>OZ007572.1:21945881-21993381 GCA_963931925.1 Onchidella celtica | reverse complement strand
CTCTCTCTGTCTCTCTGACTTTGTCTCTTTCTCTCTGTCTCTCTGGCTTTGTCTCTTTCTCTCTGACTTTGACTCTTTCTCTCTGACTTTGTCTATTTCTCACTCTGTCTCTCTGACTTTGTCTTTTTCTCACTCTGTCTGACTCTGTCTCTTTCTCTCTCTGTCTCTCTGACTTTGTCTCTTTCTCTCTCTGTCTCTCTGACTTTGTCTCTTTCTCTGTCTATCTCACTGTCTCTGTCTCTCCACGATACCTCACAACTGCACTGCATAGCTGAATGGAATGAAAGCCAAAACTTAAACTTCGTGGACCGTTTCAGATTTACAAAATAGCAGAAGAAGCGCAGTCAGTGATCGTACTGATTCTGATAACGTAAATTTTCGACTAGAGCACAGAGACTTCTTAAAGAACCAAATCTCCTGTTAATGAAGTACAGGAAAATGTCTAGCACACACGACAGAGCTAAAACACTTACTCCCAACCCTACTTTGAATGTGTGTCACAAGTAAGTGAGAAGGTTTGCCTGAATGAAGCCCTGGTGCACTTGGCTGATTAACGTAAGCCTACGTGATATGCCTATCTCATTCCGTGGCCTTTTTTTTTTTTTTTTTGTCATTCTAACGAACTCTCCACTCCAGACAGACAGAGAGTGGTCTGGGAACTCTGAATCGGCAGTTTTATTTAACCTTAGCTCTACCTTAGAGAAATCCCTCGCTCTTGCCTGTCGTCTTTGGCATTTTTTCTCTTCATATCTGGTTTCTCTGTGTTGTACCTTCTCAAATGACTTGAGAAACCTGGCTCTGTGAATTGTGAAATTAGGAGAGTATCATACTAAGCCCGGAACGTCGGCAGCCAATTGCTGCCAGCAGAATGCACACCCAAGAAACAGTGGCAGAAGCTGACTGTGTCTGACCGGGCTTAGTATGACAGGGTCTCCTAGATCCTCGGACTGACTAAGAAAATAAAGGAAATTATGGTGTGCACTTCTTGTCTGCCAGCAGCTGACTGTGTCTCTCCGGGCTTAATATGATATCCCCCTTAATCTATCCTAACCTTGCGGATGTCTCCACTCTAAACCCAACTTGATCGGTTGATAAGTAAGGCTGGTGGCGCACTAAATCAAATTTGTTTGACTGAAACAATTGTCTCACTAGTTAGGGGCCTCGCGCAGTATTCCGTTTCGCCTACTGCACGGCTTGCAAACGCAGATTTTTGCTTGCTTGGCAAGGAGTTTACCGTGCTGCACACCACACGAAAGATTGCTTGCATTGAACGGGTGGTTAATTTTAACATAGTGCGCTCCGGGCCTAAGGCGCGTAAAAACTGTCATGAACAGACTTACCAACCCTAGTCGCCCTTGATCAAGTTAACTAGGTATGGCCAGTGGTGCACTGTGTCAAGTCAGTTTTGTCTCAGTTTTTTTTGGTGCGAGATGTCAACTATGGAGTGAAATGGGACTTCCCGCACTGGCGAGACCGAAACAATTCCGTCTCACTAGTTAGGGCGCGTAAAACCTGTCTTGAGTCAGGTGCCATGAAAGAGCTACCTTGCACACTGAGTCAAAACAGACTTGATTCACTACGTCGCCAGCGGAAAGGAATGTCAAATTGTCGACCATAGTGGTCATCCTTTTGCCCACGCCAATGTTGTCATGAGCGCGTGGACTATTCCGAGGAAACGGACCAATTCATCATTTTCCGTCCGCCGGCTTGTGCGGGTACATCCATGTCAACAGTGCGACAGTTCGCACCACACCCCCTTCATAACTGAACGAAAAAGACTAGTACATGTACCACAGAGCTCTGTGAGTAGTACTGACGGTGTTTATACGCGCACAAGCTGTGGACATATAGTGAAAGAAGGAATGGTCAGACTCGGTATTCTGTGTCTCAGGTCTAATTACAAAGCTCAGTAGGGAAAATACAGAGTTGTGTCCACTGTCGGCAATGGCTTACGCCTGATTTGTTACAACGTGGTAGTTTTTGTTTTTCTTTGTGTTTAGGTGTTTATGTTAAGGCCTGTTTACACTGGTAGGTTTTAGGAATAGAAAAAAGGAATGGGGGACTGTGTGGGAAGAACTCTCCTGGCTTTCCGTCTTTTGTTTTCCGATTTCCCCCTTCGAAACGCTGTTTGTTTACATTGATCCGTTATCTGAATGAGAAGTGACGCGCATCGTTTGTTTTGGTCATGTTTCGAAGGGGAAACTCGGAAAACAAAAGACGGAAAGCCAGGAGAGTTCTTCCCACACAGTCCCCCATTCCTTTTTTCTATTCCTAAAACCTACCAGTGTAAACGGGCCATTAGGAGATTTCGCTGCCTTTGGCATTTACACCTCACTTTTTCTTGTTTTTGTTTTTCTTGTTGTGATAGGGATTCGTTTCTTTTAGAATTTTGTCCGGGCAGCGGCCTTGTACGGCCTGCTCTTCACGATTTCCAACTGTCAAGGTATCTTTAACGTGCGTAACGTGCACACGGGCCCACCGAGTTTTTCGTCCTTATCCGAGAAGACTAGGTGCTCGATTCTACCTACCATAGGATCAGGGACAGGAAAATATGAGAAAAATCCTCAAATCCAACATGCCTGCAACGACCGGGATTTGAAGTCGGTACCTTTGGCATGAGAGGCGGGCACTTTGCCTCTAGACCACCGTGTCCCCAGTTCTTGTTTTATGCACGAAGACCACCTCTTCATTACCCTCACTTACACTGCTCTATCTATCTGTCAATCTTAAGCCTTGTGCTTGAGCTATAAAAGTTGAAATTCCAGAAAAGTGTAAGTTCTATTACTTCAAGTGAAGCAAACCAATATAGACTTAGACTTAGTCTTCAGAAATTTGACAGGCATGAGAAGAAAACCTCTTACTGTCTATGGTGTGTCTATGCACATTTTAAACTATGTGAGTGGATCTGGCAAATCGCGCATACGGTGAAATTTTTATACCTCTTTAAAAAAAAAAAGTTTTATATGTCGATTTCAAGCAAAATAATCGTTCATATTATAACCAAATTTCAATTTCCATAGACATTTTCCCCCGCTTTGGAGAGCTTTTCTCGGGAATTGCGATTTCGCCAGATCCACTTACATATATATATGATAATTTAATGCCTCCTGGTGAACACAGATAATTCCATGGTGAAGATTTTGTTTCTCGTCGGGGATCTAGACCTACAGCTATTGGCCGTAGTGGTTCATTCCTTTTTCCCACCGTTCTGTTATTGAAACGGGTTTGGAACAGCCTTGACTTGATTCTCTTGAGGCCTTTGTTTTATTAGGATCTCAACCCTACGCATTTGCACCTGAACCGCGTGTGTTGAGGTCTATGGAACCATCTCGACGCCGAGGGTGGGCCGCTTTGGTGGTAAGTGACGTGTGACTATTTTCAGTTCACAATCCCAGTTCCCCCGGGGGCTAGGCTAATGCATTATGTCAATATGTATGAAGTATCGAGCATGTAAAAAAAAAATAAAAAATTCACTTGGTGACCCGGCTCGGCTGGCCGCAGCCCGCTTTATGAATGGGATATGAGTGGGATTGGTCTGTTTACGAACAGGGCGGAAAAAAACCGGGACATTCCAGCGGTTGTGCGACCTTGTAGTGTGTTGATCTATCCAATTCTGAAGTGTGCGTCGGACACAGGGCTTAATTGTTCGGCATGCTCTTGAGACATACTACAGAGACACTTACAGTACACAAACAACGAGATGGAGAAAGAAAAACTGGGGGTGTGTCAGAAAGCAAGGTAGGAAAAAAACAAAAAACCGGAAAAAATAGACTGAGTAAGTGCGAGGGAAAACAGTTGAACAGGGGATGAATCTGTCAACTATTCAAGCTTAAGTTGCAAGGTAATGAACTTTCGATTCTCATACAGAATGGAAATGAATATATCCTCGAATGTCTCCGTCTGTCTGTCCCAAACAGCCCTCTCGAGGGCTAGGAAGACGGACGAGAAGACGAAGAGGAAGAAGCGGAAAACTGAATGAGAGAAAGAAAAAGATGCAGGAGAAGAAGGAGGAGACCAAGCAGAAGACGTCAGAGAAGAAAGACAAAAAAAAACTAGAAAAAAAATCAAGAAACAATAGAAAAAAAAAAGATAACAAGAAAAGCGAAATGTAAATGCTACGAGCAGCATCCTCCTAAAACATAGATCTCAGACCTGTCTGCCTGTCTGTCTGTTTGTCTCTCTCTCTCTCTCTCTCGTTTTTCATTACGCGCAGGCGAATGGCTACTTGAAAACCTGAGATTTGCTGAATCAAAGAAAGGCTTATAGAATTTCTTCTGAGTGAGCGTTGAAATTAAGTTGAAGAGAGACTCGAGAGATTAATTAAAACTGGGAATAAATTAAGAATCTTTCTCAACTTTGGTAGGTATTCACACGCGGTGCGCAATACGTGTTCATCCTCCCCCCCCCCCCCCGGTCCAATTTCACTCTTCTATGTCAAATTGCAAAAAAAAAAAAAAAACGTTCTGACAGTAGAGCTGTGTGATTCGGATTTATGCCCAGGTTATGTAACTATCAGGTAATATTTTGTCTAGCTCCTGTTATAATTACATCATCCATATATAAATAATCAGATGATTGTGTTAGCAAAAACCTGACAAAATTTGCGATGCGTGTGTAATGGAAATGATTGATAGATGAGACACTGTTGCAAAAGGGATCCCTGCTTCACTGTATTGGAAACTCTGATATGAGTATACAGAGACAATAAGAGAGAGAGAGAGAGAGGAAGAGAGATAGCGGGAGAGAGAGAGGGGGGATAGACAGATAGATAGATAGATAGAGAGAGAGGAAGAAAGAGAGTGAGAGAGGAAGCCCTTTAATCGAATTAAAAAATAGTGTCCTTCAGTGTTGAGTATTTAGAGAGAGAGAGAGAGAGAGAGAGAGAGAGAGAGAGAGAGAGAGAGAGAGAGAGAGAGAGAGAGAGAGAGAGAGAAAGAGACAGAGTCGAAGTCCTTTAATCGAATTCACGAATGGTATCCTTCAGTATTTAGAGAGAGGGAGACATAGAGAGAGAGAGAGAGAGAGAGAGAGAGAGAGAGAGAGAGAGAGAGAGAGAGAGAGAGAGAGAGAGAGAGAGACGAAGCCCTCTAATCGAACTCAAAAATGGTATCCTTCAGTATTTAGACTCTCTCGCCCAACCATCTGGGAGCCAACTGCCACCCGTTTGAGGATCACTGGGGTAGACTAAAAGTTACAGAAGCAATTTTGTTCACAGCCTTTCTATAATTTCATCTCCTCTCCCGTCTTCTTCCCACGCCACTTGTAAACAAAACTGTTCATCATGGCAGTGCCACTCACAGTCATTCATGAATTTTTTTCCTCGCTGAGCTGACGTGGTCTCATGCAAGTTGCAGGTCGACATGAACTCTTCACGAACTGCAGAAAGTGTGTTTGTTCACCTCGTACTTCACAAAATTAATTAGATCTATAATAAAACTTGTTTTCATAGCAGGTATAATTTTTTCTCTGCTTATAATGGTTTTTATTAGGAAGTTGGTGGACCTTATAGATCAGGGGTGGCCAAACTTGCTTAATATAAGAGCCACATACGACAGAATGCAGATTTTCTAGGGCCGCAAGATATCAACACAATTTACACACACGTTTTTATTGTTACACAGTTTGTTATAAAATTTTTTATACTTACTGAGTAATACGACGAGTAAGCAACAACATTTACTCCTGTGTTTTTTAAACAGTTTTAAACTGTTAATTTGTTTTAATTTCAGTAATCACAAAATACACACTAGTATTATAATGTTTTCAAATTTTTCAAAAAAAAAACAACAACAAAAAAACAAACAAACTCAGTCAACATGATTATTTCCACGTCCCGCATATTGAAGGTCAAAGAGCTGCACGTGGCTCGCGAGCCGCGGTTTGGCCACCCCTGTTGTAGATTAAAACAACAACAACAACAACAAAGATCATTTTGGCTTGTAGTGCACTGAGACATTTCTGTTTGCATCCGTTTTGGCTTGGTGCACGAGGTCTCTCTTTCAGCTTCAAGACAGTGTTGACTCACCCCACCTAGACCAGCAAGTCTCAGGGTACAAACATAGAGGCCACCGAATTCTGTCACCGAGCCACTAGGCGCTTTAGGTGAGAAGAATTGCACTATATAATTTCAACAACTGCACATTATATAGTTTATATAGTGCAATTCTTCTCACCTAAAGCGCCTAGTGGCTCGGTGGCAGAATTCGATGGCCTCTATGTTTGTACCCTGAGACAGACTTCCCTCTCCCCCCCCCCCCCCGCCCCCTCCTCCCAGGTTCACCGCACCAAAGCGCGCGAGATCATGTTCAACTCCATAATCCACATCTCCACATCGCACTTGTCAAGCTGTTTCACAGTTCCGATATATCCTAACTCCTTATCATAATACCTAAAGTCGCAAACGTTTAATAAACCGCGGGTATGGAGCAAAATTGTTGTATCTCCAGTGATATGAATTGGGGTTCTTAATGGCAATAACTGTAATAATGACAAACTGCTTCTTGCAATTTTTCCGTTATTCCGCTATCTCTAACCAGTTCCAAGTTACAGAGAAGCAGTGTTGTTGTATCTCCCTCAAAAATGAGATCATTGAGACCAATATTGTGGTATTTCCGAGTAAGCTCTCATTATTCATATCGCTGGAGATACAACACTTTTGCTCTATATCTGCGAAACAGGAATCAAGGTCGTGATAATAACAGAATAGAACATGCCTGATTTGTATACGTGGTGAGTACTTATCTAGACTAATCTCAACTCACATGTTCGCATTCGGTGACGACAAGGACGTGTGAAAGGATGAAACGATGAATTTGCCAAGCCCACGCTAACACATGCAACTGATTGATTATCTTAATCATATTACTCAAAACAGTTTCGCGTGCGACCGATAATTACATGTAGTTAATGCTCCTGTTATAACATTATCCTATGTTTCTGTACGGCTAGGCTATCTATGCATACGCGTGACTGTGAGTGTTTCATGCAAGAGATTATGTGTGAAACATGTAATGATCATATCTATTAGATCGACTGTCTATTCGTGCATATCTGTATTTCACCATCAGGGTGCATAATCTGCGGGTGAGTCTAAATCGTTTGATGGCAGTGTGTACCTGATAACAAATGTTCCGTTTTGCATATTACAGAATACATTTACATGCGTGTGCTAAGTGATAAATGTTTCTGAAAGAGTGGGTGTTCAGGCCTTTATTTTATGGAGATGTCTGCCCCTGGCATTTGCACCCGAATGCAAATTGTGGGTCATTTTCTGATTCTGATTTATGTTAACTTGCTGCTTAAAAACAGCAACACCAACAAAAACGACAAAAGCAAACGATATCCTAAATCTGTTGAGCAAAACAACATTTTAATGTTGGAGAAAGTGGTCTCATCTTTATGGAGTCGACGCCCGAGATGGTGGCTGCCGATATGTTGATTTCCTTCACTGTTAATTCTCTCCTTCGTTCTTTCTGTCTTTCTCTTTACCCCTGTCTACGTTTCTCTCTCTTCCTCTAACCCTCTCTCACTTTCTCTCCCCCCCTCTTTCTCTCTCTCTCTCTCTGTCTATCTCTCTTTCTCTGTCTCTCACTGTCTTTCTCTGTCTCTCACTGTGTGTGTGTGTGTGTGTCTCTCTCTGTGCCTTTCTGCCCCTCTTTCTCTCTCTTCCCCTCCGTGTATGTGTGAGTGACTGATAATTTGCTATTATGCCACCACTGTGAGGTGGCCCACAAAGGGTTTGATAAGCACTGTCCCAGTCTGTGAGTGAGATATACATGTATGTGTAATAATGTAACGGGTCAGGAATGAGCCTGCAAAATCTGAGTAGTTTTGGCTGTGTATCGAGGGAAGAGATAGGACTCCAAACCGGGCCCTCTTCGGCTTTATAGAATAGATAGATAGATATAATAAAGGAAGTGAGGCCTCCAATGTAATGATGAAAGGCTGTTGAACTGCTCAGCCTTAATTTCTACTAAAATATCTTTATTAGGCCTAAAAAGACGTTAAGGTACTGGGCATATTTTAAAAGGTCTTGAAATTCGCTATATTTTTTAATACTTCTTGATTTTGAGCCACAACTGAGATGAACAGAAGAATATGTTCCGACATGAATCGAAAAGTGTGACCGGAAATTGCGTCGTACGCCACTCTATCTACACTGCTGGCCGAAAGTCAGCTTCATTACATTTGTGTATTCTGCAAGGAATTGTGGTGTAACAAAATGATCTTTTAGTCTTTGCTTCGAATCCAAGTGCAGCTAGGCTAGGTACAAGGGGTCGGCTAGTAATGTCGCCTATGTGTGCGAGGACGTGTTCGCGTGCTCAGTGGAAACGGAACCTGTGAAGGAAACAAGTGTCGCTTTCCACGTACGTACGTGCGACCTAGTCATGCTGACGATTGATTTCTCAAGAAGGTATTCCGGCAAGCGCTCGCCACAAGGGTTTTCTTCATAAGTGTGTGAGTACTGTGAGTAATTAGCGCTGCTGGGCTCGCCAGCATAATTGAGATAATGATTCTCTCTCTCTCACTCTCTCTCTCCCGTCGATTCAAGGCAGGAGTTTGAGACTCGGAGCTGCGATGCCCCCGAACATCCCCAAGTGGTAGCCTAGACATTTTCGGAGGGGGTGGGGGTGGGTGGTCCAGCGCTGAACAGAATAATGGTAATGATACCTCCCCCTCCCCATGCCTCTGTTTGAGGGCCCATGTCTGTTTCTTTTGTTCAGCGTGTGTGTGTGTGTGTGTGTGCCTGGGAGAGAGAGAAAGAATGAGAGAGAGGGAAAGCCAGAGAGAAAGAGAGATACACACACACACACATAGACTGAGAGAGAGATACTGGGGTAGGGGCGGGGTTTAAGAAGGAGAGAAGTCTCAGGTGGTTATCTCAGTACTGGAAAAGGTCTCGAAGCCAAAATGGTTGAAAACCACTGATTCAGAGCATTGTACCGTCGGTAGCCCGGCCTTGCTGATACTTGGGGTTTGACAGTGGTTGCTCTGTCTGCCGACCCTGTGTCTTGCTGAGTACTGGTGACCTTAACACTGTGGAGATCAGTACGAGATGGTAAGCTTAATTTCATTACAAGGGTTCTCAAGACTGAGTTTTCTGCAAATGCCGGCTCACTGTCTATCTCATTTGATTGTGTTTGGTGGACAGAAAGGAATTTAATTTCATTATCGATTTCTAAAGACGGATTTTTCTGAGTTTTTGTTTTTGTTCTTGTTCTAGTTCCGTCTTCTTGTTTCTTTCGTTCTTTCTGCTCCTTCGCCCCCTTCTTTCGCCATTTCTTCTTTCCATCAACTTTTTCATATTCTTTAAATCTCTTCCATTCATTTCTCTTATCCGTCTTTGTTTTTCTGCTTTGTTTCCCCCTCACCCAACTTTTCTTATCAGGCTATCCTTATTCCACAGTAGAAGTTCTCTTCTGTCCACCAAACGCGATCAAAAGAGATAGCCAGCGAGCCAGCATTGCGTATATATATAGCGACCTTCGTTCTTGTTTGTTCTATTTTCTGAGAAACTGGAGATCTTTTAGTACGTATAAGAGGTATAATAAATGCATACTTTGACACTTGTTTAAAATGCGTTGTGGCACTCATCAAGCTGTTTCACAGTTCCGATATGTCTTAACTCGTTGTCATAGGACTAAAGCCGTAATCGTTTAATTAACGTCGAATTTCTCAATTGGTCAAAAAGTGGAGTTGAGTTGGAACAAACAAGAACTAACTAAGGTCTCGATATGTGCAAGTGCCATAGATCTACATTAAGTCGTACAGCACTCTGAGTCAAGCCAGTATTGCTTCAGTTTTTAGTTTTGGGGTGTGGACCATGGAGTTAAGCGGGGCCGCGCCGACTAGTGAGACTGAGACTAGTCCGTCCCGCTAGTTGATTCAAAAGAAATTCAAGTCTGAGTAAAAAAAACACCGATCCCAAACCAGGGCTGCCAGATTGAAATTTTAAGTTTAAGCCAAACAATGCTGGAAAAAAGCCTCCCAAAAAAATAAAACCAAGCAAACTTCAGTATAATTTTCATACTAACATCACACGAAAAGCTCCAAAACCAGGTTAATAACATCCTCCATACTAGAATGACTGGAACATTTGGTTTAAATCTTATCAGTTGTGATTTTTTTTTGTTTTCAGAGTATTATTGTTGACACAGTGAAAGCCCTTGGGACATTTTTTTTTATAAAGCAATAGCTCTGCCCCGATTCTTACAATAGCATCAAGATGATTAAGCTGCGATAGTTTTAATGACCATAGCAGTTTTTAAAAAACCCATAGAGTTCAATGTCAACTGGATACTGTCCTTGCCGGTTGGCTCTTCTTTGACAATTAGAGGCAGAAATCGTAGCATGTATGTATGTAGCTGACCAAAACATAATTATTTCCTCTACAGGAAATGTTTGAGATAAAGCTTGGTAATGGCATGTAGTTTATGTGTAGATGATTTTAGTATGTATCGAAAAAAAAAAGCGAGAAAAAAGCCAAAAAGCCAAATGAATTCCCTGACGCCAACCGTCTAAAAAGTCAATCTGGTAACCCTGCCGCAAACAGACAACGCAGTGCGCCACGGCTCCGATCTCCTGTCTTGTGTCAAAGCTAATGACCGCTTGTCGTAATTTTTGTCCCACCTCCATCAATATCTGGAGATTTTTTGAAGATGGAGCAACTTCTCATATCAATTTCTCTGTTTGACAATAAAATTACCTTTGCATATCTGCCATTATTTGCGAGGAAGTTCACAAACAACCCTCTTTCAGGGTCGCCACCCCCCGCTCTCCTCTCCTCCCACGTGAATGTTCGATGGGGCCTTCTCGCGATCTCAGTTCTTGTTTGTTCCAATTGTACTCGTTGCATAACTGAGAAATTCCACGTTAAACGTTTACGGCTCTACTTATTAATAATAAGGAGTTGGAATGAATCGAAAAAATAAAACAGCTTGATAAGTGCCACAGCGCATTTTAAACAAGTGTCAGCGTATGCATTTTGTTATACCTCTTCTACATACATGTATTAAAAGCTCTCTAGGTTTTCAGAAAATGGAGATAGAACAAATAAGAACTAACGGTTGCGTTCTAACGCCTTTGATCAATGCAACTAATTTATCACCCCGCAACTCCCCCCTTCCTCAAGCCAGCCTGTGATAAGGACAGTGTGGGAGGGTGAGGCAGGACAAGTTAATGTAGGCCTATCTTCCCCTCCATATATAATTACACAAAATTAACACAAATGGATGCTGCCTTATAATTTACGTTGTGTTGTAGCACTGCAACCCTTTCATCTTCACTTTCACAAACAAATAAAACGTTTTTGTTTTCTTTTTAATGTGATCTTCACTCAATCAAGAGGAGGGGTGGGTGGCTGGGTTTGGGGGATGGTGAGGGGCGGGTCAGTAATCAGTAATCAATGGCTTCAACCATTATCTCTCTCTCTCTCTCTCTGTCTTTCATATGGATATTTGTATGTGTGTGTGTGTGTGTGTGCGTGGGGAGGGGGTCCTCAATCAATTAATGGCTTTAACCACCTCTCTCTCACTCTCTCAACTGGATGTGTTTTGGGGGGGGGGGTAGAGGGGGGGGGGAGGAAGAGCAGGAGGTTCCTCAATCAGTTAATGGCTTTAACCATCTCTCTTTCTCTCTCCCTCTCATTTGTTTTCTGTAATCTCTCTCTCTCTCTCTCTCTCTGTCTCTCTCTCTCTCTCTCTCGCTCTTATTTGTTTACTGCCGTCTCTCTCCCTCTTTCTCTCTAATTTGTTTACTGCAATCTGTCTCTCCCTCTCTATGTCTCTCATTCTCTCTCTATTTCTTCCTCTCTCTCTCTCTCTTTTTCTCCCTCCCTTAAAGGTCAGGCTACCTATCTCTGGTCAGAAAGAAGTCACATGTTTGCACAAACATGCGTCACAGATGCAACCCTCTTATCTCTCCAGGTTTTTCCCTAGACCTTGTCCTAAGTTTCACGTGATATAGCCAGGTTTGTTTACCTCGCCAGAGCTTGCAGAATTACGCACTCACTGACCGTGTCAAATGTTCTTATTGCGCACCTCTAATCTTTAATTAGGGTGACCTGTCCATACGGTGCGGCACACCTTGCCAAGACGACTTGTAGGAAGGTTCCAAGCGGAATATCTCTGCCGTATATTTAAAGGTGGAAATGAGATTTCTACAGCGTACTTTCTAGTATAAGGAATCGTATTTCGCCCTGAGAAAAACGAGACATATAGACTTTCTTGTAAGAACAGTTACCACATAGTTACCACATAAATAAACATGCACACAGCAAAATTACAAACGGCCACATACGCACAGAAAAGCTGAAACAGGAAACAATAAAAAATAAAATTAAAAAAATGACACGATCGATACCTTATACTAGTCTTACTACCATGGACTTCTCGGGAGTCTTGTCTTTGCGGTTTAGATAAAAACAGAAATAGCGGGAACAAAACATGGTGTCACGATTTTACTTGTTTCCTCTATAGAGCACTTTGCTAAAAAATGTGTTTCATCTCCGAAACTGTTTCATGAAAAAAAGAGTCAGGGAAAGTGGCTAAACCAGCGTTTGCAATTAATTTAGATTATCTCTATCTGAAACATACTAAGCTGCATTTCCTGCGATAAACTTTAAACGGCTGTTGCTTTTGAATAAATTACGTTAATTCAAAAACTTACAAAAGTGAAATAAACAAAGACTTCTCGTGAAATAAAAATCTTTCATTTTCCTAATGTCTTGATGTCCTGTCCTGGACAACCAAACAATAAGATTCAGAACTATTATGAGGGTTTGGCCTGTTGGATCAAGTGTTTTGACCGTTTTCTGGCTTGCCTGAAATGCTCGTTTAGATCTAGTTCATTTATGGGATCAATAGAACTTGAATTTAAAGACGGCAATGCTTTTTATTTCATTCAGTTGTCTCCTGCAGTTCAAAAGTTATACCTCTTTAAAATTTTGTTTGTTTGTTGCAAAACTTATGCGGCCTAGTATAGTTTGGAAATGCCGTTTTCCTGTTTAGATTATAAAATTCATGACACAGATTTAGAAATATCGGGTTTTCCAATCCGACCAGGATCAACTCGATAAGTCTGAAAGGATTAAATATTTTGTATGCAATATAATTATATCTGCTTTGATCTTCCTGATGTCCACAAGGAACATAACAAATGCACCTGATTATCATCTAAACTTGTCCTATTCTCACCATGCAATGAAAATCATGCGTCAGATGCCACAAAGTCTTATTTAATTTGTCCCAGTGTTCCGTTTTCTCTTTCGTCAAGTAATGTAACCTGGGAAAGCCCTTTGCTATATTTCTGTTTCGCTTAGAATTCCGAGGAACGAAAATGATAAATGCAAAGTGTGTTCAAGCCTACCGATCATATTTTGCTTTGTTAGAGTCTTACTTCCTTTTTCAATATACTGAAGCCATTTCAAAAACAAGCCTTGGTCCCACGCCAAGCCTTGGACACGTGAATGTCTTAGAAACGCCTGCATGAAATAAGTTAGGTTCAAGTTGACTTTTTTGGCTCCTAATATACTCGCTCCGAAGACTGGGCGCCTTGTAAATACTGCCAAATACCACATTTAGCGGGGTTCGAACGTGAGGCCTCTCCCGCGTTGCTCTCCAATCTGGGCAATAAGTTCCACCGACTGCGCCAGTGCGCGGACTCTAGTTCTGCATTTTTAAAATCTCTACTAGTTCTCCCTTACGCACTAATTGTGCAACTGAAATAAAAGAGTGATCTAGTTTTACTTTAATTGGAAACCGAGATAACAATACGCGCGCATACAGAATCTTCCAGTATTTCAAGAGAATATAGGTCTATAACTCCCTCGAGATGAAAAAAAAGACTAATTTTTCGTGTCTTTTCTCTTTGCTGCTATTTAAATAAAAGGAAAACGATATTCGAACGCAGTTTTCTTAAAAACAACCAAAGTGGAGTTACACCACACTCTCTTATTTTTTTTTTACGTGCGTAGAATTGTGTCCATACTGATAGGATTATTCCTGAATTCCCAAAATAGAACAAATAAATAGTACAAAATAAAAGTGCATTGTTCAGAAACACGTGATGTACATGTACTAAAATGTCGCAGCTGTGATCAGCTGAAGACAGTGACCTACATGTATTTCCGGTTTTACGGCCACAAACAACGATTATCTTCAAATGTCTGATCAAGTACACGTGCACTGAACTTTACAGTTACCTGACAGCATAGCTGGCCTCGTTGATCGTCTATAAACAAGGATCTGCATCTCCGATAGCGTTTGTTTTGTAGCGTTTCTCACAGTACAGTAGCAGCCTAGCAGTCTGCGATTCGGTCAGAGAAGTTAACGCACAGACCAGTAACAGATCCGATACATGTATATATAATAATTATGTCAGTGTTTACATAGATTGAGAATGATTACATAATTATATCTCAGTTTTTTCTTTACTAGTCCTTTACACTGAATCCACTTCGTAGAGGTGTCGAGAAAGAAGAACTCGGTACATGCGGTCAGTGTCATCTCCTCGTGGGCTGCAATGTTATAGCAAAAGACAGCATACGTCTAAAACAAACTATTGCAAGAAACGTAGAAACAACATTCAGTGACAATAACTTCGTGTTGCATTCAGCTTTATTCTTTGTTCAGTTTTCGTTTCGTGGTGACCGGAGAAACTACCGGTACAAGTCGTGCGAGATCGTAACCGTTCATCCTATGAAATGATGTTAAAAACTGAATTTGACCTGGACTGACAAATACGGTCATTTTCCAAGGCACGGCACTTTCGAGTGAGAATATTACATACAGCTACGTATATCTCATTGTTTTCCATGGTAATCCTTTATACTGAGTTCACCCTGTAGATGTGTCGGGGAAAGGAGAATTCGGTACATATTGTTTCTCCCATGGGAGGAACGTTTTGTTCCGTGTCTTTGGGGCGTAAAGCCAAAGTTGCAACAAATCACTGGTCCGACCATGAAACTGCATAAATGCGAAGAACCTTATTTGACAAGAGAGGACAGAAGGCAAACCTATTGAAATTTATTCCTCCCTTAAATAGATTTTTAGTTCCATAGGTAAAACATGTGAAATATTGTAGCCCCTCTTCATCAAGAGAGAGAGAGAGAGAGAGAGAGAGAGAGAAAGAGAGAGAGAGAGAGAGAGAGAGAGAAAGAGAGAGAGAGAGAGAGAGAGAGAGAAAGAGAGAGAGAGAGAGAGAGAGAGAGAGAGAGAGAGAGAGAGAGAGACATACACACAGGGAGGGAGAGACAGAAAGAGAGAAATATTTCTCCAAGGAATCCATATAGATAATACACATGACCATCAGTTTTAACACATGCGGTGACTCAAATAACTACACATTTGTCCTCTTTAATTTGAAATATAAATCTTGGATTCTTAATTGACATTACGGTATATTAATAAATATCCAGAGTTTGCGGACATTTTTTTGAGAACCCAGTATTTGGCAAAAGTAAAGTTGTCATCTGCAGTTGTGCGAATACACTTGCACGGTTTTATGACAGGGTCAGAGATATTGCCATTTCAGTGGACAAAATACAGTCCCAAGTCTGGATATTCATGCTTGCCATTCCTGTTCTATCACTGTGAATCCGGCTTAACTTCTGTGCAGTGGCGGACCTACATTTTTGGGAAACCCGGAGCTTGAACTGTTATGTGGCCCTTTCATTACTAGCAACAATAAGGCAATATCCAACATTCACTCATTTGAAAAGGTTTCTTCAGGGCCCTTCAGGGGAAGAGTGATTTCTTTCCGTACAAGCTTTAGTAAATTCAGGAGCGGGGCAGCAACACAGCCCCAAACACAGGTCATCGGCTGAGGGATTTCTCGTCCCATCGAACACTGCCATGGGTGCTGCAGTGCAGTATCTGTGCCTGATATCACTCTGAACGTCACCGAAAATCCCTGGGATGTGTTGGAGCTGTCCTGTGTTTTGGGGGGCGTGTTGCTGTCCCGCTCCTGAATTTGCTAAAGCTCGTACTGAAAAAAATCACGCTTCCGGGAATCGGGGGTTCTGAAGCTTAAGCTCCATCAGTTTCGTAGTGGATCCGCCACTGATTCTGTGCACCTTTCAACTACACATGACACATTACTTTATTTTCACTACGTAACAAAGAAAAAGGGGGAAGCTGCTAATTAATGTGTCCGTTATTTCGCCTGACACGCTTCACTGACAAAGGGGCCAAGGAGTGCATGATGTCGTGGCTTGTCTAATTTTACTTCGAGGGATTTTTTTTTTTTTTTTTTTACATCTTTTATTTTACACATTGAAGTAAAACAGTTTTGTGTGTGTACATTATTAACTCTGGGGAATCGTTATTTAAAAAAAAAATAAAAAAATCGGGCAAATTAGAGATACTGATATTGATAAAAGAGTTGCACGAAATCACTTGTGCTCAACATTTTTCTGGCAATCGCCCCGTTCTCTGCCTTCCTCCCCCACCCCTATTCTCTCCCTCAAAAAACATACTCAGACCCAGTGGATACATTTCACAAGAAGACTGACTACACACGAATTATGATGATGTTAAGTTTCTCAAAGCTTTATTTATGACAATAATTGTTTTGATTATTCATTATAAAAGGGAAGGCATTCTTTGTCAAATGCACTAAAAAAACAAAAAACAAAACAAAACAACAACACACGCCCTTTTTCTGTTCATAAAACTCACCTACGCGTGTTGCTGAGTAAATCAATGACTGCCATGTATTTGCCCCCCCCCCTCCCAAAATGTTCCCCCCCTCCCCATATTGCCGCCCCCCCCCAAATGCTCCCCCCCATATTGCCCCCCCCCCCAAAATGCCCCCCCCCCAAAAAATGCCCCCCCCCCCCAAAAATGCCCCCCCCCCAAAAATGCCCCCCCCCTTCATTGTTTTGTTTTCGCTGCCCTTGTTGCCTTTTCTACATTTTCGCTCCCCTCCCCGGAAATCAAAATCGCTCCCTCTCGGGGAGGGGAGGGGGGGGGGGTTATCCCTCTCCCTCTCCCCCTCTCTGTGTGTGTCTGTCTCTTTGCCTCTCCGTCTGTCTGCCTGTCTCTAACTCTCCCTCCCTCCCTCCCCTCTCTGTGTGCCTCAGTTTGCCTCTCTGTTTGTCTCTGCGTCTCTTTCTCTTCCTCCCTGTATGTCTCTGTCTTTTTGTCTCTCCTTCTGTCCCTCCCTCCATCCCTTCCCTGTGTGTCCCTCTCTTTACCTCTCCTTCTATTTGTCTGTCTGTCCGTCTCTATGTCTCTCCTCCCCAACCCCATCTCTCCCTTTTTTCTCAGTTGCTTAGTATATGCGCAGATGTATGCGTGTATATTTATTTACGTGTGTATTAAAACTTTTTGTGTCACACCGGGACCTGTCAGTGTGTTGCCTGAATAAAAATAGGAAGTGGTTGCTCAAGCATGGCAGGTTCACAATGTTTTGTGTTGGCTTTTCTCAAGTCTTGTGCAATGTTATGGGACGCACCAAATTTAGACATGACTGTGTCAACACTGACTGTACATGTATAACTATACATGACGTAATTCTGTTGCGTTATAAAGAGTGCACACTGAAGAGGCTTTTAGCACTAGGCTGAGCCCCCCCGAGAAACAAAAAGATCTCGCTCAGGCTTTTAATAACTAAGAGACTGCCAGGAGAATCACTCCAGCTGGTCAGGGGACACGTTGCTCTAAAGATAAGGAACTTGCCTCTCAGTCTCATGCCGAAGGTATCGGTTTCGATCCCGGTAGATGCAGGCATATTGGATTGTGTGTGTGTGTGGGGGGGGGGGGATTCCTGTCCCTGATCCTATGATAGGAGGAATCGAGCACTTAGTCTTCTCGTATAAGGACAAAAACCTGGGAGGGCCCGTGTGCACGTTAAAGATATCTTGGTAGTTGGAAGTCAAGACGAGCAGGCCTTGCTGCCCGGGCAAAATAAAAAAAAACAAACAAACTAATCCCTGCATCCCCTCCCAAAACAAGTATACAAAATACAAACACAACAACAACAACAACAACAAAAAAGAAGTACATAAAAAAATAAAAAACAAGAAAAATAAGAAAAGGAGAGATGCAAATGCCAAGGGCAGAGAAGCTCCCAAAACAAAAGATTCCCACCAACAACACTCCAACTGGTCAGAAGGTCAGGTTCCTTCGGTTCGGGTCGACCTGACCAGGTGTTCAGGACCGTGTTTGTCTATGCCGTGGTGGGGAGCCGTTGGCCGCCAGCGCTGATCATGCCCTGGAGAGGAGGACGAGCCCTTTGTCAATTGCGACGGGTCTGCAGTGATACCCAACCTGGACTATTATGAAAGACGTGTAAAAGTTAATGGCTGTGGTCGTCTATAATAAGGATCTTCGACACGGATTATAGTACATATAAGATCATCTTGGCTGTCCTTCCTGTTCGAGGAGGACTTTTCCTGCATAGTCATTTGTATTTTATATATGGCTCCGTAATCAAAATTGGGACTTGCAGAATCGCGAGCATACAGGGCACTGGATGTCTGCTGTTGTCCCGGGGGTGGACTCTGCCCGGTTGCCCGGTGGCGATGTTCTCTTGCAGGCTGGGCCTTGATGCGGCGCGCCTCTCCAAAAGTCCTTGAAGAAACAATAACACATACCGGTGTATGGATGTTTCGAAGGCCGCATGATGATAAACTATCGTAACTTGGCTGTAACAAATTTTTTCAGGGCAAGCAAAAAATTGAATAGCTTCCTTTATCAGACTTAATAGTTACGGTATTTTAAAAAAAAAAGTTATTTAACCCTTAGTTTTCAGAACTTCCCCTCCAACTTACAACCAGTAGCGGACCTACATTTTTTTGGGACCCTGAAGATTGAACTACTATGTCTATTTTGCCAATTCGCAACCAGCAACAATAGGGCAACATCCAACAAAGTTCAAAGGGCACCGATGCCCTTGCAAGGGCCTCGACTAAATAAATCTTTCTTCTTTTTTTGAAGTCAAGTTGCGCAGTTATGATAGTTTATTATTTGGCGCTCAACTGACCGGGAAGAAAAATCAAGATGATTCGATATATTGACCTATTTTATTGCATTATATTATGACACTGTATTGTATTTTCACGTGTATTTACCTGGCCTAATTTATTGCATCTTGTTATGTAATGCTGTATTTTTACGTGTTGATTGCGGTTTTTAAATTTTGGGGGGAAAATAAATTTTAAATTAGCGTCAGTTTTTGTGCTAATGAAAGAATTGTGAAGAACAGCATTGTGTAGATGTTAACGGAAGCGTAAAATAGAGTGAACCAGGTCAGAATATAAACACACAACATGCACCAGCGATTCGCGGGACATCATTGTCCTCTGCGTAATTGTTAATGCTTACGCAACCCTGTCTTCAGATCTGCAATGTGAGGTGATTGCATTCAGTTCAGATTTTGTCATGGCTCAACGCTTAAAAACAGACAGTATTCACTTCATTCAGCGAACTTTGAGCCGCCCCCCCCCTCCTCCTCCCTTTTTATTTGAATAACTACAACAACGCCCATGAACAGAAAGAAGATCATTGTTTCTCGGGGGCCTCAGTTCACTTCAGGGCTTTGGGCTGTAAGGACAGGCCCTGGAAACAAGGCAAAAGACATTTATATGACGACCAGACTAGAGGGGAAGAGGGGTTTGAATGAATTCTTGGAAGTCTTGAGTCCCTCTCCAAAATACCATGGTATCCTGAGATGTCCGGCTCCGTCCAGCAGCTGTAACAACAGAGACGGCCCAATGCTCACGCACTATACAGACAGGTGGAGCATTTCTTCGAGACTTTATCAAAAAGCATAACAATTGTGGATTGAAAAAAACAACAACAGCAAACAAACAAAACAATATACCATCTTAGTACGAACCAACATGTTGTTTGTTTATGGACGGATTGATGGATATATGGATGGATGGACGACCGGATGGATGGATGGATGGCTGGCTGGCTGGACTGATGGATGGATCGATATGTAACAGGGTGACAGATTGGCAAGGTATAAATAGCGTGGGAAGATAGTTGACGGCGGGGAGACAGAGTTATTGTATGCCAGAGGGGGAAAGTAGGGAATGTTTTCTTGACCGCCGTACTTGACGATCAGATCACCTGGGAATTGCTTGGGGGGGGGGGGTAGAGATGCTTCAATAGTATTTGACGTGGAGTCGACGGGGGTGGCTATTAGGATAACTAATGTACACTCGGTGAGCGTCTTGGGACGCTACCTGACTGGGTATAAATCCCCGAACGCTCCTTCCAACTTCAGACCGCTGAGAGCACTCACCAGCTTCGTGCCGAAGAGGAGACCACAACTGCAACTGTAACTTCGTACTAGTCTTGTGAGTGGGGAGGGTCAGGGAACCCGCAAACATCCTTTGTCAGAGCGTGGTATCTTTGGTATCTTGTCGGCATTTGAGCTGTTGCTGAGTGGTAAGTTAATTGTACGATGTATGTGTATTTTACTTAATGTTCATAATTGTGGAACCTAAATCTAGTGGGTTTACTTTGGTATAACTACTGCCTCTGAGAGAGTCACGGAAACGCCGTTACATATATGTTACGAAACCTTATAGGATGGGGTCTGTTAGAGAGAGCGTTATTCTTCGTGGGGAACGTGTAAGTATCATTAAAACTGTATTGCTCGTTATTCTATTGCCTATATGGGAGCCTATGGAGTATGGGAGCTGCAGCCTGACTTATAACAGTGTCAGCGGTTAAAAGTATTAATGATGAATATCCGTCATGGAGTAAGTATGGGAGTCATGCCTTCCAGCAGTAGATTAGGAAGTTGCGATTGTTTTTCTACAGAGGAGGAAGAACAACACCTTCTTGGCTTCTCAACTTCTTGTACTTTGATTAACGACATCGTGGCTTCTTGGCTTCCCGACCTATTGGTACCTGCCGATACCTGTTGATCTAACTGCGCAGTCAAGCCAGAGTAGAGAGGAAGAACCAGTGCCCAGATAGCGCCATACACCCCTAAAGGAGAGGTTTCCTTAAGCTGAATGTACCCGTGTGTTTTATAAAATGTGCTAGAAATTGAATATTACGAAGCCTTTTAATTATCATGTACTGATTTGCATCAACTTCATTCCATCGAAATTCACATGAAATTGTATGACCTATGTTCCTATTATTATTGAATGAATTAATAATTATTGTATATATATAAGCAATACAGATATCGTTTGTTATAACTTATAGAAGAGAGATAGTCGATTATTTAGGTGTTTGTGCCGTGCCCATCACGGCTGGTGTCAGAAGAAAGTTAGTGAGAGAAAGTGGAAACATCACACGATATATGGATGGATGGATGCATGGATGGACAGATGGCTGGCTGGCTGGCTGGTTGGATGGATGGATGGCTGAATGGATGTATATAATGAAATGACGGGTGGATGGCTGGCTGGCTGGATGGATGGATGGATGAAATGATAGATGGATGGATGGATGATTAAACTGACCAACGGAAGGATGAATAGATGTATGAAATGATAGATGGATGGACAGACAGGCAGGGTTTCAGTAGTTCAATTCCCCGTCATCTGTTCCAAATGAAGCGAACTGGCAACAAATCACCAAAAATGGTTTCTATACGACCGAAAAGAAACACCAAGAAGCCATTTCAGCTCCCCTCTCCCCCCGCTCCTAGAGTACTTTCTCCTCCTTTTTTCCCACACCCACATAGACGCACTCTAAAGAAGCAATGACAAAGGTAGACATAAAGATCAAACTAACTATCGAAGTGACTTCTCTCTCCAACAGGGACGAGACAAAGGAACAACTCAGAATTCTAAAGAAATCCAAGTGCAACAGTTTGCTATATATTATTATCATATCCGTACAGTCAAAACACGTCAGTACTTCACACTGATAAAGATCAAAACATGAGTGAGTTTCATCCGTACCGGCCTATATCGTTGGCCCTGTGCCGGCATAAGTGTGGCTATTGTTGTGGGGGGGGGGGGGTTAGACTGATTACAAAGCCAAATGAGAAAATACTGTTGTGTTCACTGCTCAGCTATTACAGCTTTCTATGTAAAACACTACGTTCCCCTAACAATATCCCAAGTGTATTCGCACAAACAGCAGATAATTCCTGGATGTGGAAGTTACATAACTTTAGTCCGCCACATAATTATTTCATACTCCTGAGCGTTAATCGCCGAGCCCCGCATTGAGAAACATCCATCTAAAGGACCGACTCGCCAGGCAACAGATCTCCTGCGACCCTCAGCTCACGGACGCTTCAAATGTCGCGTCCTTGTAGTATCATGTGACTCAAATGGAACTCCACTCCAACCCTTTCTTTTGCCAGAATATTCTATGAACTGGAAGGAATTCCATTTATTCTCTCAATTAAATTGATTACAGGGGAATACCATGGCCCCATCTGAAATGTTTATGTCTAAAAATAATTATATACATGTATATTAAGATAATGAATACATGACTGTGTAGAGAATTCCTTTAAAAAAAACGTCCCTCTCCTGAAAAATCAGATTCTTTGCAATCGTATGATCTCAGAATATGACCAGCGATATGTATTTTTTCTACTTGTTAATGAAGGGGAACAAGCGTACTTACAGTTACACCTGGATTAGAACTAAGCGAGATTACCTAATTCTCCCGTACCTGGTGCTAGATCTAGTGCTGTGTTTTAGAACTAACTCGAAATGTAATCCAGTTCAAACCGCCTGGCTCGGCGTTTGATCACACGTCTACTGACGTCATGACGAGCATGGGTTCCGGAAGGAGAGAGCATATGGCGGAAGAAAAACAAAACAAAAAGGAACAATACGGAAGGTCGAAAGGAGGAGTCGGAGAGACTTGCATAAGATTTAGGTAGTGTTCCCAGAGGTTTTGATTTGGGAAAGTGAACATAACGAAAATGGACCCAGTTTATTTGTAGTTTTCCTTGATAAATTCTTTAGTTTGAAATGTCAAACATTGCTCCGTGACGTCAGTCGTGCCATATTTGGAACGACAGGATCGGTCATCTTCCAAGGTCACGAGAATTAAAGGATCAGAAATAAAAATAACGGCATTTTCATGGCGGGACTGATTTAAAGTTTAATCCGAATCAAAATGTGGCAAAAAGAAAAAGTTGAATGTAGCAAAGCCCCCGCGTAAAGAAATAATACAGAGAAGATTACAATAAAACGCAAATTTCTGCGTTATTTCTTACGAGAGGCTCTGCTACACACAGCTTTTTCTTTTTGCCATGTTTTGGCTTTGCTTCAAGGCTTACTGCGACCCCACAGATTTTCTGGCGGTTTTTTTTTTTTCCTTCTAACAATATTTAAAGTTTAATATATTTCGGTCGAAACCACCAGATAGCGTTCCATGTTTTTCGTTAGGTAGAACCGAGCGTGCGCGTTTTGTTAGGAAACAAACGTAATTTTGACTGCAATCTCTGAGATGATAATATATTTAGTCCATTATCTGGGGGATGTTTTCAAACGCACTGTACTGTTTTAAAAGATGTTTAAATAAGAGAATCATAATTGATATTGAGTCGTACTCATTTGAACGCAGACAAAAGCCCCGCCTTTATAAAACTGGCACTCGTGGACTAAATTTCAAGCTTGCTGTAAAAAACACCTGTACAAGAATTTAGAACCCCCAGCTGTCCAGGTAAAAACCACCGAAACTGCAACAGGTAGACTTTGAAATCACCAGGTGGGCCAACTGGTGCGCCAGGAAAGTTCGTTCAAATCTGTATACATGCAGTGGCGGACCTACATTTTTGGGACCCTGAAGCTTGAACTGTTATGGGGCTTCTTCGCAACCAGCAACAATAGGGAAACAGCCAGCGAGGTCCAAAGAGCTTTGCTGCCCTTGCAAGGACCTCGCATTCATTTTTCAGGCCCCCTCAGGGATAGGGCGCCCTGGAGTTCAACCTTTATTAGTTTCACAGTAGATCCGCCACTGCGTACATGTAACAGAGAAGATATTGGGACCAAAATCGAACTGGTCAGATGAAATAATATGTGAGCTAACATTGCAAAGATGGTCGAGTTCGAACCAATCATTCACACTGACTTCTATGTGAAGGCAGCCTAACATGTGAAGTTGGGGCTTGCAACTGGTGGTTGTTGTGTGTCTGTATGGTGTGTGTGACCTGTAATGTCAAAAGAAGAACAGGCTGGGATGTTGTGATTTCCCCCGCCCCCACCCCCTCCCCCATGTCTCGATCAACAGGTAAAGGCCCCCGGTACAATGATAGCACATGATGATCCATTCCATGATGCGCTGTGATTCAGATGAAAACAATATGCGAGATGTGTGTTGGTTCTGGCCAAGACAGTGAGAGCTGTGATATTGAATATCATAGCTTTTGCATCTCAGTGTCTGCTGGAAAACGCTGCCTGACTGCTGGATTTTGTCTTTCGATTATTTATTGATTCATTAATTTATTTATCTATCTGTTATTTATTTCCTTATTTACTTATTTGTGAAAAGGAGAACCACGGGCGAAATCAGTGAAAAAAGTAATCTAATAAAACAAAAATTTCCCCACCATTTCAGTCTCCAAATCTAAAGAAAACAACAACATCAACAACAACAACAACAAAAAACTGGAGGTCGAGAGGAAGGCTTTTTAAAAATTTCACATAAACCCGAGCTGTGTGAGCGGTGGTAGAGCTTGTTAAAAGTCGGGTGAGTTTTGTTATTATATAGATTTATTTATTTCAATGACCACCAACCCCCCCCCCCCACCCCCGTCGCAAAATCACCAACCCCAGGGTCTTTCGCACTTGGTTTTTCCTCTCCCATACGACCGAGTAGGGCCCTGAAGAGACTATCCTCTTGAAACCGTCGGTTGAGAATAATTTATGCTTCTTTATAATAATACATAACTCTGTATTTCAAATACAACGAAAGCCCCAAATCATTTGACTGCACACCAAAACAGTGTTTCCTTTCCCCAGCATCATAACCCTAATATTATTATAAAACATATCTCGTAAGATGTAAACTGACAAGTTTTTGAATACTTTTGCACCAATATGCCACCAGAGTGAAAGCCTGAGTCCTCCACAAACCAAAACTAACAAAACCACAAAGAAAAATGACCGTTTGTTTACATTCATAGCACCTGCAATCAGGGTAATGAGATATTCGAGTTCGTACGTTAATTGATAGTCGATACTATTGAATCTGCTACTCTACGGCGGTTTTGTATTAATGCGCGCTACACAGCCAATAGGTAAGGCCGACCCAATTCACGGCAAAGTGACTGTCCAATCAAGTCAATCCTATTATCAGCGCTACTCTTACGCTGAATGCGTTAACGTTACTACAATGCATTCATCTCGCGGGGAGGCTATCACCTTGATCAACCGACCACGATATACAACCACGATCTCCCCACTGTAGGTGTGAGGGTCCAAAGAGCTTCAAAAAGGAAGTACTTGAGGAGCCCTACGACTGTACGAGGTTTCTGAATTTGAACAACCAAACTAAACAAAGTACACCACGACAGACTGTGATTAAACACCACCGCCCCCCCCCCCTTTTTTTGTTCCTCCATCCTCTCCCTCCCCTTTGCACCCATTCAGTGTGTTGATCGGTTATTAAGAAAAACAAAGGTAATGAAAAAGAAGACAAAACATCCTGTAATAAAAAAAAAAAAGTGTGAATAGAAAGAAAGATTAATGACATTTACATAATTATCATGCATGCGTACGTGCTGACGCCAGTTAGGGCTGCGATGAATGGGTAAACAAGCTGTTTGTTAACTAAGGCTTGGTCAAAGAGCTATAAATACAAATTTTATGACGTCTTTGGGCTTAATTGCTTTCATTAGATGTATAGCAAGACAAATTTTTAATTTTCTATCGATTTTCATCAACACCAACAATTGAGTACTCCCACAGACGGAATGAAGGGTGTCATGTTAGATTGGTGTATTTAGTATTGGCAAAGTTGCTAGATACATGAAGATGAAACGCTCCCTCCTTCGCGCCTCTAAAAAAATCGTGCACACAGTTTGCACGATGATCCGGGGCGGGGCCCCCTGGTGCATTACAAGAAAAGAATGATTGATATAATGGTAGATTATGATGTGGATTTGTTACAGTGCTACTGCCATTAGAAAAAAAAAAGCTTTCCTATAGCCATTGAAGTTATAATTACATAATGTAGGACTTCAATCAAGGCCTACAGCGATAACTGAACAGTAAAGAAAATTCAATATTTTCCCTATGTTGGCGTTGTGAAATATTGCATTGTTCATCCCTTCCCCGTATTGGCCGCTGGGTGACGGTACCAAATCTGCAAGCTAAACGCGCTAGGTGTCTCATCTTATTGTATCTAGTACCTTTGGTAAAACCTTGTTAGGGTGCGCGTAGTCAATTACAAAGTAAAAGAGAGAAGATACTGAGTTGTGTTTACTTTCAGCTATGGCTTATAATGTGAAATACCACGGGTCCCTAACAACAGCCATCTTTCGTGTAGGCCAAACTGAAATAGACAAAGAAAGAGAAGTGACAGTGTTGCGGTCCGCAACGATAAAAGTAGGTCCCCACTCTTGGTCAAAGTTACCTCACTGAGAAATAGGTTACAGCAAATCTGTAGGTATTCTAGGGCGATGAGAGGTAGCGATAGGTAAACACAGACAGCCTAGTATGAATAGCCCAGGTGACCTTTCGAACAGACTGGTCTAAATCCCTTAGGCAAAATAATGGTCAGGACCGTAGTCCGCCCTTCACACAGATCTACGACGAGCATGAAGTTGTACGGAGCCACGACACTGCATATACACTACATGTTCGCACTTACATCTTGCACCACAATTTACAAGCATATTATTATATCTCTCTCCAAACATCCGTATTTGGTTTCCATGTCCACCCAAATACTGACATCTTTGGCTTTGAATAATGTATTAGTGTCATCTCTGATTTTTGTATTCAAGGGACCTTTTATTTTCAAGGAAAGCACTGTGAAATGTTTCCTTGTTTGCGTTTTAATTGCACCCCAATACATTCACACGTCATGTGGTTTCAAATATGTCCTGTTCGTTGGAGGCCCTTGTTCCTACTAACTACAATAAAGACAAAATTAGAAGTTGCCCTTTGGCTTTGATTTCAACGTCTAGGGTTGTTCTAGCTAGTACCTTCACACATTTTGTTCAGGTCGTCCATGCAAAGGCCTTAATAGAGAAAATGAATACTGCAACATAGGCAACATTAGAACTTTTCATTTTGACGCTGATCTGAGCATTCGGCCTTATGCTAGACAGTATCACGATGTTTGTTCAGGTCATCCATGCATGTAAATCCCTCTCGTGGAGAAGATGAGTACTGCAACATAGGCAATATTAGAACGTTTCATTCTGACGCTGATTTGAACGTTCGGTCTTGTACTAAACTAGCTTGAGTCCTTACTGGTTTGTTCGATCTGGCTGAGATCTTTGTTTCAGGAGGATCATTGGTGTTAGCATTTACACTTTTTTGTGTGTGTGCTCATTTGCTCATTTAAGTCCTTTCCATAGGGAAGTTGAGCTCTGCAACAAAGGCAACATTACATGACTATAACTTTTCATTCTGATGCTCATCTGAGCATTCGGCCTTGTTCTAATCGCCTTCCACACTGTTTTGTCCACTACACCTGTGCCTTCGTATGAATTAAATACCTGTATTGTATGAATTAAATATCTGTATTGTATGAATTAAATACCTGTATTGTATGCATTAAATACCTGTATTGTATGCATTAAATACCTGTAATGGGACTGACTATTGTCCGTTTTAGCAAACAATAACAATGTGTTTGAATCAGCGGCATAATTTCAAATTATCGGGAATTACCAGCTGCAAAATTATATTATAATAGGGTCAGTTTATCATCGAGAATGTAAACCGCTTTGTCTGCGTTCACAGTGATAAATACATAATTTAACACAGATTTGTCTCCCTGTTTACTCTTGTTTGTTGTGAAAGACTTGTTGTTATAAGAAGGCAGATGGAACAGGTGGGTTTCTCTTTGTTGTCCCTGCAAATCCCCTTAGAGTTTACCGATTAACAAAAGGCCTTAACAAACTGTGTTTGTTCAACTTTACCTCCCTGTCTTTGTCACAGAAGAATACCATGCCTAGGGTACTCCAACACACACCCACGAAGTGAAAGCCCTCAAGAAATTTAATTGACTGCTTTTGTGCTATGGAAGCCTGAGCTTTCTCACACGTCTGGATGAAATAACTATCAATAAAAATGTCTCAGTGTAATAAACGTTTATCCGTGAAATTTAATGATATTATGGTAGTACATGAAAGCGGCAAACAATGACGAGAATAAATGGATCAAGGCGACTTTGAATTCTTAACCCTTTCGGCCCCTCCCCCATTTCTGGTTGTCGGCGAATTCTGATTTTGTGAGAATGTGTTCTGGGGGACATAATCAAGGCATATTTGCGACATTTTAATTTGGTGTCTGTATATTGCAGCAATTACCTTAAAAAAATTAAAAAAACACTTTTCTCGTCTTGAGTTCTCATTGGATCTGCAACCGAGTGATAATTTTTGTGCATCACTGTTGATACAGTATGGGAGCCTGGTAGGTTAACCCTCCAGTGCTCAAAGACTAATTCCCCTAGGAAACAAGACTTCCGAATCTTGCCAAACCGATTTAAAGTGGCCAAATGAATGCAGAAATTTAATATTTAGCTTGGAAAATTATTATCAGGATATGTCAAAACGCATTCCAAACATAGAATACTGTGCCTTGGATGATGATGTGTTTCAGATATGGCATACTGGGCACTAGAGGGTTAAAAACTTGAGGTCAGAGGCAACTCCGTTTGTTGAAGACCACGCAGTCTGTACACCATTGTGACATGTTAAAAACAAACATAGAATAAGCCTAAGCAAACACCAGCAATTAGCATTACTTCACTGTTTGCTTTGCGGTCTGAGACCCATTAAGGCGTTTTCCTGACCTGACATTTCATGCTAAGATTTTCAAGGTTTTTCTCTTAAAATGATAACAAATGAAATAGAATCTGTCGTAAAGAATAGGTGAACTGTATAATAACAAGTAATTTCAACCTTTTAGTCATAAGGTTTTACATTTAAGTTCTAATTTGTTGATCTCACTTAAAAGAGGCCATTTTCAAGGATTAAAAAGCTGGTACCCCATGGGGACTTGAAGAAACCTACAACTACATGTACTAATTATCAGATTAATATTGCGGTGCTACTGAAGTCAGGATTAGTCCATTACACTCGCAACTCGAACAATAGTCTTTGGAAACGAAATGTATGGATTTGTAAATTCGAGAAGATAATCACAGCTGATAATGATATCACCCTGATGGCAAGAGCCATAATTAGGATCTCCACAAATTTTAAAGAATGGTTGTGATCATGCGCGGCCCACAGAAGGGTAATGAGACCAATAACAGAAGCTAATTACGTAGCCTATAAACAACGTCAACAAAGAGCGTCCACCACTTTCTCAGGCAACACAGCCCAAGTGTCCACACCGTGAGAGTGGCAGCTCTATCAGACACCCCTGGACAAAGGCGCTGTAATTACTGAAGATTTGAGAGCTGAGACAACATTAAATTATACCGATTCACAGAAGGGTAATAAGACCAATAACAGAAGCTAATTACGTAGCCTATATATAACGTCAACAAAGAGCGTCCACCACTTTCTCAGGCAACACAGCCCAAGTGTCCACACCTTGAGAGTGGCAGCTCTATCAGACACCCCTGGACAAAGGCGCTGTAATTACTGAAGATTTGAGAGCTGAGACAACATTAAATTATACCGATTTGCTCTATAGAAGCAGAGTTCAGAAGTTATGTTTGCTCAGCTGAATGACTTTAATTGGTGTTTAACAATAGGGACACAAAATAAACAGCAGAATGAGAGACTTTTTTGATCCTGTGGCCACCTCAGCGGGAAAGTTCTTTTGCTTCTCGTGGGCCTCAGCCAGAGGCCACCTCCGCTGGAGGTCTTTGTTTTCTGAGGATCGCTGCACATCTGCACCTATCTTTTTCTTTTCTTTTCTTTTTTTTTTCATTTTATTTTTCTAGTCCTTGTTCTTTGTTGTTGTATTTGTATTTTGTATACTTTTTTGATCCTACGGGGGTGGGGTGGTGTCGGTAGTGGTAGCGGTAGGAATTAGTTTTTTAAATTTGGCCCTGGCAGCGGCCTTCTGCGATCGGGCTTTGTAAGGCCTGCTTTTGTCGTCTCCCAATCGTTACTGTGTGCAATCCGAGTATTTCGTCCTGATTCGAGAAGACTGGGTGCTCGATCTTACCCCCAAATTTCCAACATGCCTGCATCGGGAATCGAACCTGGTACCTTTGACATGAGAGGCGAACACCTGGCCTCTTGACCAACGCGTTCCCAACGGTAATCTCAGCCTGATGCATTCGGCCTAAATACGGTGCACTTTCCCGACCCAGCGGCCATCTGAGAGAATGAGGGAGAAGCCGGTTATTGACAGGCTGAGGTCAAGAGCTGTTAAAAGCTGACAGCATTTCGAAGTAAGATTACTAGATTCTCTGCTCCTGTTGTGAGTTCAGTCTATTGTCAAACACACGTCACAGGTGATACAAACGCTTTGTATTCTTATGACACGGCAGGTTGGGGCTGCAAGCAATTACTTTGTGGCGTAAGAGTTGGTAATGCTGGGTACAGCTTGGTAGTACTTTCTATGACACTGTGACGTAATTTTCATTACTAGATTCTCTGCTCCTGTTGTGAGTTCAGTCTATTGTCAAACACACGTCACAGGTGATACAAACGCTTTGTATTCTTATGACACGGCAGGTTGGGGCTGCAAGCAATTACTTTGTGGCGTAAGAGTTGGTAATGCTGGGTACAGCTTGGTAGTACTTTCTATGACACTGTGACGTAATTTTCACCTTTTGTTGATTATGTCGTGATGTCATTGTATGGATAGGGCGGCTTTGTGAGCAGAGAGAGGTGTGTAGCAAAACGTAGCAGTTTAATATTATGTCAAGCTTTTGCTTTCTGGTCACATTTATCTACGTCATGTACTTCACTGAGGACCGAGACAAGTTTCAACACCTACACCGCTTGCCTTGAATCATTCTTAGGGAGGGCTGCAAAATACGTGCATGAAACAGCTGACTGAAGTTTGCACTTTTCAGCAAGTGAAATCACACAGTGTTTCTCGTCAAAATGATGTGATAGTGATAGATGAGAGGAGTTGAGAAAGGATAGTTACACAATACACGCACCACACATACACACACACACAGAGAAAGAAAGAAGGGGAAAGAAAGAGATATGGACAGATAGATAGATAGATAGATAGATAGATAGATAGATAGATAGATAGATAGATAGATAGATAGATAGATAGATAGATAGATAGATAGATAGATAGACAGACAGAAAGATGGATAGATAGATAGATGGATAGATAGATAGATAGATAGATGGACAGATATACAGACAGAATGTCAGATAGATAGATAGATAGATAGCTGGACAGACAGACAGACAGACAGATAGACAGGGCGTGGTGGAAGAGGAGAAATAAAACGTAATAAAGATAGAAAAGATTAATACAATGTACAATGGAGTTGAAAGTGAGATATAAAACCCTTTCAGACATTACATCGGCATGACACAATATCTCGCGCTTCTTATTATTTATCTTGTCAAAGTTTTAATCCATCAAAACCATGTGAAAATATCCAAGTGAGTATCTCTGCGGCGATTAGTATCACTTGCCGTGTGAATGATCAATCGCTCTGTCAAAAGCTCAGAGGCTTTTAAAGGTGTTGGGACCCCAAAATATCATTTAACCCTTTGTTTACTGGCAACGTGAAAGCTACATTTTCTCAAATCCAGTTTGTACCGAGATCCACTTATTTCAGTTATTTTCAATGGCAAATGTGAATCTAAATTAGGATGTTTGTCTGCATTTGAAGGCTAGTCAAGGAGAACCAAAACCTGAAACTGATGGAGCAGTATAGAGTTAACAGTAATGCTGTTTCAATATTGAAAGGGTTAATAGCAATGAACGTATTCGAGTGGTTAGCGATAGCCTTGTTGAGAATACAGTCACGTTACAGGAATAAAAATTCTAATATTCGTACACCTGCAGGCAAAAAGAGAGTAATCAAACCGAAATTGCCGACAGGCGACACAATAAAAAGACAAAATCCACTCTCTGTCACGGCAGCTTTATTACAGTGTAGTAGGAGATCCGTTCCAAAAGTAAGCTGTACTGTAAAATTCAAGCTTCAAGGTAGTTGAAGTGGAGGATATAGCCTTACTGTAAAATTCAAGCTTCAATGTAGCCACATTTTACTACTCACCTCTCTCTGCTCACAAAGCCGCCCTATCCTTACAATGACGGCATGACATAATCAACAAAAGGTGAAAATTACGTCACAGTGACATAGAAAGTACTACCAAGCTGTACCCAGCATTACGAGCAAAAGATGGACAGGCACACAGAGATTAAATGGAAAAGAAGCAAAATGAAACAAGGCAAAACACGGAGACCAACACATACACAAGCGCAATAGTACTTCAATACCCAATGCGGGAACTTGGGTAAAAACCAATGATGGTGAAGGTGGGGGGTGGTTGGGGCGCCAACAACAAATCAAAACAAAATAACGCCAACAACAACAAAGGATCAACCAAACAGTGAAACTGCAATATCTTATCTTCAACCTACTCAAAACTGACAAAGAAGATAGACAAAGATCTCGTATTCAAGGAGTAAACCCGAGACACTGTTGAACTATCGCAAGATAACCCGGTTGTCCACTGAGCAATTTATTATATCTTAGCCTAGCGACATATTAAGGCTCAGCTCTTTCTTACAGTCATTAGTACAGATTTGACGCAACTCACGGTAATATAATATAATGCATAACAGAAGGTCAGCGTGTCATTATGGTCCCTGGCCAGTGAAGAGCAGATTGAGCTGGTGGATTGGACGTGTCGGACGTCAGAGGCGTCTCCCAGTGTTGTGGAGCTGGTGGTGGGGAGAAAGCAGATTTTGATGTTGGTGGCTTTTAGATATATGATTGGGAAGGAGAATAAGGTGTGGAAAAAAGAATTGCAGTATCGTGTGTGCGTGCGGGCGTGTGTGTGTCTTTGCGCGTGTTTGAGTGAGAGAGACAAAAATAGATAGGTAGATAGAAAGCAAAATAATGGCTAAGAGAGAGAGAGAGAGAGATAGAAAGAGAAGAGAGAGAAAGAAGAGAGAGAGAAAGAAAGTGATAGAAAAGAGAGACAGAGAAGAGAGAGAGAGAGAAAAAGAGAGAGAGAGAGAGAAAGAGAGGAGAGAGTGTGAAAAGGAAAGATCAAGCATCAATTTCTACTCTGAAAGCACCCACACACACACAAGTTTGGTATTGTGCAATGCAGTGAAAGCGAGGAAGAGAGAGAGAGAGAGAGAAAGAGAAGAGAGAGAAAGAAAGAGAGTGATAGAAAAGAGAGACAGAGACGAGAGAGAGAGGAGAGGAGAGAGAGAGAGAGAGAGAGAGAGAGAAAGAGAGAGAGAAGAGAGAGAGAGAGAGAAAAGAAAAGATCAAGCATCAATTTCTACTTTGAAAACACTCACAACCACATACACACACACACACACATTTGGTTTTGTGCAATGCAGTGAAAGCGAGGAACTCGCACAGCGCATTTTTTGTTTTGTTTTTGGAACAGATGGCATAAGTGAAGGTGAGAACTATGCTCTCTCAGGTAGTAACTTTAAATTAATGCTTATGTAAAGTTACCATCAGGTTAATATGTTTTCATTTTTAAAAATTAAATATCTTTTATTTAGATATCAAGTCACAACAAAAGGACGGTAAACAATAAATTTGTGGTATCATGCCAAACGAATTAAATGAATGTGCTTCATACACTCGTTTGTCCCACTTACTCTAAAAACTGTAGATTAAATGCAGCGGTGATCCTCCAGTGTTTAGTTCTTTATTTTAGGAGCATCGCTTCTCTTGGCATTTACGCCTCACTTTTTCTTGTTGTGGCGGGGATTCGTTTTTTTTTTTTTTCCTTTTTAGAAGTTTGCTCGGGCAGCTGCCTTGTACGGTCTGCTCTTCACGATTTCCAATTGCCAAGGTATCTTAAGCGTGCGCAATGTGCACACGGACCCTCCGAATTTTTCGTCCTTACCCGAGAAGACTAGGCGCTCGATCCCACCTGCCATAGGATCAGGGACAGGAAAATATGAGAAAAATCCCCAAAAATCCAACACGCCTGCACGGACGGGGATTCGAACCCGGTACCTCCGGCATGAGAGGCGAGCACCTTGTCTCTAGGCCACCACCGTGTCCCCCTCCATCTCAGCCCTTTGTCATTAGTTAAGCAAAATGATGTCTACGCCCATGTATCTGATTCAAGGCCATCACTCGGAACATGCCGACATGTGGGACGAGGTACGGACGCACACGTCATACATGTACACAAACACTCAGGCAAAACACATGTTCTCACACACACACACATACACAAACACGCATTATTATGCCGCGGGGGCACAGTACACATACGAAACGCCTTTACTACAAAGAGAGGGGGGCAAACAAATACCTCGTGTTGTCTAGCCTAGCTCTGGTGCTGTAACACCGAGGTTTTGGGGCCCCGGGGGGAGCGGGGGGAACAGAAAGAGGTGTGTGCAGATGAGTCAGCATAACAAAAGGAAGAAAATTAGAGGAAAAGAAAAAGAATAGCAAAATGCACTAAAAAGAAAGATAGTGCACTATGAGAAAGATAGTGCACTATGAGAAAGATAGTGCACTATGAGAAAGATAGTGCACTATGAGAAAGATAGTGCACTATGAGAAAGATAGTGCACTATGAGAAAGATAGTGCACTATGAGAAAGATAGTGCACTATGAGAAAGATAGTGCACTATGAGAAAGATAGTGCACTATGAGAAAGATAGTGCACTATGAGAAAGATAGTGCACTATGAGAAAGATAGAAAGAAGGGAAGACAGGTGAGTAATCCAGTCTGTGTGCAAGGTTGCGAACTGGAGTACACTCGCTTTGATTAAAATTGCGTTTGTGTCTTTTTCTTATTTTTCTTTTCAATTCTTTCTTCCCTCTCTCTCACTGGCCCTCTCTTTCTCTCTTCCCTTCTTCCTTCCCCCTCTGTCTGTCGTATCGTCATATTTTGTTGCCGAATGAGAGAGAGAGAGAGAGAGAGAGAGACAGAGACAGAGACAGAGAGAGAGAGACAGAGAGAGAGAGAGAGACAGAGAGAGAGGGAGAGAGAGAGAGAGGGGGGGGCGGGGAGAGACGGTCAAGGTGCAGCAAGGCTGCCAATTGATCAGAGGACATCAAACGCAGATCAAAACTGAATCCACTCGGAGACACTTGCCTTAGAACAGATCGACGCTCGGCCTGGTGACAGGAAAAGAACAAGACAGCTGGATAGATAAAACGACAAAGAGAGAGAGAAGTAATGAAGAAAGGCCACAACAACACAGGCAGGAAGTATTCGTAGTATAAATAACGCAGATGTAGACGTATTATGTGTTAAAAGTTCAAGTGTCAGTGTGTCAGGGTTTTTCTATGAAGTGTAGGCCTACTTGGGCATAGCTCCTCTGGATTGTCTGTCTGTATCTCACGCATTGGTTTATTTGTGGTAGAATGCAAACTAGTCAAGACAGCCTTGCAGACAGCAGGTAGATACACTGTCGATAGAGATAGATAGGTGGATAGATAGATAGATAGATAGATAGATATATAGATAGATAGATAGATAGATAGATAGATAGATAGATAGATAGATAGATAGATAGACAAACAGACAGACAAACGGACAGACAGACAGAGAGACAAATAGCCAGACAGACGGACAGACAGATAGATAGATAGACAGATAGATAGACAGATAGATAGATAGATAGATAGATAGATAGATAGGTAGGTAGGTAGATAGATAGATAGATAGATAGATAGATAGATAGATAGATAGATAGACAGATAGATAGATAGATAGATAGATAGATAGATAGATAGATAGATAGGTAGGTAGATAGATAGATAGATAGATAGATCGATAGATCGATAGATAGATAGATAGATAGATAGATAGATAGATAGATAGACAAACAGACAGACAAACAGACAGACAAACGGACAGACAGACAGAGAGACAAATAGCCAGACAGACAGATAGATAGATAGACAGATAGATAGATAGATAGATAGATAGATAGATAGATAGATAGATAGACAGATAGATAGATAGATAGATAGGTAGATAGATAGATAGATAGATAGATAGATAGATAGATAGACAGATAGATAGTAGCTGCTTACATGAGAATGAAAGAAGATGAGAAAAACGAAAGAGTAAAACAATGAGAGGAGAGGGAGGGGGCGGGAGAGAGAGAGGGAGAGAGAGAAGAGAGGGACACAGAAAGAGAGAGGGAGACAGAGAGAGACAGAGAGCAAGAAGGAGAAAGAAAGATAATAACACTGTCACATTACACCACCAGCTGTGACACCTTCACGTGTGCATGTCTAATTTTCATGTCACGACCGGTCTCGTGACTACTTGTCTATAGACACCTCACAGTCGTGCACATCAGCCTTGCTATCACTGCTCTATGAACATGGAATCAGAGTCCCCCCCCCCCCCCATCCTCTCCACTGTGGGCGGGACACATTGGTCTAGAAGCAAAGATGCTCGCCTCTCATGCCGAATGTACCGGGTTCGATTCCCGGTCGGTGCAAGCATATTGGAATTTTTTTTTTTGGGGGGGGGGGGATTCCTGTCCCTGATCCTGTGGTAGGTAGGATCGAGCACCTAGACTTCTTGGATAAGCACGAAAAACTCTGAAGGCCCGTGTACGCGTTGCGCACGCTAAAGATACGTTGGCAGTTTGGAATTTGAGAAGGGCAGGTCTAAAACGGCCGCTGCCGGGGCAAAATTAAAAAAAAAAGAATCCCTACCACAAAAGCACACAGAAACATTAACAAGAAAAATACAAACAAGAAAAGTGAGGTGTACATGCCAAGAGCAAGCGAAACCTCCTAAAATAAAGACCCAAACATGCGGAATGGACCAAGATGAGCTTTCCCACAACCCAGACACTCGCCCACAGCCGCCACAAATGGAGCCAGCTGGTGCAGCATTCATCACTGCAGCGCCCCTACGACCCCGGCGGGTTATGGAATCAGTGACCAGTGACCACAGTGAAATATTGCCATGATATTATTTATATATATACATGTATTGTAGGGGAAAGATTATTCAGCCGAAATCGGCTTTTCAAGCCCAAAACACCTCATTCTATTACCAGCTGGTTCCATACTTGTCTTGTCGTGACAATGGTATAAAAGCCATCGTTACAAATAAGGGTATTATTAAGATTACTTCCAGGCCATTTATATTTTGGCCCTTTGACCGCCAATGTTTCCGAAAATGGAAACGCACATGGGTTTCTGTGTCCTTGCCTTGACATCTGATCCATTTAGCTCACGGTCATTGTCGTCATACAAGAACTTTATCTTTGGATCACTACTGCCTTGGAAAGAACTGTTTATGTGTGGCTCCTAAAGTTCAGGAATTTTGATTTTTGGCGTGACACATACCGCATTGAGGCGAATATGAACATTTTCAAAAGAACAACTTGAAAAACTTTTCGGTCTCGCCACCGTCACTCCCCCCCCCCCCCGCCTCTCCCCGGGGACAGATGAAAACAAGCTTTTGTGGCGGGCTGACTTTTCGCCATATTTTGTTTTTTGCAGTCAGCTGGGATCAAAAAGAAGTTTTATGCGTGTGTCTATTAACTAATATTGAGAGAATCTTCCTCCCTTTATATGGTGGGGTGTGTTTGTTTATTTTGCTACATTCTGAATCTCTATTAATTTTAGCACAATGATACTATGTCAAAGACAGGTCTTAGGATCTCGTCAGACCATGAGCGAATCGGCACTTTAAAAGCACGTCGATGCAAAATTACAGTTGGACCCCACCAAGACACATTATACCATGTATTGCGATCCCGTCCCCACTTGGATTCGAACTTGGGACTTCTCTCGCTGGTGCCAAAGTTTCTGACCACACGGATACTGCGTCGGGCGCTGGTTTTGAAAGCTGTGAAACCGACAGTATTACAGAATGTCCCCAGAGGGCTGAATCTAAAATGCCACATTAACAAACCCACGACATTTCACGACGCATAATGACAGAAAAAAAAAGAAAAGAAATTTCATTAAATAGTCGCATGGAATTTCAGAAATGTTTCCTGTATTCTCGAAAATTATCTCTACTTTCGTCCTAGTTCGCTAATTTATTTTTCTGTTTAAGTCCTTTTATTCCCAGGGCTTAGAAACTAATCCAATCAGCCGTCACAAAATGAATAGAAAAAGGCATTTACCATCTCATCGATCCCGTCCGCTTTTACGACTAGTAAAACACCAAATCGAAATAATGCAAATTAATGGGAATGGCTTTACAGTACACTCTCACAAGTTCGTGTGCCTGTTGTTTCCGCCAACGCGCTCAGATTAAGGCTGCTGTGTCTGATGGACGAACGTCACTCGTTTGACAAAATTATCTTGTCTGTGACGCACGTTGTTGTATTCTGAGCATCTCCACCAGCCGCTATGACAATAGCAACACTTCCTTGACGGGTTTCGTTCTGCGTCCTACCGAGCTATGAACAAACACCGTATGTGCATGGAGGAGACCAAAAAAAAAAAAAGTTGTTTTGTTTTGTTCGGTTTCCACGTTGTGATAATCTAAAGAAGAACTACAATTTATATCCCAGACAGAAAGAGAGAATACAAGCCATTCTTTAAAATCGAAGATGGCTTTTGGGGGGGGGGGGGGGGTGCAAAAATTGAGATAATATTTGTGTCTAGATCTTTATTTTAGGAGGTTCGCCGCCCTTGGCATTTACACCTCACTTTTGCTTGTTTTTCTTTTCTTGTTGTGGTAGGGATTCGTGGTTGTTTTTTATTTTAGAATTTTGCCCGGGCAGTGGCTTTGTGCAGACTGTTCTTCACGATTTTCAACTGCCAAGGTATTTTCAACGTGCGCAACGTGCATACGAGCCCTCCGAAGTTTTCGTCCTTATGCTAGAAGACTAGGTGCTCGATCCTACCTACCATAGGATCAGGGGATATATGGGAAAATATGAGAAAAATCCCAAAATTCCAACATGCCTGATGCAGGGATTATTTTGAACTTGGTACCTTCGGCATGAGAGGCGACCACCTTGCATCTAGATCTAGTCTACCGTGTCCCTTTGAGATAATGTTTTGTTATGCGTGTAGCTTTTGGCAGCCTCCGGGTTGTGTTACAAGTTGGGGGTGAGATTCTGAAAACCTAAGCTTAAATAACATTTGTTTGTTTTTAAATACTGAAACTGTGAAGCTCGATAAAAAACGTTATTCAGTTCTTTTACTCTCCGGAAAAATTTATAAAAAAACTAAATTACGATAGTTTGCCACGCTACCCTCAAAAATGATGTAACTTTTTGGGGGGGGGGGCATATTAAAAAGAGAATCTGACCAAGATTGGCGCTTACGCTCCTTTTCTGTAGTACGGCAGCGTAGCCGCGGGGGTAGAATCTGCAAGCTGGCCACGGACTCTATGTTGTAAAGAACGTCATCACTGGCGTACAGGGTTCAGTTAATCGAATTGGTGGCTTGTTCATTGCGAAAATGGTCCATCTATTGGGGATACTGTACTGGACCAACAGTATTCTGCGGAGACGTTTGAGAAACAAAGACCCCATCCTACGTATTACTATTGTTATAGCACAAACTATTTTTACTAGTCGGCCTGCTGACTTGGGGAAAACACAGAATAAAATAATAATTATGTACTTTTCAAAGTTGGGTTCAGCAAATAGGAAATTACGGCGTAGAAGAAATTTCTTGTCAAACTTTTTAATTCTACAAGAAGAAAGTGTTTCTTGGGCTCAAAATGTCGGAACACTTTCTTCTATTCAACCAGTTGTAGCTCAGAATCAACGAAAGTATTAAAAATGTAGCGAACTTCGAAACCTTTTAAAATATGCCCAGGTACGCCTTAACGTCCTATTATGCGCAATATGATAATGTGTAAAATTTCAGGCTCAGCGGTTAAAAAGCCTTTCATGATTACAGTGTAGACCTTACTTCCTTTATAATAGTATGAATTTACTGTTTCTGTGCTGGACCATAGGCATTAAGCTGAGGCCATTGAGAAATAAAGAACTTACTCTTTGGGTTACTACTGATAATAACACAAACTATTCTCAAATACACAAAACTGTTTAGTCTTTTGAATACAAAACAGTTTACACACAATAAATGGAAGGCAAGGGCCGAAAACATTTGAGTGAACGGGGTTTCTCTTCCTCCGAACATTTTCTGTGGTCTCTCTTTCCCTAGAGATTCAATTCTATGTAGTGAAATTCTTTCAGTCAAAATGATTTACGTAAAAAATAAGCTAGCAGTCATATCACACTACATAACAAAATATAATGAAAAATGTTAAACACTACTATATGAAATAAGATTTACGTTAGACCTCTATTTTCTTTGAGTGCATGAGGGAGGGGAGCAAACGAAGCTCACTTAATGTCTCTGTGCATTCCTCCCCTTCCCAGTTTTGTTTTCGAACCCACTACATGTATCATAATAGCTAAACATAACGTAAGATGTAGAACAGACTACACCCTTGTATATTCACACAGTGCATGATCCCATGGAAGTGCAAGGCTCTACACTCCCACAGTCACATACACTGTAGTTTTTTGTACAAAAATGTACATACAACCCGTTCTATACTGTGATGACATTTATAATCATGATCACTATATTACTTTATATCCACAGAGTGAATCATCAACAGCGTCCGTTATTCACATCGATGACGAGGACAACAGCTGGACCAGGCATTTGAATGATCATTTCTCCTTTTTGTTTAATGTTGTTTGTCTATAAAGCAGTAGGCTCAAAATGACCGTTATCGTGCCGACGGGCAGTAAAAACTAAACTCAGGCTCAGACTCAAACCCTAAAGCACTGGCTGGGTCTTAGAGTCTCAAGTGCCATTCCTCCCTTTGCGATCCCTGGTTCCTCAATCCCCACTCCCCCCCCCCCGCCCACCATCCCTACCCCCGCCGATTTTAAATGTCATCTAATACTTTTTATTGACCATTATACTTTTATCGTGGTAATTATTGAAAAAAAAAAAATAGAAAGAAACTGTATTCCTTTATTAATTGCAATCATGAAATGAAAGAGAACAAAAAAATCCACATTTTAATGGTTCGTAACATTTCTGCACACGCACTGTACAGAGGACATCTTTCCCAGTTTGGATTTCCTCCTCTGATTGAAAAATCCTCCCTAACTCCAAACCTTCCTAGGCTTAAATTGCCCCTCTTATAGCTAAGCGCCTCCAGTTAAAGAAGCATTGCTCTATAGTTAGACAAATACATGTAACAGTGTACGCAAGTAGAACTTCAATTTTTGGTTTCGTTTTGCTCACCCCATATTATTATTCTTGTTAGTAGAGAATACACGGATTTCCCCCAGTTTTCTTCAGTTTCTCTACATAGCCTGCCTTCTCCCCCCCCCCCCCTCCCCCCGGTCACATTACTCCAAGCTTCGTCATCAAGGAACGTAGCAGTGGGCGGTGGCCATTGGTTATGTCATAGCCTCTCTATGCGTCACCGCCTGTACAAGGTTCTGAATTTTGTACTTTCCCAACTTATATAAATACATTTATTACACAAGCACGAGTAAGGCGTTATCCTCGACATTTACTTGGCCACTTTCATCTGTGTATTTTAAGACGGAATCAATAGATATATTGTCAAGGCAGATGCATTGCTAAGGCATCTTCACCAAAGACCTACTTATCGATCAGTATTTAAATATAAGTACATTTATTGCACAAGCATGAGTAGCCCATTGTTCTCAACTTTTATCTGGCCGCTTTCATCTGTGTCAAGACAGGTCAGTAGATATTGTGGTAAGGTAGACTCACTGGTAAGGCATCTACACCAAAGACCTACTTATTGATTTCAGTTTATGACGCTGAACACCTAGTTGAATGTGTACTGCAACCGAAGCCAAGTCGTTATACATTTATGTTGATTACTGTGGCACATATAGCTCATTCCCACTTTCGGTGGTAACTGTTGCACGTATAGCTCATTCCCACTTTCGCTGATAACTGTTGCACGTATAGCTCATTCCCACTTTCGCTGATAACTGTTGCACGTATAGCTCATTCCCACTTTCGGTGGTAACTGTTGCACATACAGCTCATTCCCACTTTCGCTGATAACTGTTGCACGTATAGCTCATTCCCACTTTCGGTGGTAACTGTTGCACATACAGCTCATTCCCACTTTCGCTGATAACTGTTGCACGTATAGCTCATTCCCACTTTCGGTGGTAACTGTTGCGCATAATAGCTTATTCCCACTTTCGCTGATAACTGTTGCACATATAGCTCATTGGCAGTTTCAGTAGTAACTGTTGCATACAAATGTAGCTCATTCCCACTTTCGCTGATAACTGTTGCACATATAGCTCATTCCTACTTTCGCTGGTAACTGTTGCACAAAAATAGTTGATTCCCATTTTCGCTGGTAACTGTTGCACAAAAATAGTTGATTCCCATTTTCGCTGATAACTGTTGCACAAAAATAGTTGATTCCCACTTTCGCTGATAACTGTTGCACAAAAATAGTTGATTCCCACTTTCGCTGACAACTGTTGCGAAATAGTTCCTTCACATGATAACATTTACTGTCACACTGTGCCAGGAAAAAACAAGACAATAGACAGAATATAACAGAACGATAGGGCAGAAGCAGACCCTACCAGAATCGCCCCCCAACCACCGTTCATTCTGTAGTGCAACTTAGTAGACTTACCTAACATTAGTATTTTCATTACCAACTAAAATTATACCAATTATATTTAGCTGCCCCCCCCCCCCCACCTTTGCTCCTCCCAAAAACAACCTCGCCAAGCTGACAAGAACATGAAGATCTAAATTTAATTGCAGAGCTCAAAATGACCGCCAGAGACAGAAATGGAATATAAGCAACAACAACAACAAAATAATGTAAGGAACTGAGGAAAGATCATTCTGTCAATGGGGTATCGTACCAAGCTTGGAACGACACAGTCAGCTGTTGGCAGACCAGAAGTGGACACCATCATTTCCTATATTTACTTAGGCAATCAGAGAAGACCCTGTCATACTAAGCCCAGTCAGACACAGTTACCTTCTGCCATTGCATCGTGGGTGTGCATGTTGCTAGCAGCAACTGGCTGTGACGTGCCGGGCTGAGTATGATACTTAATTCCCCGAACAAGGAAGAAATATTTGAAATGTGAATTGTGAAAGCTTTTGCGTTGGAGAAGTAATTATAGGTGTGGCGAAGTTACTAACTTTGGACTTTCGTATTCTGGTATTGTAAAGTGAAAGGTAATACAGTTGATTCTGATATATATGAAATATACCTATGAACAGTTGAGCGTGGGTGAGTAGACGGTAGAGAAATCAATATGCATGGTTACTGCTCGTCATCACCTGTGGGCTGATTTGTAATGACAGTGATGGGATACATAGATAGATTGATAGACGGAAAGAGACAGACAGATGGACGGCCGGATGGACAAACAGACATACGTCAGGCAGCCAAGCAGTCAGACAAGCAGGCAGGCAGACTGGCAGATAGATAGATAGATAGATAGATAGATAGATAGATAGATAGACAGACAGACAGACAGACAGACAGACAGACAGACAGACAGACAGACAGACAGACAGACAGATAGATAGATAGATAGATAGATAGATAGATAGATAGATAGATAGATAGACAGACAGATAGATAGATAGATAGATAGATAGATAGATAGATAGATAGATAGATAGATAGATAGATAGATAGATAGATAGACAGACAGATAGATAGATAGATAGATAGATAGATAGATAGATAGATAGATAGATATCAGATAGATAGACAGAGATAGATATCAGAATGCATTAGAGAGAAATATGCACTTTCACATGAGCGTATTCGAAAAACAATCATTATCGATAGGAACAGCTGACTGCCTTTAATTACTCCAAAACTATTAAACAGTCTAATAATTTATTCCAACAAGTATACCCTGTGCATATGACTATGAGTCGGCAGTGATGGGTGAGCGCAACTTCCTAAAAATAGCTGGATTTACATGACATAGTTCCTTGGCTAGGTGTCAAGCCAACGAGGCTCGCAGGCAGCCTCGACCTTTAGATATTCGGCCAAAACACACGATTAAAGTATCTATATTCTGTACTAATGCCAGCGGTCATTGTGCCACCAATAATTAATAACAGCCAGACTTCGCCAGCGCTTCACTGTGACAAAGCACCCATGTGTTCTATCTATTATCATGGACTGTTTTGTATTTGCAGCCCTGGCTATGGAAAATTACAGCATTTTCATGTGGATTTCCACCTATGTATAAAATAACGAAAAATGAAAGAGATAATAATGTAAGTGGGACTGACGAAATCGGGCTTCAGGTGAAAGAATGAAACTGTTGCAAAAACACCTCCAAAGTGGGGTGGGGGAGGGGGGGGGGGGTTCTGTGCAAATTGAGATTTGCTTATAATATGAAAGACTGGCCATTATTCTGCATCCAGGTGAAATATTTTGCCTGAAATCGTCTTAGAAATTTATTATTTTTTTCAAAGAGGCATGAAAATTTCACTTTAGCCCGGTTTTGTCAGATGGACTCACAGACAGAAATGGAAAAAAAAAAATTCTCTGCCACTTATGCACAGAAATGTATCTCTACATAAGCCGTGCTCTTCTGACTATCCTATTTTACTAGTTTTCTGCCTGGAGGAAAGAGAAAGGGAAATTGTGCAGATGCAGAAAAAAAACAACAACAAAAAACCAAAAAAAACAAAAAAAATTCCCTTAGCAACACGTCATGATGTCGTGAAGTGATTAGTCAGACATTCTAACACCTGGTCACCCTGACCTGCGGGAGTAGCCTACGACTTTTTTAATAATGTGTCTCTATTCTGGTATGTCAGCCTCGCCCTTTACGTCCTTTTATTATCTTATTTTATTTATCGACGTATTTATGTCTTACCTCAATTTTGTTACATTTTTTCCACTTGTTATTGAGGGGATAAACTTTCAGTTTCTTTGGTTTTGCTTCTTCAAGTGCCCCTGTGACAACGTGATTACGTGATGGAAAATGTGAAAACGAAATTGAAATAAAATAAGGCGGAGCGAAAACGTATTTCAAAGGTTATCAAACCAGAATGTACTACGAGAAACATACTGGCCCAAACCCACCGACCTGAATGTCAAAACTCTATGGTGCTCTGCCAGAACTGCAGAAAACCGTAGATTTTCTTAAAAGAACAAATCTGCAGATTTAGATTGGTGAACGAATGAAGAAGAAGAAGAACCAGAGTGTGGGATGTCCAGTTTTATTCATTGCTCTTAAAATACTCGTAGATATACAAACACACAAGGTGTGTGACTTTATTTCATTACCCAATAAAACTATTCACGTGACTGTGTCGTAATTATTGCAAATATTTGAATTTTCAGTAAGATTTCAAATTTCAAACTCATTTTTCTCAATTTGACTGTTTTGGACATAGAACATTCTGGTTGCCAATCCTCGATCTACATTTCTATGTGGCCATGGGTTTAGCTCTTTATTTTAGGAGGTTCGCTGCTCTTGGCCTCGCTTTTCTTGTGTTTATTATTCTGGTTGTAGTAGCCATTCGTTTTTTAGAATTGTGCCCGGGCAGCGGCCTGTTCGGCCTGCTCTTCTCGATTTCCAACGGCCAAGGTATCTTTAACGAGCGCAACGTACACACGGGTCCTCCGAATTTTTCGTCCTTATCCGAGAAGACTAGGTGCTCGATAGGATCAGGGACAGGAAAAATATGAGAAAAATCCCCAAATTCCAACATGCCTGCACCGACCGGGATTTGAACACGATACCTTCGGGATGAGAGACGAGCACTTTGCCTCTAGGCCACCGCTTCCCCCATCATTCTGGTTGCCAATCCTCGATCTACATTTATATGTGACCATCGGAGACTTTGTCCGAGGTTTGTAGCTCACTGAGTCAAGTCTTATTTGCGACTATTTTGTCTCGGTGCGCCAGGTCTCTCTTTCTACCAGCAAACTCAAGACAGTTCTGACGCTCCGGAACCAATGAGACAGGCTGGAATCGATCTCTCTTGCCAGTGTGCGAGGCCCCGTTTAGCTTCCGTAGTTCACAACTCGCACTAAAACCGAGACAAAACAGATTTGAAATTAGAGCGCCACCAGTCTTATTGGTGAGTAAAATATTAAAATTGTCGTTATTAAAAAAAAAAAACTTATTTATTGGTTCATTTATTTTGCAGATGATGTCAGAGTAAATTTTGGCCCATCCAGTATTAAAACGACTGTACTAAGCTTCTTTTTTTTCCCAAATTCCTATTTCACACACCTCCAAAACAACAAGAACAAGAGGAAGAAGAAGAAAATGAAGAAGAAGAAGAACAACAACAGCAACAACAACAACAACAACAACAACAACAACAACAACAACAACAACAACAACAACAACAACAACAACAACAACAACAACAACAACAACAACAACAACAACAACAGCAACAACAACAACAACAACACACATACACGCATATAAAACAACTCCAGACCCCCTCTCTCTCTTCCACATCTGGAACTACGCCTCTGAAACTAGGACGGATTCCAACCTAGGGCTGGTAAGACACTTATAATATAGTGAAAAGTGTGCAATTTTCGTTTTCTGCTTTGTTTCCTTTTTTTTTTTCTGTCCTGGTTATTATTTTTTGTTTGTTTTGTTTTCCATGTCTCCCGTCGACATTCCTGACTCAGCCCCAGCGCTCCTTTCTTCCAACCTGCCCGCTGCCTCTCAGGTTACTGAGAATGAAGACAAACGAGTGGGATACCTAGATTTACCTGCCCATCTTTCTTTTTTTTTCCCCACTCTGTCTTTCTTTCCCTCTTATTACTCTTATTATTTCTATTCTTTGTCTACCTCTCAGCAGTGTCAGAATGGAAGAATTTAGAATCCTTAGAGACTTTGTCCACATATTAGCAGGACCTTACAGCTCGGTATAGCATAGTTTGCCCCGAAAATGTCATGTCTTTCTTTCTCTCTCTCTCTCTCTTTTTTTTTATGTGTCTGCCTCTCAACAGTGTCAGATTGGACAAATTTAGAATCTTAAAAACTCTTGTACAATTTGGGGGGGGGGGGGTACTTTTACAGTTCGATACAGGCACAGTTTGCCCCAAAGTTGTCGAGTCTTTCTCTCTTTGTCTTTTTAAAAATTATTTTATTTTTATTATTATTATTATTATTTTGTGTGCCTTTCAACAGTTTCAGAATGGAAGAATTTAGAATCTAAAGCTTTCGCATATATTTTAGCACTTTACAGCTCGGTATATACAAAACACTGTCTGGCCTAAGCGTTGTCATTGTTATTGTTGTTAAAGAGCTTGTCAGTCTTGCTTTTCT
>OZ007572.1:21885881-21940881 GCA_963931925.1 Onchidella celtica | reverse complement strand
TGAAGCATGAAAAAGGTATCATTATCTTCACAATAAAAGCATTTGTTTTTGTATTTGTATACTTCTTTATTCCCATTTTGGGAAATGTGCCTTTGTGCCATTGCAGTCCAGTTATAACTGGTGCAGGCACATCGTCGCCACAGTGCAGCGCCGGTCGGCGGTTTTTTTGGGGGGGGGGGGGTGAGGGAGGGAGGGGAGGGAATGGTAGCGATGAATTTTATTTAATTTTGCCCGGGCAGCGGCCTGTTCGGCCCACAGACTTATGGTCCGGCCTGCTCTTTACGATTTCCAACTGCCAAGGTATCTTTAACGTGCGCAACGTGCACACGGGCCCTCCGAAATTTTTTCGTCCTTATCCGAGAAGACTAGGTACTCGATCCTACCCCCCAATAGGATCAGGCACACGAAAATATGAGGAAAATCCCAAACTTCTAACATGCCTGTACCGGCCGGGTTTTGAACTCGGGACCCTTGGCATGGGAAGCGAGCACCTTGCCTCTAGACCACCCGTCCCCGATTATGTGTCATTTTTACATACTTCGCATAATACACGGGCGCATTTCATGGTAAAAAGAAACCTTTCTTTCACTGAAATCACTGTCAATGTTTGAAGAAGAGGGCAAGTGTACGCCACTTTATAAAGCACGAGAAATACATTATGTCTTCACCCCACTAAACAGTTTGTCTGGAAATAGGTAATCTTTCTCGACACAAATGACTGCCAATGTTTAAAGAGGAAGGCAACTGATTGACACTTTGTAGGGCATGAGAAAGACATCCATATCTTTACTAATTTACTTAATATATTACAATCATGTACGTGTGCAAATTTAACACAGTACACCGGAGCTTTCTTTGGTAACAGGGAATCTTTCCTCACTGAAATCACTGCCAATGTCTAAAGAAGAAGGCAATTGTTCGTCACTTATCAAGCACTTTTAAAATAGTTTAGATAATGAATTATATTTTCAAGTTCGTGTAATACACCGGGCGGGGCCTTTTCTGGCCACTGAACGCCGTTCTTCACTGAAATCATTGCCCATGTTTGAAGAAGAGAGCAGGCTGGACAGTGGACATTGGTAGTAACAAAGGACAACACATAGACATTCTGGCGAGCAGATGGGCAGTTTGGACAGAGACTGATGCCGGGAACAGACCGGCCCTCTGACGCGTTTGCCTTTGTTATTGATTGGACGGTCCGTGAGTCTTCTCTGGTAAAATATGGGCAATTACTGGTGCCGCCTGGAGCAGGGGCGTAGCCTCCTGTGGAGTAAAGGACTAATGATAAAATACAGAGAGGAGACTAGGGGGTTGAGTTATCAGAGAGTTGGGAAAGTTATATTATCTGGAATCTACGGCAGAGAAAACATCTCACGAGTAACACCTCCTCCTCCCTACTTGAAGAATGTTAGACAAAACCTGGCTAAAGGTTAAATTATTTTATACTTCTTTTAAAAAAAATCTAAATAAAATATTTCTAAGACGAACTCAAACGCAATATTTTAAGTGAATGCAGAAAAATGGCCAATCTTTCATACCATAAGCAAATCTCAATTTCCATGGAAAATATTCCACCCTTTGGAGGTTTTTTTGTCCAGGAATTTGGTCTTTCATCTTAACCCGGAAAGATCAAAAGAAAACATTGACAAAAGTCTCCCAGAGCTTTAATCCCAAGCTGAGAGTCGAAGAGAGAGAGAGAGAGAGAGAGGAAGAGAGAGAGAGAGAGAAAGAGAGAGAGAGAGAGAGAGAGGAAGAGAGAGAGAGAGAGAAAGAGAGAGAGAGAGAGAGAGAAAGAGAGAGAAAGAGAAATAGAGAGAGAGAGAAAGAGAGAGAAAGAGAGAGAAAGAGAAAGAGAGAGAGAGAGAGAAAGAGAGAGAGAGAGAGAGAGAGAGAGAGAGAGAGAGAGAGAGAGAGAGTGGACTAATTGTTGGTGGTCAAGAAAAATCACACTGTTCCAAGCTCAACTTTGTTTAAGCCCCAGACACAACTGAGGGGGGTCGCTGAATTAATATTCCTTGTTGTTTGTCCCTGGGGACATCGGGAGGTGGGCTGGGATACCAATTAGTTTGTGTGTGATCGATGGTTTTCTTCCTCTTTTCTTTCATGTATCATCTATTTTGTCTGGGTACACATGTGTGTGGGTGTGTGTATTATATGTATGTATGTATGTGTGTGTGTGTGTGTGTGTGTATGTGTGTGTGTTCCCTCCTTCTCCCCTTTCTCTCTCTCCTGTTGCTATTCTTTACTCTAGGGATTTTCTAATGTTTTCCTCCACGTCTTACAGCCCCCCCCCCCCCACCCACCCCGTTACCTACAATTTCCTCTCCCTTGAGGTCTTTTTCACGGAAAACAATAGTTCCCTGAACCTGTCTCCAGGTAACATGGACTGGAATATTTCAGACTAATAAACTGACTACCCAAAGCCACGGAGACAATGGTGACTTTCCAATCCATCACATCAACATCCTGGTGTAACCAACGATACTAGAAACAATAAGATGAGACACTCCCTTCCTCGCACCTCTAAAAAAAATCGTGCACACGCTTTGCGCGCTGATCGGCCGCGATTTGCTTGAAAAGAATGCTTGATATAATGATAAATTAATGGTGTGGATTTCTTACAGTGCTATTGTGACTAAAGAAAACAACAACACGTTTTTCCACAGCGATTGAAGCGATTGAAGGTACAATTACAAAATAAATGATGCCATTCAAAGTCTACAGCCACAGCTGAACTATGAACAAAATTCAAAATTTTCCCTATTTGGCTTTGTAAAATACGGTATTATTCAAGATTTCCGCGCATTCACCGCTAGGTGGCGGTGCGAAATCTGTGCACCCTAAACACGCTAGGTGCTCATCTTACTCTACCTAGTATCTTTGGTCTCACTAAGGCGAGTCTAAAGGTGCACCGACCGTTATTTTGACCGGCGTTCTAGTTGGATGGTGACGTCACGACATTGAGTTTGAGTGAGGCAAAACTAGTTGGCTGTTGCGCCATGTCTCATTGAAACTTATTGTTCTGATGTCACAATCCAACTGCATTGTTGGCTGATCAAAATCGGCTGGTAGGCCTACGTGCCGGGCATTAGAGAGAAAGGATGTGGTTCACGCGAGTGAGAGAAAGGATGAAGTTCACGCCAGTGAGGGAGAGGATGAAGTTCACGCCAGTGAAAGAAAGGATGAAGTTCACGCCAGTGAGAGAGATAGGATGAAGTTCACACGAGTGAGAGAAAGGATCAAGTTCACGCCAGTGAGAGAGATAGGATGAAGTTCACGCCAGTGAGAGAAAGGATGAAGTTCACGCGAGTGAGAGAAAGGATGAAGTTCACGCCAGTGAGAGAAAGGATGAAGTTCACGCCAGTGAGAGAAAGGATGAAGTTCACGCCAGTGGGAGAAAGGATGAAGTTCACGCCAGTGAGAGAAAGGATGAAGTTCACGCCAGTGAGAGAAAGGATGAAGTTCACGCCAGTGAGAGAAAGGATGAAGTTCACGCCAGTGAGAGAAAGGATGAAGTTCACGCCAGTGAGAGAAAGGATGAAGTTCACGCCAGTGAGAGAAAGGATGAAGTTCACGCCAGTGAGAGAAAGGATGAAGTTCACGCCAGTGAGAGAAAGGATGAAGTTCACGCCAGTGAGAGAAAGGATGAAGTTCACGCCAGTGAGAGAAAGGATGAAGTTCACGCCAGTGAGAGAAAGGATGAAGTTCACGCCAGTGAGAAAAAGGATGAAGTTCACGCCAGTGAGAGAAAGGATGAAGTTCACGCCAGTGAGAGAAAGGATGAAGTTCACGCCAGTGAGAGAAAGGCTGAAGTTCACGCCAGTGAGAGAAAGGATGAAGTTCACGCCAGTGAGAGAAAGGATGAAGTTCACGCCAGTGAGAGAAAGGATGAAGTTCACGCCAGTGAGAGAAAGGGTGAAGTTCACGCGAGTGAGAGAAAGGATGAAATTCACGCCAGTGAGAGAAAGGATGAAGTTCACGCCAGTGAGAGAAAGGATGAAGTTCACGCCAGTGGGAGAAAGGATGAAGTTCACGCCAGTGAGAGAAAGGATGAAGTTCACGCCAGTGAGATAAAGGATGAAGTTCACGCCAGTGAGAGAAAGGATGAAGTTCACGCCAGTGAGAGAAAGGATGAAGTTCACGCCAGTGAGAGAAAGGAGAAAAGGACGGGCGGTTGCATAGAAAAAAGATGTGAATAACAAAACACAGGGTGTCCCGTGGAGAAGCTTAGGCGTAAAGGCATAACGTTACTCAAAACAAAGGGAAATCAAACAAACAATCAAACATATAAACTAACACAAACCCACTCTCCCCAGTGTAAAGTGTAAAGTTCTACACCTAAATGTCCAGATCTGCGTTTCTCGAAAGTGTAAGACAGTTGGAAATCAATCACAATCTCTGTAACCGTGTTTCATTCACGCTTCTGTATTTGGGTAGCGGCATTGGATAACAAATTGAATGTTATTAAATAATAAATCATTGTTCGAAAAAATCGGTTTGGAGTGAAGCAGGGCGGAGGGTGGGTAGAAAGAGAGAGAGGAAGAGAGGAGAGGGAGGGAGAGAGAGACAATAAGAGAGAGAGTGGAGAGGAAAGGGGGAGAGGGAAGAGAGTGAAGGAGGAAGAGAGAGAGGGGGGGGGAGAGTAAGGGAAGGAGAGAGGCAGAAAGAAAGAATGAGAGTGAGTGAGGTAGAGATTGTGAGAGAGAGAGAGAGTAAGAGAGAAGGGGTGAAAGAGAACGAGAAAGATAGAGAGAAAAAGAGATAGAGAAAGAGAGAGAGTGGGAGAGAGAGAGAGAATTTTTTTTTTTTCAGATCCAACAGCATTCACTATTAAAAGCATGCAAAGTCGAAGCACACTACCTTGTCTAACTAAATCTATATTATGGGACCACCGAAGAGGGATTTGCACCGCAATCACTTCCCAGAATTGGTAATTTACCGAAGCTTTCATCAGTTAAACTGGACAGACATTGAACGCCTAATCTTATAAAATAGGATATCGAACGCCTGGGCGTGCTAAGTTACGTGAGACCGGTTAAACAGAGTCTTGTGAACTTGTGTGTGCGATTGTGCGGATGTTCAAGTTTTCGGAATTCCGGATCTGGTGTTCTGTAAACACAGCTGTACCCCTTTTTATAAAATTGCGACATTTCAGCGGCGGAACTACATGTTTTGGGGACCTGAAACTTGAGCTGTTATGGGGGGCCCTTGCGCAACCAAGAACAATAAGGCAACATCCAACAAGGTCCAAAGGGCCTTGCTGGCCTTGCAAAGACTTCGAGACTATTCCCTAAAAAAAAAAAAACAAGTTTCTCCAACTCTCCCCCCCCCCCTCTCCTGGGATTAGGGCCCCGAAGCTTATGCTTCATTAGTTTCATAGAAGATCCGCCACTGCAACATTTAAAGATTAAAGTGAAAAAGGAAATGAGCGGAATGAGATCTATGTGGTGTTTTGGTGTTTTTTTTAAATGTGTGCTTTTAATGCAGAGCTAATTGAAAAAAGAGATTATTCCTGCTTGCGTAGCTCTTTTTACATGGCTGTAACTATGTTTCTTTCTTTTGGTGGGGGGGGGGGGGGGGGTGGAGTGAATGTGCAGTCTCTAATTAATGTTTAATTCAACTGTGAGTGTATTGGGAATTGAGTAAATGAGTGAGTGAGTGAACTCTCAATAGATAACGGTTATAGGACGTAATGTAGTCAGTATCAACTGCCAAAATACATGCATCTGTGAAGTGTGCCCCTTCTCAATTTTCAAACTTTATATTTTGATCCTATTATCATAGGTATGATTAGATATTTTTACCCATTCTCTTTTTCTCTCGCGCGCGCTTGGGAGAGAGAGAGAGAGAGAGAGAGAGAGAGAGAGAGAGAGAGAGAGAGAGAGAGAGGGAGAGAAGAGAGAGCGTGCACACCCACGCACGCAGGCACCACACACAGACAGACACACACATACGGACGTTTATTGAGACTCGATGCATGTCTCATACGTACATTTATTGAGCCACCAATCCAGTCATTCACCTTTAACACAGCCGATGAAAGTTCTTCTAAAGATATAAAACTTGATTCCAGCTTTATATTTTTGCAAAATATTGCAAGCTATAAAAGCCCACCTGTTTTCCTGTGTAAAATAATGATAACTATAAAAGGAAAAGCTGCAGATTTTCCTCAGCTGGAAGCCAACGGTGACAGCTTTTTCTATTGTGTGTTTACATGATGACTGAAGTTCTCTCTATCTCTTATTGTTCAAACCGATAGTAAAAGTTCTGTTTCTGATTGTTGAAACCGATGTAAAAAGGTATTTGGCATGGTATTCGTTAGTGTTAAACACGAAGTAAAAAACAGCAATTAATTCCTGTCCTGTAAAAAGTGAAGCTGAAATAGAAACACACAGGGGTACAATCAACATGAACGTAGCCCTGGAATATATGACTATATTCTTTATTTGTACAGAATAGACATTTTGGACCACATAATACATAAACTTTATATGTATGAACTATCATGGTTACTCACTTAAACTTTTAAACTCATCACTGCTATAATGGGTTTGTTTCACCTGACGTCACAGAACGTGGGCTCATATGAAATTTTGAATTTTATTGCCTCTTTTCGTCGGAAATCCCAAGGCTACCATGTTTCGTTCTCCTAAGAGTTTCAATTTTTCTTTGGGGGGGGGGGGGTGGGGTTGAGGGGGGGGGGTATAGTAGCCATTCTTTGTGAATGCACATATTCAACCACCATGCCAAAACAACAACAAAACAAAGCACCAGGGGGCGGAGATGCCGTGCAAAGCATCACGATCAACATCCCATTTTTGGCTGACGTTAAGTGAAATAAACCAAAGATGTATGTATGTCCCGATTATGAGACGCATCACAACAATGTTATAATTATGATTATCGTGATAAATGTAAATTTGGATAAAGACAAACTGCGACCTGAATGGGATGCCTGACTATGAAACAAAAACAATTCATGCAGGCCATAGAAACGACCAATCTGGACACAAATATCCATCATATTATTGGCAATAGACATCCAGCCCTGACCCAAAACCGGAGGAAAAATAAACAACAGTATAATTTATGAATGGATCTGGCGAAATCGGGCTTAAAGTGAAATTTTTAATTCTTAAAAAAAAACAAAATAAAATACACCTAAAACGATTTCAAGCAAAATATTTTAACTGAACTAGCCGACCCCAGCAATATAAATCTTGCAAATTTTCCTTGTACCACATCCTGCTGTATATCTAGATCTAGATCTAGATCGAATTATACAAAAAGACTAACAGATCGTTTTGTTACACAAAAATTCTTGCAGAATTTACAGATGTGATAAGTTGTCTTTCGGCCGGCAATGTGTAAATAGTGACCTAGAGCGCAATTTCCGGTCACACTTTTCGGTTCTATCCGTCAAAAATGCGTCTCTGTTTTGGCGGCTCAAAATTTTTTAATATAAATAATAGTAAAGACTGGTTTTTGTTCCAAATGAATGTGTCCACGTAACTCTTCGTCAAAAATTGATGCAGTACACCAAGTTTCATAATTATTGATGGCGTAGTCGCGAAGTTTTAGTTGCTTACAGGTTCACCCTCTAGCTCAATTATAGTAAGATGCAGAAAAATGGATAATCTTTCATTTCACAAGCAAATCTCAATTTCAATACAATTTTTTTCCCCTTTTGGATGGGTTTACGCAGGAATTTGGTATTTCACCTTAAGCTCGATTTCGCCAGATCCACTCACATTTTATTACTAAGACCCCCTGACTTTAAAGACACACACAATATATATAAAAACTAATTTACTTCCATAAATCCAAACATTTTATTGATGTTCAACCCCATCATAAAAGTATCCATTATGTTTTATGGTTATAGGTCAATAATAATTATGATGGGGGAAAGGCGATGTGGGGGGGGGGGGGAGGGGGGGGGTGGAGGGAGGTGGAGAAGAAATTAGGGTCATGATTTATTACGTACAATTATCACCAATGAACTGAAAAATGGAAGAATATTGATCTAGATCTGCTGATGTCATATCACCTGTTTCCAGGTGGAAAGGTGGAAGACCTGATAAAAGAATTACATTGGAAGTACAACACATCATTCTCTTCCCCCGACTTTCAAGAGAACTAGCGCGGCCCGCTGACCCGGGGGAAGACACACTTGTAATATTTAAAGTTGAATTTCGACCACCAATGTATACGTATAAATTGAGGCGCAGAACGAAATTTCCGGTCATACATTTTAATTCCACCCGAAGAAAATGCGTTTTTTTTTTTTGTTTTACCGGCTCAAAATGTCAGAACACATTCATCTGGTCAACTCAATTGTGGCTCAAAATCAACGAAAGTATTAAACACATAGCAAGCTTCAAGACCTTTTAAAATATGCCAAAGTACAACTTTACAGTCTTTCTATATAATAATATATAATATTTGTCAAAACAGACTTTACACGGTGCGACATCAACCTTAAAAATACTTTGAAAGCTTGGCAAAATAATATAAGATAAGACTTTTTTTTTCATTATCCCATGAGAGAAATCCTCCTTAACGAATTGCGCATCATTACATAATCATATATCACAACTCAATAAACTCAACAACAGGCTTATTACATGAAGTGGCATGTAAGGAACTCTAGTGAAATATGGCACACATCAGGCTAAAGTCTCTTGCTGAAGCAAATTTCGAGGGCAAAAACGATCTTCTGTATCTTCCTCTGTTTCAAACGCATCCGGACTGGTAAAAAAAATAAAAATTAACACAATTGACATGTTAGACGAGTAACCTCTCCCCCCCCCCCCCCCCCCCGGAAATAGACATTATTTTGGTTATTTAACACACACTCGGATCTCCATACCGGTTTTAGGTTTGGAGAGTCAATGGTCACTGCTGTCCATACAAGTAAGACTTTCACAGGTCATTGCCAGTGCTTCCGTGTGTCCGTCCATGTCTCTGGTGAAGGTCGCTGTCATCTCTTGAGAGATACAGACATGATGAGACGTGTTAACACATGTATGCGATTTGTAAGTGTCCAAGGAGCATGCTCTGGCGTGGTGCTCTGTGTCCATAAGGCCCAAAACTCAAAACAACCGCCACTACTAACACTTAACCATGAGTGTTGTCACCACGTGTTCGGTGGTCAAGGCAAGGTTCGTCACTGCTCTACGATAATGACATATGTCAGACTTATGCCAAAAGGCAACTGACGGTTTATTGCATTCCTTCGCAAAAGGGCTATCGGAGAATATAGGAAAAGAAATGCGCCAGTAGGAAAATCTAACAATCCAGTGGTGTCATAATCCCATGGCATAAGTCACCAAATAACAGGGAAAGAAACAGTTTATTTTCTTAATATCTCAAACATGTCAAAAATTACTTATGCCATCAGCATCGCGCAGTGACGGTTTACTGATATCTGGCCCATAACTCCCTCGTGCACGGTGATAAAGGCTCAGTTGAACTGATGTCTTGGATCATTGCCGAGTTGCAGTGATGATAGTTTTGCACCCCATTGGTCATTACGCCGGAACCTCCACTTACTATTCTCGTGTGACCGCAGCTTACGTTGGGGGAGGGAGAGAGGACTTGATCAAGGCTTAGTGTCTTTCCATCTCTCCATGACCGCTTAGCACTGTCAACACGTAATGCTTTAGAGAGTAAGCGACGAAGGTCTATCAGACATACTACAAAACTAACAAGAACAAACTGCTGCTGACGGATGTCACTGGATGTCGCTGTGGCAGATCGGGATTTTTGGATGGAAGAAATTCATGAACACAATGAATCTAGCAAAGGTTATCAAGGTATCGTCTTTTGTTTACGTCCTGGTAAGTGTCTGAGGTGGATTATGCATTTCTTGATCTCGGCCAAGTATGACAAATAAATAAATAAATAAGTGGATGAATGAATGAATGAATGAATGAATGAATGAATGAATAGCAAACAAAATAAATGAATGAATGAATGAATGAAGAAAGACAGAAAGAAAAAAAGAAAGGAAGAAAGAGAGAAAGCAAGAAAAATAGAAAGAAAGAAAGAAAGGAAGGAAGGAAGAAAGAAAGAAAGAAAGAAAGAAAGAAAAAGGAAGGAAGAAAGAAAGAAAGAAAAAAAGAAAGAAAGAAAGAAAGAAAGAAAGAAAGAAAGAAAGAAAGAAAGACAGAAAGAAAGAAAGAAAGAAAGAAAGAAAGAAAGAAAGAAAGAAAGAAAGAAAGAAAGAAAGAAAGAAAGACAGAGAAAAAGAAAGAGAGAAGAAAGACAGATAACAGTGCTGTATCTCAGTTCACTCTATTACGTGTTTTTCGGCCTTGTTCCTTGTCCACGTCTGATCTATGTCTCGGGTCTGACTATGAAATTGATTACACTATACCAGTCTCGCTTGAGACATTTGTTGTTACGGCCAGACACGTATGTGTATATCGGAAAACGGCCCGTTTAAGGACACACGGAGTGGAGGGGTTGGCCATTATGATTCCTTCTGGGTCTACGTGTTGTGGTAATAATCCGAAATTCCGAATACATGAATACCTAACGCGGTTACTTCAAGCCAGATGTGTCCCTGGTAAACTTGGGAATGACATACCACAACCAAATTATGAAGCCAGAGGACAAAATACGTGGGTATCATTAATTTCACATTACGCTAATAATGACGCTTCGTTTTATTTTGTATTTGTTGGGATTTTAATATCCCCTTTCAGTACAAGGGAGCTATATCAAAGACGAGGCCAGAGGCTCCAGTTAGACTGTCGACAAGTGTGTGCTGAATGACAACACCAAAACAAACAAAAAAAACCCAGGAGAAATTAGACTGGACCCCCCCCCCCCCCGACCTAACGGGATTCGAAGCCTTGACCTCTCGCACAAAGGTGCTGTGCTCTAACCACTGAGCCAGTGCCCCAGCTTCATATAGATAGACGCAACTGACGCATTCTTTCCCATATGGATATGCCTCTGATACCCCTGACGTCGACAGCAGTGACGGTCCTACAGGCCCTCTGTGGTGATTGAGACGGAAGGCAGTCGTGAACGCAAGATAAATCTAGTCAAACAGCACTCAGCCTAACCTAGGTGCTCAATAGCCGATTTTGACCAGTTGGACGATGACGTCACCACAATGAGTTTCAATGAGACCTGGCGCACTAGCCAACTAGGCTGATCTCATTGAAATTCAATGTCATGGACCCCCCCCCCCCCAAAAAAAAACAACAAACAAACAAAAAAACAACAAACAAACAAAACTAGTCGGTCAATTGAAATTGGCTGGTACGTGCCTCGGCTTAATGGAAGTCCACAAATGCAGCTATTATCAAAATTAAAGTCAGGGCCCCCATAAGCTGCAAGTAAAGGTAATAAATCTTGCCCTGTCACGGACCTGACTTGACAGTAACAATAAACCCCCCTAGACATCCATATCATAAAAGAGCTATAAATCTGTTGACATTACATGATCTCTTCATTACAACTGCCAGGCCCCAAACTGTGACACACACTCGTGTGGCGCTGGCAAAGTAGTTTTTGATAGTTCGTTCTTTATTTACGCCTTCTTTATAACATCCTTTCCAAGTCCTTGCTGTAGCATAGAGAGGCAGAAGCAACAAGGAAACAATTAACAACAACGACAAAAATGGTATAACCCCCCCCCCCCCCCTACACACAATCTTTTGTCCCTCCTCAAAAGAATGAGAAAAGGTACGATAGACAATCTAAGTTTTCCTGAGTTCGATTTGATGCTTTTGTAATGTCCAATTTTCCCGTAATTGTTCATTCATTCATGTGGGGCTACGCCAGCGTGCATCACAGCAAACAACAAAATGACATTTAAGGCATCCCCCCTCTCCTTTTCTCCGTCCCCAAGAAGAATTAAATGAAAGGTGTGATAAAAAGTTGAGGTTTTCCTAAGTTGAGTTTGATCTTGTTGTAAATTTCAGTTTTCCCGTATCCATTCATTCACGTGGTATGGGGCTCTACTAACAACCAGAAGCGCATTGGGCGTAAAGGCGTGCTGCCCCCCACCCCCAAGATAAAAAAGGAGCGATAAACAAAGGGAGTTTTTCTGAATTCGATTTGGTCTTGATGTTTCGTCGCGTATTTTCTATACTGTTGTATGTGCATTTTTTTGCCTTTTGGAGAAAATGAGGATTTAACCTTTGAAGGGTTGTTTAAAAATCAGGGCCAAAACAACATTACACCACAAACACAAATCAATGAAGAGTTTTAAACCGATTGTTATAACACTTATACATAATGAAATTAGGAGTGAGAGAACCACTTTCATGACAAAACCTCAAAATCCATATTGCATACAACAATGGCAAATACTAGTCGTTATGTCCAGTTTTCCCGGCAATCTTTCACTCACATAGGGCCTGGTAAAGATACGTTGTTTTTGTTTGTTTGCCCTACTATAACCTTGCACCTGGATAGCCCCCCCCCCCCCCTACTGCGACCACAACAACACAACCTGTCTATGTCCATCTAACAATAACACCAACCGTCGTCAATCTCACGAACTGGCGTATCCAACAATTACCCCATTTTCCACGAGGGCGTTTCAAAATCTTGGTGAGTGTGAGATTTCTTATGTATAGAGAAACGTGTTTCTGCTTATAATTTCAAAACTATCATTAAAGATAATTACCCGTCCCTTTGTGAGAATATCAATCTCACCATGAGCAATGATAGGGTAGCCTTAATTCAAAACCATCAAAATCACCGATACGCCTTTACATGAGATGGACGACAAAACATACATGATAATACTATCAAACAACAAGTAGGCGCACATCAAAATTACAACTGCGAAGCCATCAACATAATATTACCTTCCATGTCTCACCCCTCTCTCCGTCACATAAATTATTCACCCTATCCTAAGGTGTAAGCCAGACAACGGCTAGCGTAGGCCCCACATTGGTGGCTCACCACCTCACTATTATGCATTACACTAAAACATCACTCACAACCCACACCGCGGTGGTATGGGCAGTTAGTAATGTTGTAGTGTGATGCATAATAATTAGGTGATGAGCCACCAAGCTGGGGCCTGCACACAACAGTCGCAATAATACTCAAGGCCAAACGGGACTTCCATGGAAACAGAAAACTGACAACCCATGCACACATGGACTTGTTTACAAACTAGGAAGAGGGTCAAGGTTTCTATCTGGAGGCATGGAGTCACGGCTATTTTTAGATGAGGACTCAACTCAGGACGGTGCAGTCTAACGTTGTTTTGTTTTTTTAAAATCAGAAATATAAATTTTGAAAACCCATTAACTTGGCGAAGACGCTTGGATGAACGTGGCAATTTGAATTAATTCAATGCGAAGTTTTCCCGTTCCTCCCACATTTTTTGTTCTTTTCAAAACTTCACATAGGCGTCTCTGACGTAATACATGAAATTTAGCCATTATGAACCATTAAGATCAGCAGGTACTTTGAACTGAGATACGTATATTTCAATCAAATTAACAGAGGGCGTGGTTATGAACTACAAAGTAACCTTTTCATGAATAAAGCCCACATTACTTTTCATACTGTTTCACCCTCTATTTAAAATATTTTATTCAATTCAAACAGATCCCACTCCACAGGTTTCTCCCTTATAAGCGATTGTAAAAACTGTCAATTCCATGAATTCATAATCCATACACACTCCCACGGAGACCTCTGTCACTAGACACATTTTGCTTCTGACTTCCACAGCACTGCATTAAAATACAAAAGAGCCCGCTATCTGATATGAGATCTTGACCTAGAAATCTACATAAATCACACAAATTCAAGTAGTGCGACTGTCCTAGATCCCACCTACGCAGACGAAATTCCTCCGCCGTGTCTACACACCATACACTGTGACATAATAGAAGATACCACGTATTGCTAGGCTAGCATTTTACACGCAATTGATTCATGTGAACGCGGCGCAGAATGTTCTAAGGAGCGGGTGTGGGCAAATTAGGGCGGTTGTGTGTAAAAGGGTGATGAATGTTGTGAATACACTGCATAATTTCAAAACCTCAATGTGACACATGATATTTTTGAATAATAATTATATGAAAAGGTTGGTGGTGTGGTATCTGAGTCAAGTCCTAAGGGACACTGTGGCTTAGAGGAAAGGTGCTCGCCGAGGGTACGGAGTTCAAATCCCGGTCGGTGCAAGCATGTTGGAATTTTGGGATTTTTCTCATATTATTTTCCTGTTCCTGATCCTATGGTAGATAGGATCGAGCACCTAGTCTTCTCGGATAAGGATGAAAAATTCGGAGGGCCCATGTGCACGTTGGGCACGTTAAAGATACCTTGGCAGTTGGAAATCGAAAAAAGCAGGCCGACCAGACCGCTGCCCGGGCAAAATTCTTTTAAAAAACAACAAACAAACAACGATCCCTTCCACAACTAGAAAAATAAAAACAAGTAAAGTGAGGTGTAAAATGCCAAGGGCAGCGAATCTCCTAAAATAATGACCTAAACACTGAGTCAAGTCCACTGTGTCTCAATGTTAATGTGACATGTGGGCTATGGTACAGAGCTAAACCGGACCTCGAGCACTGGGGAGATCGAAAGAAATCTGTCCCACTGGTTCAGACGCATCGAAAACTGTCTTGAGTTAGCTGGCAGATTGAGAGACATCGCCCACTGGCTCAAAATGAACACTAAAGAGACTTGACGCAGCCCGCCATCAATATAAATTTTACTGTCACTAGAAAAAAATTATGTCATCCTTTTTGTCACAAAGCGCAGGTGCAGACAATGGTACTGCAAATGCGGTTTGCAACCTTGGGATGTTCCGGCCTATGAGTGACTATAACACACCAATGGAAACAAGTGCTTTACAGTTATACACACAATAAATTTATTGGGACACGTGGGATGGGGGCTTAATTAATGTTGGTAAAATAGTCTAAATAACGTGTCAGAAGAGATGGACAAATATTTCATACAGATATAAAATGGCAATGATCCAAAGATAATAAATGTGACAACAATAACCTAAACTAACTACCCTGAAAGAAGAGGTTTCTGATTAATACAATGGAATGACCATAAAATGGATTATAGTATGCTACACTAAAACACAGATAAAAAGGTCGTTGTATATCTCACCAGCTCTGCACTCAAAGAACGTTTCACACAGGATATATCCACACTCTTCCAATAATTACTCTAACTAAAATGTTACTTAAACTTGTCCTATATCTTGAATCTGTAAACTTGACGATGATGGTCCTAAACCGAGGAATGTCCGGTCTCTTGGGAAACTGGACTCCACAAGATAATGTTCTCTTAAATTCACTACAGGATACACTCAATTGCAAATATGTCCTTACTCCACATAAAAAGCACTGTCCACATCCACAAGATGACTAATAGTATATAACTAATGTCCTGATAAGGCTCTGGTCACAGTCACAGGATACACAACAGGATCGAAATGTCCTAACAATATGCACAGGATACTTTAAAACAGGTGGTTACTTTATGGTCTTGGCCTCTAGCCTTCCCGCTGTTCTGCACAATTAACAGACACGCCGGGTACAATGCTCTACACGCGGACAGAAGCCTGCCTGGTCACGTTGAGACGTACAGGTCTAACACTGCCACAAGAAGCGAGTACAACACTGGAAATTAACGAGTTCCTTAAGAACTTAAGATATGTGCAATATATGCACCGCGTACATGAGCTAACTTTAACTTTAAGCTTAGACTCACACGCCGCTCTAACTGAGCTTATTTCATGCTTTGACAAAGCAAGAAATACAGTAATTTACTATGACTAAGTCCTACGCGAACTTGAAAGTCATAAACGCTCTATACACGAGCTAACTTAACACACCGTATAGGCTATGTTAATATACGTCTGTGTCTTACAATAAGAACGACAGACAGGTACACCACTCTACGTGAGCGGGACCTCGCTCCTTACGAGCTAAATTTTAATACAGGCATTAATAGACACTGTAAATACACGCCTGAGTTCTACAGGCAGGTACACTGCTTCGCACGAGCAGGACCTCGCAGTGAGTCTATCGCAAGCGGACTGACGACTCCAGATTTGCTCTGGAATATATACAGAAACTCAAAATTACAGAAAATTACAGAGGGGAAAACTGGGAGGTTCTAGCTAGCTCGAATTCGTGAGCCATAAAAACGTGCACAAAGATTCTACTGTGGCCAAACTCGGACGCTGGGGTATTAGGTGGACGGGTCAGAGATAATTGCTCCACCCGCAGGTAGCCCGAGACATAACTTGGAACAATAGATCAGGAAGGTGGACCGATCGAACGGGCAAGTGGACGGTCATTACGCGGCATTTCGTTACACTTTTCCGGCTCAAAATGTCGGAACACTTTCTTCTGTTCAACTCAGTTGAGGCTCAAAATCAACGAAAGTATTAAAAGTATAGTGAACTTCAAGATCTTTTGAAATATGCCTAAGCACACAACATACGTCTTTTTATGCGTAATACATTTTGTAGAATTTAATTCTCAGCGTTTTAAAAGCCTTACTTCCTATATAATACGAAGAGCAGTGGTGCTTAACCCTTTAAAGCCTGTCTGATCCTACATTCACATCTCACGGCTTTATTTCCGCTATAACAGCCAGTTTATTTTTCACGGACCAGTTAGGAAAAATAAGAGCAACTCTTTACGTCTCCAGTGCTTTGCAAGGTATTATAAGCTCCTTGGTGCCATGTATTATGCATTATTCACCTGCATTTTCCCGTTTTCAGTGGTTAAAAAGCACTCGTTTAGAAATTAGATCAGAATTTACTTCACTCATCATTCATTTATAATAAAAAGCGCAGAAACAGTGTCAACAAGCACGACAGCACATTTAATGCTTCCCATAATTATTACGATAATGCCAGTGACATATTTTTTGTCAGCAATTTGACCGACGATGAGACCATGAATTTGAAAGCCAGACACACATTGGCAAAAAGTGACGTACGGTATTCTGTTGAGCGCGACGGCACAAGTGATAAGCAATACCTGACACGCCCCAGACTTCAGAGGAAGAAGGTGGGAAATTTAAATGTTGTATAATCTTGGTTGTGGTTCACTAAAAATTATTGGAGCACATCATTCTGTGGTTACAATTTTGGTAACGTCAAGGGGTTTTCAGACTTGTCTATGGTCTCTTCTTTGAAAAATGGGGAAGGGTTTGTCTGACAATCAAGGTAAAGAAAATGCTACGCGGGAAAGAGGCTTTGGGGGGGGGGGGGTTGGGAGGTTGGGCGTGATGAATAAATCAAGTCAGCCAGAACTTGTGTTTAGGACTCATACCAGCTGGCAGCCTAAAATAGGACAAAGACCGTATTTTATACTAAAAAGAACTATCAGTTTTCATGATCTGAGCTGTTCATAAATTAAATAGACAAGTTGTATTCAAAACCTAGCCTTCACCCTTGCCCTGGACTTTCCCCTCAAAAATGCACTGCTCAACCATAACCCAATTTGGCTGTGTGGCTCAAATTATGACACCATTTTTTTGTGTGTGAGTGCCCTGTAATTCTTGCAAAACTCTTCCTTTCAAACTGACGGAATTTCAGTTTGTGGAGTGTTAGCACATGTATAATGAGAGGAGATATAATTTGACATTCCTAATCCCAAATCTTACCCTTGCACTTCCCCCAAAATTCACTCCATTTTTTTCCCTTCTCTCTTACAAAGCTCTTCCTTTCAAACTGACGGAATTCCAATTTGTGGACTGTTGTATAATGAGAGGCGATATTTCTCCTGACATTCTTGCATGGGCCCGAAGAGCAGCGGGCCTGACACGCCAATGGCATAGACTTCTCCAGACTGCTAACAAAATCAGGGAGCCGGGATCACGTTGTCTAAGAGGTTTCATCTTGTCAAAGGGAAGCGGTAGATCAATGACCGATGGAAGGAATTAGTCGACGACAGGGGGGTAGGACCGTAGCACCTTCCTTGTAGACTGGCGGGAGAAGGGAATGCTGCTGTTTTCTGGTGAAAGGTTGTATATGGCCGAAGTCAAAATCTTGCAGAACACAACAACTCACAAAAACAAATATTTTGCGCTTTGCCACACTTACCCGTCTTTTTCTTTCTTTTTCTTTCCATGTTTATATGAAATTTGTTTTTGAACATAGATTTACGTTCCGCTGCACAATCTGCAATTGAGTAAATACGATCTGGGAGAAGAAGTGAAAAGGTTTACAAAGCCTCGCGTAAGAAACAATGAGGAAACGTTGCAATTAATCAGAATGAAAGCCTAAAGGAACAGGCCTTTTCACTATCGCTGTTTTTAGTTTCTTGTTTGCTTGATTTTTAACTACTATTCTATTTCAATTGTATTAATTGTATTACAATGTAGCTTTTTTTTTTCTTGCCTGGCGAAAGTGTTTGCAAACCGACTACTTGTACACTTTTTCCTTTTCTTCTCTGATTCATTGCAATATCTCAATAATTGTTTCTTTAGCGGGGCTTGTAATGTATCATCTTTTCTCTTACGTTCTCTCTCTCTCTTTCTTTCTCTCTCTCCCTCTTCCTCTTTTTCTCTCTGTCTCTTTCTCTGTCTCTCTCTTTCCCTCTCTGTCTCTCGTTCTCTCCGTCTCTTTCTCTCTCCCTGTCTCTTTCTTGCTCTCTTTCTCTCTCTCTTTCTCTCTCTGACTCTCTCTCTCTCAGTCTCTTTCTCTCTCAGTCTCTTTCTCTCTCTGTCTCTTTCTCTCTTTTTTTTTCTCTTTCGTTCTCTCTCTGACTCTTTTTCTCTCTGTCTCTTTCTCTCTTTCTCTTTCTTTCTCTCTCTGTCTCTTTCTCTCCCTCTCTTTCTCTCACTCTCTTTTCTTTCTCTCTCTCTCTCTTTCTCTCTGTCTCTTTCGCTCTCTCTCTTTCTCTCTCTCTTTTTGCTATTCTTAGCTTTGTTCCAAGCCCTGCTGCCACCTCACAGATATTCTCCTTTTTTCTTGTTTGTTTCGTTTTTTGGAAACAATCTGGAATTGGGAACGCGCGAGATAATACATGCTCGGGTGGCGAAACGAACAGGAGCGATAATGATAGAGAGAGCGACAGAAAAAAAGAGGTAAAGGTAATGAGGACCAGACGGTAGAGAGAGGAAGGAGGGAGGAGAGAGCGAGTGAGGCAAGAGAGTACACGGCGGAGGAGAACGAGCCATCGATAGCGCCGAGATGATGACTGTAAGGAGCGGCTCTTCAGACCTGTCACCGGCCATTCGTCGTCATGCTTGGATAGTTCGATAGGCTAGGAATGTACTGCCATTCCTGACATTTCTCTCAACTAAAGGTCTTAGTTACGCTCATGATGCGACATGTTTTTTTGTGGCTACACAAAGCAGATGGCTGGCCATGCCTTGTAAATGCTATGTCCTCATTGCAGATCTTGAATTATTCCGAGAATTTGAAAAACAAAACGGAGGAGGTGCAAGAGAATGCTGTCAAGAAATTGAACAATCGAGTCGACTTGGCTTTCACAGACAGACTGGCAGTGCAATTGGTGTATGTAGAATAAACAGGCGGACAATAGAGATACTGCCAGGCCGACAAACGGACAGTAGGCCTTTATGACCGATGCATGAACAGCATGAAATTTGATTGTTCCTGTATAGATAGATAGATAGATAGATAGATAGATAGATAGATAGATAGATAGATAGATAGACAGGTAGATAGATAGATAGATAGATAGATAGATAGATAGATAGATAGATAGATAGATAGATAGATAGATAGATAGATAGAGAGATAGATAGATAGCTAGATAGATAGATAGATAGATAGATAGATAATCTTTGCGCTTGAACTACTCGGCAAGTTACTATATCTTTTAGATGAAACACTCAATGTTTTGTGTGTTTCAATGAACATACATACAGAGAACCTGCATGAAAGAACGCTACACCTCTGATTATACGTTTTTTTTTTACTCTTCGTTACTGATTATGCCACTTCCGTTTCTTCCGTTTTCAGTTGGGATTCAGTTGCGGTATCCAGCATGGCAGTAAAGCAGTCAGTGACGGCGCTTATCTTGTGCATTTTCCGTGTTTAACAACCAGTCCTGCATGACATTTTTACAGTAAAGGTAAAGGTCATCTCTGCCATTAACCGTGACTGGTCATTCCTCTATCGCAGGGGCTAAATATGTATACCGACAGCTTGACACAATAACAACTGTCATTCACCCTGCTGCCCGTCCCCATGGCCGTCTAGCCACCACTGGCTAGCCAGGCTACAGGGTTGAGAGGTTACAACCTTTTGAACCAATGCCAACTGGAAACATGAAGGGCTTGGCTGTGAAACCAAGAGCCAGACTAGGAGATACCATTGGTCGAGTGAGGGGGACCTTGAGCAGTGTTGTCTGACTCAGTAATACTGTCTAAAGCGGTCAAAAGGTAAGACCGTTTATTCAAATAAAACCCCTCGGTCCGGCCAGTCTCCACAGACGTACCACTCCGGGGTGACCTGTGACCCATAATAGATAGCTCGGACCTATTTACCTGTAGTTCTCGCCCTCGCCTCCCCCACACAAACAAGGCGTATGAATTCAGAGTGGTGGAGACTCCACTACCGGCCATAGATATAGTACACTAGATCGCCGACTCTCATTGGTCGGTGGAAAGGAAACCGACGCTTCCCAGGAAGTCCGGCCGCCATTGTTTAAGCCTGATAAACAGCAGACGGCGTACTCTTCCTGTGCAGTTTCACTTTCGTTTTTTTTTGACATCGTTATTGTTTCAAGATCGACTGCAAACTCCAGCTGACAATTTGAAAGGTAAGGAATCACAAGATATTTATTTGATTGGTTTTATTATCTTGTTTACCAAGAGTTTTAGTCTGTTTGTTGCAAAGTTAGTGAGGAACAGGCTCTTTGACCGCTATGATCTAATCTAGATCTAGATTTATGTGGGTGCCAATAACCGAATACAATGGGCCTGGCAAGATTTTTTATATAGACTAGATCTATATTATATGAGAATGGCTTTCTGATGTTGTTTGTCAAAAGTTTGTGTTAGTTTATTGCAAATTTAATGAGGAACAGGCTCGCGTACCGCTAGCAGTCAATAGCGTGGCGTCATTGACCCAAGTACAGCAGTCAGCATCACTGTCTGCTAATGCTATATAACGGTATTGATAACAGAACAGCTAGTGTGGTTTGGCTAATTAGATTTCGTTTCTTGAACTGCTTTCGTAACTTCTGTTTTGGCTGTGCAACTTATTATTCTCAGCCCGGACATCTGGCACAGTACATTAATGTCTGATGTCAATTGATGCTCAGTGATGAATATGAGTAGACTACTGAGGGAAAAAAAAGTTAAGAGAGGTGTGCTTACAATTACATTTGCTTTGGGTAGCTATGTAAGCAATTAAAAAGGCCCATTATGAAGAGCTAGCACAGTAGGTGATAGAGGCAAGGATGAAATTCATATGTGAAATAGACTTAATACTGATAGTGTAGCTGTTCCTCAGTCAGTCAGTGTTAACTATGAAGATATATAGGCCTATTATATTTTTAAAAAAAATAGATCTAGAGTTTGTAAAACAGGACAAAAGACTAAGTCTGTTGATCTGATAGTCTGCTGAGACAGAGATAATCAGAAACAAAGTAGCATTTACAAGATCTTGCAAATAATGCTGACCAGAGGAAACTGATAATAATTTAATTAACCAACATAATTGCAAAATTCTGGGAAAATTCCAAGCACTATTTACAAGAAGAGATCTGTCTTTTTAGTGTGATCCTGATTATAGATAAATTATAATTGTGCTCTAGTGTTTGCAGTCCTCTGAAAGGTAAGGATTCGTGTTTTCGAAACATACCAAAGCAGCATAAAATGTCCATAATCTTTTTTATACCTCTGATGCTATGGTGGGTAGGACTGAACTCCAGGTTCTTTTTGGGATAGCAAAATTCAGAAGTCATGCACGCTCATTGTGGATATTAAGGCTGCCACATGTATTCTTTGCCATCTGGAAATTGAAAAGAGAATGCTGTTTGGACCATTGCTCAGGCAAATGTATCTATTCTACTCTATAGTAATCACTGGCAGAAAGTTGTTTTGAAGATTTTATTGTTTAGAGAAAAATTTACCTGTATTTTATCGAATGGAAATTATTAATTTATTCATTTATTTCAGATTCGTCAAAGAAATGGGTGGAATAACAACCCAACTGCACAACAGTTTCGGGCTTCAGTTCGCACACTCATGATTCAGAATGATGTGAAAGCATCCGAGTATGCTAATTGCCTTCAGCTGGATGGCACAGAGGAGTTGCAGTTGGACTGTTTTCTTTTGAAGGCACCGGCAAAACCCCAAAACCTGCCTGATTTCTCACAGGATGACATGTTTGCTGCTGCGGTTGACAGGCTTGAGTCCACCTTTACACTCCCGGATAATGAGTGGAGATACTCATGCTTGACCTACACAGCAGGATTTGTGTGCGCACGTCTGATTCCAAAAATAAAATGTTCAGATTGCAGGGCTGCCTTGACATGTGCGGAAACTCCGGAAGATATTCGTTTCTCCTTTCTGAGGAGAAGGGATCAAGGCGGTCTTGTATGCCCTTCCGACGGTGTTGTGCAGCTTTTGTTGGCAACAGAAAAAGCATTCAGGGTTGTGATGCCTAGCCCAGATGTCATGCAGACCTTGCCACACAAGAAATTCATTGATGTCCAGATTCAAAACCTCGTCCTCACATATGTAAAGGAGAAATATTTTGATCTATTCCCATCTCTGCGGGATCATTTCTATGACCACGAGATGATTGTAGAGGAGGACCACATCACTAGCCTCATCAAAAGTGTGGCATCTTACTACTTGCGGATGAGAATCTTTAAGGATGGCAAATTGCACCAACAGAGAATGATCCTTGGAGGCAAAGCAGCCAAGAGGATGAAACTGAACAAGTTGGTACTGTTTAGTGGACAGTAGTTTTTTTTTGTGCTGCTCCTCATCCCCGTCTTGGAATACATGAACACCGGTGGTGAGTACAATTTTATGTATTTATTGTTTCTTGGTTCCTTGTTAAACCTGAATAGAAAATTACTCTATATGTGGACTTGCAATTTCTCTTGCGACCCGAGTTATTAGTGTTACAAAAGTGAATGTTTCATTTAACGTCCTCAAGAGATGTAGACTATCCTTACTGTGAAACATACGACAGCGTGTGGAGTTTGCTTTTTTAACAGGATGTATATGTGTTACCTCTCCTCCTTCCATCAAACTGTTTACTGATTTCCATCTTTCCTTCTGTACCTCTTCTTCTTTCTTTCAAGAAATACTGTGTCCCGTGGGTGTGTCGTCCCCATACATTCTTCACGTTTGACTGATATTCAGTTGGATTAACTGATAATAAGGCTCTCTGTCTCATTCCTTTCTCCATTATTGAAATGTTGCTTTTTTTGAATGGGTGACTGTGGACATCAAAATCATGAGTCGCTAGCTGGTCAAACCATTGTTTTTTAAACATCACTGTGCGTCGTTTTGTTTTGTTTTTTGGTGGGGCGAGGTGGGTTGTATAGCCCATTGAATGCATATGCGGTATGTATTTTAATTGAATTCCGCCAAGATTAACATTGTAGATGTAGATAATTTTTTCAACATTTATTTATTATTTTATTTTTTTTTGAAGGTCGATATACATAGCACTATGAAAGTATAAAGCTGTCTCATAATGAGTTGTTTCAATGCTCAAAAACTTCTGAAGAGCATTTAGAACAGTGATTTGTATATTATTGTCTCGCAAACTCACACATGGTAAACCCCCTCCCCCCCCCTCTCCCGAAAACAAAAAACAACGCACGCCCGCAACATTACTGCTATACTCCTTGGCTGGCACGACTGTACAGCATCGGCGAGCTTCAGGCTTAGCGTAATGGCGGCCTCGTTTTCAATTCGTTCCGTGGGCCGCTGGCTGGCTCAGCGATCTAGTGTACTATATCTATGCTACCGGCCGACCGACGGACCACCGGAAAGCGGTGAGTAGGTCATAACCTTGTCGTGTACACAGCTTGAGAACGGGACTATACGGTACGTACTATTATACTATTACTTACTTTCAAGTGATTGATGGAAGGGATGCGTTCCCGCACGGACACTTCCAATAACGATGCCAACAGTACAGTACTATTCCAAAGCTGTGTCGATGCAAGTGATTAGAAAAAGGTAAAAAAAAAACAACAACAAAAATTGTAAAGAACGAAACTGAGGTAAGCATCAGCTGTGTTTAGCGTGAGTGCATGCTCAGGACGTTAACAGAACTAAAAATAAAATATTTTGCATGCAAAGAAATATCAATTTAAAAAAAACCAACTGAAATCAAAACAGCAATTATTAACGACAACAGCAGCAGTAGCAGCGGCGGCGGCAACAACAGTGGCAGCAACAACAATAGCTGCAGCAACAACAAAAACAACAGCAACAACAACAACAACAACAATTGCAGCAACAACAAAAACAACAACAACAACAGTTGCAGCCACAGCAACAAGAACACCAGCAGCAGCAGCAGCAGCAACAACAACAACAGTTGCAGCACCAGTTGCAGCAGCAGCAGCAACAACAACAAAATGTAATGAAATTGATAACAAAAAAATCTTGCACGAGAATCTACTTTTTCGGACAAAACAGACCGGCTTTGCCTTTATTCCCTCCCAAAACATACTGTTTTCCTTATACATAGTGAGTACTACTATCATAAATCACCATAAATGGGTGAGTGCACACGAGTACTAACCTGGATACATCTCTGTATAATCATGTCTAGTATAATTATTTTGCCGGTCTGTTTTTATTTACGCCGAAAGGGAATATTTATCACTATTTAACTTATTTCTTCAAAAGACGATGCGGTTATTTTGCTAATAAAACTCACATTAATTTCTGCATCGCCCAACAAACCTAGTACGTGTGCGGTAAATGAGTACATCTACCAAAGGTTGTCTCAGAACAATGATATATTATATACTTGCGAGTGGTTGTCATAATACTTAGGCCGTTGCTTCGTAACAATCACTCACTGGTCACTGATCCCATAACCCGCCGGGGTCGTAGGGGCGCTGCAGTGATGAACGCTGCACCAGCTGGCTCCATTTGTGGCGGTTGTGGGCGAGTGTCTGGGTTGCGGGAAAGCTCATCTTGGTCCATTCCGCAATGTTATCTACCCATTTCTTCCTCGGTCTGCCTCGTCTTCTCTTCCCCTGTACTGTTCCTTGTAGTATGGTCTTAGAGAGCCCATCTGATCTTGTCACATGCCCATACCCTCTGAGCTTCCTTTTCATAACAATAGAAAGCAAAAATCCTTAGAAATGAAATCACAACTTCAGTACTTGTTTATTTTATCCCCATTTTCTGACAACCTGGCGATCTTTTAGTATGCAGAAGAGGTATAATAGATGCACACTTTCAAATGCACCATGGCACTCATCAAGCTGTTTCACAGTTCCGATTTATTCTAACGCCTTATTATAACACTGTTGCTAGGGGACCGTGGGCTACTTACAAAGCCGAATAGGGAAAATACGAATTTGTGTGCACTGCTCATCCATGGCTTACTGTGTAAAATACTATGTACATCTAACAAGAGTAATACTACAGCTGCAAACGATCAATGTCGAATGGAGATGGAACAAACAAGAACTGGAGGTTACGAAATATCTGCGTGCACTGAAAATACAGCGCAAAAATTATTCATTGTCCAACTCACAAAAGGAGTATCTTTGATCTGTGGCCTTAGACCAGACATGGCAATATTGGCAATAGTTTTTCTCTCGACGTCAAAGTCTTGCCGTCACATAATTAGACCCGGTATTTTACGTTTGGTGTTTTACTGTGTAAAGGTCTTTGTTTTCTGAAGGTCCCTTCTCTTGGCATTTGCACGTCACGACATGGACATACAAGGAGGTATCATAGTAAGTCCGGAACGGCACATTCAGCCGTTGGCAGACAAGAAGTGCCCACACCATAATTTCCTGTTTTCTAGGTAAATCCAGGAAGACCCTGCCATATTTAGCCCGGCCAGACATAGTCATCTTCGGCCATTATGTCTTGGGTGTATATTTTGCTGGCAGCAACTGGCTGTGACGTTCCGACCTTAGCATGAGCAAAGATACTAGAAACACTATGGCATCCCCCATCCCCTTACTCTTCCCTGAGATGAAACAAATTTTGAAAAAAAGAAGAAGAAACTCTTGGGACACTGCGACTACAGCATGTCTTCACTGGAAGAGAACCCGAGTCCAACAAATAGTTCATCAATTGATTTACAGTGGTACAATCCATTATCACTTACTCGTTCCAGCAACAAACAGAATTTTAATTACCAGTCACCAACGTCGAGGCTAAACAAGGATAAGATTTAGATTTTGTTTTCCCTGACTTAGGCAAACAATTTTAATTACATAAAACTATATGAGAATTGCCGTATCAAGTTAATTAGATCAGAAAATGCAGCGACAGCATTATGTTTGAACCGCTAGTTTCTTTAGAATACCATGCACGGCCTTAGTGATGCTATGTTCGGATTTTGCGAAAAATACTTGTGCCAAATTCTTGGTGTTATTTTCTGATTAATGAGTAGGTGACGCCACGTCGCCCATGGCAACATTAGTGGGAGTAGCGACAACACCTGTCAAGGGTGAAACAATAGTAATATGCTCACTGACCACAATATCAATGACATAAGAAACAATGTTATGGACGGATGGGTGCATGGATGGATGGATGGGTGGGTGGGTGGATGAATGGATGGATGAATGGATGGATAGAAGGACAGACGGATGGATGGATGGATGGATGGACCGATGGGTGGATGGGTAAGGACAGAGAATCATAGATGGATAATGGATGGACAGAATGAATGGATAGATGGATGGATGGATGGATTGTAGATGAATGGATGAACGAGTAAATGGAAGAATGGACGGGTGGGTGGATGGAATTGATGATTGGATGGATAAATGGATGGATGGCTAGATGGATGGAAGGATGGATGGATGGAAGGGTGGATGGATGGATGGATGGATGGATGGAATTTATGAATGGGTGGATACATGGTGGATATAATATGGAATTGATGAATGGGTAGATGGATGAATGGATGGATGGTCAGATGGATGGATGGATGGATGGATGGATGGATGGATGGATGGATGGACGGATGGACAGATGGATGGGCAACTGTAGCACCAAAAATAACAGTTCAGGATGTTTATTAGCAGTGTGAGGCGAGCAAGATAGCCACAACAGCTGCAGCATCTTTGACAAATCAACATCTTCAACATCATCACTACCGCTAAATCCCTGCGGCATGGTTCACGGGGAGGTCAACAAGTATTTATGGAAATGTTTGTAACACAAGTCAATTCCACGCCTAGTTTCGCGCGAGTTCATGGGCTATGTCACACGAATAATAAACTTCTTCAAGTCATTAGGCAGGCAGCCCTCTAAGTCAAGCATCTTTTGTCTCGAGTATGAGATGTGAACTATGGACTTATATCGGACCTCGCACACTAGCGAGTCTGAAACGAGACTGACTCACTAGATCGGAACTTCGTAACTGTCATTGAGTCAGCTGGAGGAAAAACCTCAAACACTGAGTAAAAAAAGACCCAAAACAAAGCTGTTTTAGTGCACCGCCAGTCTTATTGTAGCTTATTATCTATACATTTGAGTGTTCATGTTTAATGAACTCAGCAATGTTTCCTAGTGTCATTCGCTTTCCTTGGCATTTAACTTTGACATTAATATATATGTCGAGCTCAGGTCTAGGAACTGTATTCAAAATATTGTTATTGTTCGAAAAATATAATAATAATAATCATAGTTTGATAGTTCTGCATTCCATTGTAAAAACAAACATCATCTGCAAAGTGAGAAGAGAAGGCGCATGTCACTCTTTTCATTCTTCCAACCGTCCATCTTCGCCTGTCCGTCCATCCTTACGACGTACGCCACTAACTTCTCTCTTCCCTCCCTTCCTCGCTGTCCCCATCTATTCATCCATATATCCATTTATTCTGTCCATCTATCGACCCACCCACCCACCTATTCTTCCACCCATCTACCCATCCATCCATCCATCCATCCATCCATCCATCCATCCATCCATCCATCCATCCATCCATCCATCCATCCATCCATCCATCCATCCATCCATCCATCCATCCATCCATCCATCCATCCAGCCACCCAGCCACCCATCCACCCATCCTTCCATCCATCCATCCATCCATCCACCCATCCATCCATCCACCCATCCATCCATCCACCCATCCATCCATCCACCCATCCATCCACGCACACGTTTTATTATACAGATATTCTCAATATGTATGTTTACATGCCATCTTACTCACATTCTTGTCAATTAATTCTACGTTTATCGTTTTATACAAGATCTGTCCAAGTCAAACCAGTTTTGTTTTTCAACCCCCCTTTATGCCTACATTGTTTTGAAATCCCAGCTGCAAGAGCTCAGATTATTTTGACACAAAATGACACATGTAATCGCCACGAACGCAATTATTCTTTTGAATATTTTAATACACACGCAATTAAGAACTTTACTTTTGTTTGCCAGCTAATAGTTTCCTGGATATCGAACTTGTCCATAATGGGGTTTGTGTAATGTGAAAACGCTGGTTCATTATGGTGAATATAGACGCTTCCATATATACATGTTCTTTGATGGAAATACAAATCAAAATCAAACTATTTCCAATTTTACAGAATTGAATTTCCCACGCAAACTTTCTTTCCCTTTCAAGTTTTGATGATATCACATTAGTGTACAATTATAATGTATTGGCACAGTACGGAATTATTGTTCTGTTAAGGATATGCGCTGGTGCAGAGTTCACAAACTATATTATTATGTGATCAGATTAGAATGTACACACAGATCAAAGCCATATAATCCGGGGGAGGGGGGGGGGGATTGCAAAACAAATATTGCAAATGTGTGACCGATGTTTTGAGATTAACAACGTGCAATTACTGAGCATTTTAAACAATGCCCTTGTTGATAAAGAAAAATCTTTTTGACAACTCACGGCCTGCCATGTTGAAAGACCGTGTTTAGATTTCAGAGGGAATATGATAGACTCAAACTTGTTCACTGAATGTAACAAAACTATGATGAAATTGTCTTGATTTTGATATCTTGGCAAAAGTTGGTACTCAAAATAATGACCCATTCCCGAACTGCAGGAAATCTGGACAAAAGTTTCCAGATTCTGTAATATTTTATTTCACTTTGAAAAAAAAATTCTGTTTCCTTTTCTGGTGTGTGAGTCAAACAACAAAGAGTTCACAATACATCCTATATGTTTAGTCGACCAGAGAGAGAGAAAGAGAGAGAGTTTTTGTGAACACTCAGTTCAGCCTCAGATTGCCATTCACGATATGATAAAATAAATAATCCCAACAGCTGCGAGAGAAAGAGTGGACATTTGCCAAATACGATTTACACAATTTGTTTACCGTTAGATAAAGTGGAGGCTGAAGGAGTGACGCCCGGGCCACACAATCTGTGATCGCGTAGAGGTCAAGAGAAAACAACAACAACAACTACGACTACAACAACCAATACAAGAAACTCGAAACCGAAATAGGTGAAATCGAAGGTATGTGAATGGTGACACATACATAACGTATTACTTCTTAAGTGAAGATGGTGGGGTTTTTTTTGGGGGGGGGGGGGATGTCTAAAATTGTCGACAGTTAAAAGCCCAGTCCTGCAAAAAAGAACAGGCAGGCAGACAAACAGACCGACACAATGAGGATCGGCGGACTGGCAGGCAGACAGACAGCAGACCGACCGACTGACCAATCGACAGGCAAGCAGGCTGATGGACAGGCAGGCAGGCAGGCGGTAAGAGACACAGACAGACAGACAGAGACAGAAGAGAAACAGGCAAACAGACAGACAGACAGACGTACTCATACCCCATTGATGAGTCTCGTGTCGTAAACTAGCGAATCTCTCTAGCCATATTCTAATACTAGTGATACCTTCATCAACTATTTTTGCGTATACTCAACGATATTTTTTGGCATAATACGCTCAACATTCCAGGATTTGCCCCTCCGCGATACGCCTCTGACCGCCAGAGGTTAGTACGGTAAGGTCTTCGGGCAGGCCATTTGGGAAGTAAATTAACTGAATTCTCGTGGGGGGAAAAAACGGTTCATGACTTGGTCGGTTAGGTTTTCTCATTGAACATCATTATCAACACAATACCCCCGTCTATGTATGCCACAGTAAGGTCACGTGGACGGGCTGTCCTCATTTTCCCCCTCCTCATCAGAATGTCCCGGAGTTGTTTGTAAACAAGACAGGGAGATTTCCAAAATGTTATAAAGGGCAGGACCTGACCTACCCGATTTCATGTATGAATCAGAGTACCGGGATTTGCCGATTTTTGATAAATGCATCAACACCTGTTTCACTGATTTAATGATTTGAAACGAACACAACATGTGATCGTAGCAAGTAACCGTTTAGAGTCCAAATATACAGGGTGTCACAAAAGTCTGGATCTACAGGCGTTATTTCCATAGAAAGTATGAAAAACGGAAATTTTCTTTGCGTTTCGGATTCAAGCTGGCTCCGAAACTACCAAAAGAAGATCAAATCGTTCTTGTATTCAGCATATACACGAGAGACATAAAGTCCAAGACTGTTAACATGTGACATTTACTGTACTAAAACGTCATATATGTGGGTGTTGCTAGGAGACGTATTATTTTTCACAGTATAGATAAACCCCATTTTTGCCCATGGATCCGGATGTTTGGGACGCTCTGTCGAGTGACATCCAAGATATTTGAAGCAATAGAAAAAAAATAGTTTTAAAATAGTCAAATACCTGCCGTTTACGGAAAAAAACACTATAATTTGTACAAATGTAATAGTTTTGGTCAAATTCAGTTTCTAACATCATTTTATACAATGAAAATATACTCTATCTCTCTATCGTGGTAATAATTATGTATACCGATAGTTTCTGTCTGTCATCACAAAATGGAAATGGAACAATGAATGAAGTTTTAAGAAAGGCAAAATGTTGTAGACTGTAAAAATCCGTTTTCAGTACATACCGTTTTTTACCATAACATGGCAGTACACAGAAAAATTGAAATTTTTATCACGGAAAATTATCCCCCGATAAATCAAAACGTGTTCTAAAAATAGAAAGCACCTGACACTTTCATGGCGTGTTTCGAATTTGGAACACCGATCGCAGGGAGGGTTAAATATAACACTATAACAGATTTGCATTAGGCCGTGTATGCTATTGATTTTTCACATCTTAGAATCTGAACGTGATTCATCTATCCATAAACACCGCCGATCACGAGAAAACGAATTAAAAAAAAAAAAAGGGCAGAAATCCTGTGTGTCTAATATAATCACTCGCTTCCCCGGAGTTTTACAACCTAGACTAATTTCCAGTAATTTTCGCAGGAAATATCAATTTTCTTGATGTCTGGCGTCAAACATCGAGACAGAAGTTGAGGTAATAATATTAAAACATCTAAGGTTTCCAAAGCAAGATTAATAGGTAATTCATGTGTTTTGCAAGGCCGTGGAAGCTTCGGCAGCTGAGGATAATATCGACGGGTATTTTCCATATTGTTGTACGTGCATTTTGGCTTTTTCGAGAAAATGAGGATTGCAAGTTTGAAGACTTGTGTAAAATCAGGGTTTTGTTCAATACGTTTCAAAATCGAAACTTGCATAAAATTGCCCACGAAAAGTACACCGACATGACACTTATACATAATGAAATTAGGAGTGAGAAAACCACTTTCAAGGCAAAACCTCAAAATCGGCAAAATGTCGCATACAGTGATATGGCAAATACTCCACGATACATTATTTCGAGGCAGCTCTTTACGTTAAAAGTATTCTTTTCTTCTTGTCTTCCATGCTACGCTGTGCTGGCGATTCTGTTTAGAAACATGTCTGTTAGAAGATTTGTCGAACATGCGTGAAGTAAATACAACGCTGAAGTTACAAAACAAACTGTGGCCAAACAAACAGGTCACCAGCCAGCAGAAATTCAGTGAGGGGTGTAATACTCATTAAGAGGATCATTTCATCTTACATTCTTGTATATCATGTACACCTGACCGAGATTGATGTCTTATATAATGATGGAATTCGTGAAACAGTTGGGTATTAAGAACTTTGTCTTATTCTGTGTTAGAGAAAATGGCCGCGGATAAATATTTGGATAGATAGACGGACGAGAATATACGGAGGACGGATGGATGGATGGGGTGAATGTGTGAATGGATGGATAGATGCAAGGGAGAATGGATGGATGGATGGATGAATGGATGGATGGATAGATGGGTGTATGTATAGATGGAAGGATGAATGGATGGATGGATTGATGGATAGAAGATGGATGGATTGATGGATAGAAGATGGATGGATGGATGGATAGATAGATGGAAGGACGCACGGACGGGCAGACGGATGGGTGAGTGGCTTGGTGGGCGGATGGGATGGATTGGTGGGTGAAAGATTTTAATACAAAATCTGGTCAAGCACAGCGGATATTCATAAAGCCTACTATTCTTACAGCTAGTCGCTACATTAAGGAAACCAGTAACAAACTGAAAAAAATCCGGCTGCCTTAAAGTAGGTTGAGACCAAGCGAAATCAACATGTGAATAATGGCTTGCTTTTGATAACATTTTCATTTCATTCATATCTGAAGCTATGAACAGTTTTACGGCAAAACTTCTCCGTAAATCAAAGGAAAACTTTCCGGTATTTATGTTTTGGCAACCGTACAAATAAACATCAATGTTTGTGAATGAACTTACACATCGCGCTTTGTTATTGCTGTTATTGAAACACCTGGTTTCCTTGGTTCTCTCTTGTCATGCCTCCTGAATTTCAATTTTCGAAAGTTGACAGTTTTTACCAAGACAAGTGCGCTACATAAAAAGACAATATGCGCGAATCTGGATCAAATTGATTTTTTAATATCACTTAAAGAAAAGATAATTTTGTGCTCTACCTTTCCATCTGGATTTAGACTTTTGTGCGGCTAATAAATAACTTCTTTTGCTCTTCGCAAAGTGGAAATTGAGCAAAGGATAAAGCGTTACGCAACATGAATTCGTCGGGTACTTTCCGTATATTGCTATATGTGCAGTTGTGACTTTCTGAGAGAATGAGGACTGAACGTTGGAAGAGTTGTGTAAAATCAGGACCAAAATGCAGTCAACATTACACCACAAACATATACCTCGGAAAGTTTTTAACCGATTGGAATGACGCTTATCTATTATATATTTCAGTAACTTGCAACCTTTGGCATGACTAACTGACCAAACTATACACTCTTCAGGCCTCAAATTTGGCAGGAAGGTGGCAATTGAGATAAGGAAGATGATGGCTATACTTAAAAAGTGTTTACTTCAAGCCTGTATTTTTAAAAACTAACAAATGTTTATTGCTATGTAACATCTGTATTTTTGTATGTTTGTTTCGTAATATATAGTACCGTGCATGTCATAATAACCGTATCAAGCGTTCAGTTTGGTGCGTAGTGTTCTGGTGCGCATGAGTTCTGAAGCAAGACTGTAGTTTATTACTTTTATTATACTAGAAAGGGGGGGGGGGGATCACATGATGGTTTATGCCGGGCAATGCCCGGTAGGTCATCTAGTCTATTATATATTTCAGTAACTTGCAACCTTTGGCATGGCTAACTGACCAAACTATACACTCTTCAGGCCTTAAATTTGGCAGGAAGGTGGCACTTGAGATAAGGAAGATGATGGCTATAATTAAAAGCTTGTATTTTTAAAAAATGACAATGTTTATTGCTATGTAACATCTGTATTTTTGCATGTTTGTTTCGTTATATATAGTACCGCGCATGTCACAAAAAGTAACCGTATCAGGCGTTCAGTTTGGTGCGTAATGTTCTGGTGCGCATGAGTTCTGAAGCAAGACTGTAGTTTATTACTTTTATTGTACTGGGGGGGGGGGGGATCACATGATTGTTTATTCTGGGCAATGCCCGGTAGCTCATCTAGTCTTACTATATTTGAGCTAGAGGGTGAACCTGTAAGCAGCTAAAACTTCGCGGTTACGCCATCAAAAATCATGAAACTTGGTGTACAGCATCAATTTTTGACGAAGAGCTACGTGGACACATTCATTTTGAACAAAACTCAGCCTTTACTGTTATTTAAATTAAAATTTTTTGAGCCGCAAAAACACAGACGCATTTTCATCGGATAGACCTGAAAAGTGTGACCGGAAATTCCATCCCTGACCTCTCTTCACACATTGTTGATCGAAAATCAACGTTATCACATGTATTTATTTCTACGTGAACTTGTGGTGTAACAGTAATTCTGTTTGTCAATGCATCGAATCCAAATGCCGTTTTAATGTAGCTTAGATCTAGATAAAAAATATTGTCGGACTTGGTACACGGAAAATTTGCCAGATTTATCTTGCGCGGGTTGGCTAGTGCATAGTAAACAGGAGTGAGAGAACCACTTTCATGACAAAACCTCAAAATCAGCAAAATGTAGTGTATAACATTGCAAATACCCCACGAAATGTGTCTTCTTTTCTTTGGAGCGTACGCACTTTACGGATGGCTCTTGTTCGAAAATATCAATTTTAACCAACGATGTTCAGGAAAGCATTCTTTCACCCCCACTAGTTCCACCCCTGAAGACACCCACGCTTGGAAAAGACGGAGAATACAAACAAACCTGTAGCACGCATCATTTCTGGTGCCAAATTTGACGTCATTCTACCACATATTGTCTGTCCTTGTTACCTGTGGTTCGTTTTGCGGAATCCTGGCGCGCTGACAGGGGAAAGCACCCACCGACCGTTCTCAGATCTCTATTTTTTTGTTGTTGATTTTCCCTCCCACTTCATTCCTTTTCTCTGCCCCCCCCACCCCCCCCCCCACCCCCTTTTCTGCTTTTATTTTTTTCCCAAATAAGCGTCATTTTGAAATACGTTTGTACATGTTTTTGTATCTATCTGTTGTTTGTAGATTGATCAGAGAGAGGGAGAGAGAGAGAGACAGACAGACAGACAGAAAGAAAGACAGAGAGAGACAGAGAGAGAATGGCGCAAGAGAGCGGGGGAGAACAGAAAGAGAGAGAGAGAGAGAGAGAGAGGAGGAGGAGGGAGGATGAAAGACAGGACGTGGTGAAGAGAGAGAGAGAGGAAAACTGAGAAAAAGAGGGAGAGGGAGGGAGATGAAGAGCCCAGGGACGACATGAGCGAGAGTAAGAGAAAGAGAGAAGAAGAGTGAGGAAGAGAGAAAGAGAGAGAGAGAGAGAGAGAGGGAGAAAGAGAGAGAGAGAGAAAGGGAGAGAGGACGAGCTACATAAATCATAGCAGAAAATTAACAGCAGCAATAAAACCAAACATCATCACTGCTTGATAACAACACAACCTCAAGTCTTGAAATTACATTTCAATAATGAATTCAACTTTTGGAAAGGCGATTTTGACAGTTGTTCTACTAAACTGCACATCTGCACTTCAAATTTCATGAATTTTCTTCACAAGATATCGAACTCTCTAGAAGCATAACACGGTGCATTAGAAGGTGCGTTTATCTAACATCTTTGAGGAGGCTAAGTAGCCAATAATATTAATTATATCTCTTATCAACAGAGAGCAATATAAGTATCTTAGGTATGGCTTACTGCCTGAGGTCACTCTTAGCTCTCTCACTAGGGAGTCTCGCTGTTTACATTAAGCCCAATATGCGGTCATGGTTACTATTCTAAGGGCTATCCATAAAATTTTGCATACGCTTGGATTCAACCCCCCCCCCCCCCGGGCCACGTTGTACGAGCTCACAACCATCATAATGGTGGATTTCCATGGTAAGGCCTTGATATTCTGAAATTTTAATAAGTAGTATTTTGCATGAAATATCTGACTGTGTCACAGGTAACATAATGTCAGATTTGCCTTTGTTCTTTCCTAATTCATCGCAGTTCTGATGCTTACTTCTTCTTCTCCCTTTCCTCGCCTCCCCCTTTTTTTTTCTACCATTGTGGAATCCACTTAAAGTGACTGTGTATGCGTGTGTATGTTTAATTTGGTGTGCTTGTTTTTGGAGTGTTTATTTCCATCAAGTCCACACAAAGCTGACGTTGTAAACTTCTACAGCAGAGCTGTGGAGTTCATTTTCAGCAAACACTAATTCTGACTAATTCATATGATCCAGTATTTACCACTAATGGTAAAGAGGAAACAAATCTGGACCAAAGCATGTGTTCGTTTAAACCAAGTTTTCGATCTAAGCGAGTTTATTTTTGATGGACAAAGTCGAGTCCGAGTTGGCAAAATGAAAAACTTGTATGTAGCAAAGCCTCGCGAAAGAAATAGTACCCGAACGATACAATAAAACGCACAGAAAAAATGGAAAGACAAAAAAGCATCAATATTTCGGTGAAATACCTTTTCAAGGAAAAACAAAACAAAACAACAGCAACAACAACAACAGAAAAAAAAGAGGAAAATTGAACAGATAAAACAATCGAACAGTAAAAAAATGAAGAATGTGTAATATATAGAATATTAAATCAATACGGTGGCTTATCTGCGACCCGACCCCACAGTTTTTCTGCGAGTTTTAATAATATTTTGATGGACAACACAACATATTTTTAATTTATGAATCAAACGTATTATGTTACGCTCCCCAGTGTGCTTTAAGGACACCCCCCCACCCCCCGGCACGATTTAACATTCCCTTCTAAAATCTTTCCTTGACAGATAAAATCAATAAAAATGTGAACCTCTTCAAGAGAAGAACAAAAATAGAGAGAGAGAGAGAGAAAAAAAAAAAGTATCCACTCGCCCCCCCCTCGTCTCCCAATCGTCACTTCATCAACTCTTCTACGTTTGTGTTTTCACGCCTTGTGCTCGTGAACACAGAGAGAGGCAAAGCAGAGGCAGAACATTAAAATTACAAAAAAAGGGAAAGAAATTCAGACTTAATGATGTTGTGTGTGTGTGTGGGGGGAGGGGGGGGAGACGTCATCCAGAAAGGACGTAACTTCCATTTTGGAGACATTTTACCCCCACCCCAGCCCCCTCCTTGTATGAACGTACGGCCATTAAAATGTCCAAAGTCCATGATAAAGCCTTGGTATTTTGAAGCTTTTCATGGCATTTCGCACAGCCTACTTGACTGTTTCATTAGCGACATAGCCTGAATTCATGTTTTTTACATATTCCTATAATTTATTTTGTAGTAAAAAAATATATAAGTAAAATACAACTTTTTAATATATTACCGTAATAAACCGGGTGGTGGTTTGGGGGAGGGGGAGAGGCTTTTGATTAGGTCTCCTTTTGTCCTATGGCAAAATCGGGTTTCAGGTGAAATTTTTATACCTCTTTAAAAAAATCAAAATAAATATTTCTAAGATGATTTCAAGCAAAATATTTTAACTGAATGCAGAAAAATGGCCAATCTTTCATATTATAAGCAAATCTCAATTTCCATAGAAAATGTTTCCCCCCGCTCTGGAGTGGTTTACCCAGAAATTTGGTATTTCACCTAAGTCCGATTTCCCCAGGTCCGGCCACTCACATAATAGGTCGGTCTATATCGTCTTTCTTTTTCCTAGCACAACGTGACCGTTATAGTGTCGACGTGCTCTCTCCAAACTCATACTGCAAAACTGTAACTGCAGAGTGTAGGTACGTTCTACAGATTCCCACGCCCCAATATTGTGGGCTTCCCATATGCTGGGGGGCAAACCCTCCTACTACTTCCCCCGCCCCCCCCCCCCGAATTCTGAACTACGAACTTTATGGACGGCCCCTTTGGTCAGGCGGTAGGAGGAGGGGTATGGAGAAGTATATAAGTAGTAACACCCCTCCCCGCCCCTCAGGTAATTTTTCACACGCTGAGGACCCCTTCCCCCCACCTTTTTCCGAACTACGAACCTTCTAGATGGCCCCTTTGGTGAGGGAGTTAGGAGGCGGAGGAGTGTGGAGAAGTATATAAGTAATAACACCCCTCCCCGCCCCTCAACGTACATTTTTCATACCCTGAGAATCCTCTCTCTCACCTTTGTTCTAACTACGAAACTTTATAGATGGCCCCCCTTGGTGAGGGAGGTAGGAGGGGGGAGGTGTATGGAGGCCTATTAATACAGCAATAAACAGGCATTCTCGCGTGCTGTTGATTCCGCCTGTCAATATGAATCTGTCAGACTGTCAGACCAGGCAATGAGGATTCCAAAGTTACCCTGAAGATGCCACTTGTTGCTGGCACAGGGAGAGGGAGAAAGCCAAAAGATAATGGAGAACGGACGAATTTCTTTGCCAGCGGCGTATCCTTGACCCAGGATGACGTGTGCGTATTTGTGTGTTTATTTACAACAACAATGATGCAAGGCTTACATAAATGAGATCTTTCGGGAATTTTTTTTTTTCAATGCCTGTGTCTGACGCAATATTTTGTATTAAAAAAAGGTGGTGGTGGTGGGGTGGGGGGGGGGGTGCTATTGCACAGAAGATTACATCAAAATAAAAGTTTGTAACGCCAGCGTATAAATTGGAGAATGCCCAAGTAGTGTATTCCCCCTGTGCAATGGAGAAAGACCGTATAGACACGCCAGACTAGATCAAATTCATTTTTTAAAATCCACTTTAATAGTAATGAAAATGATCTGACTTTCCATCTCGTTGATAATAATTATATTGTGTACGACTAATAGTAAATAACGTCGAATGAAAAGTTGACAGTGTACAACATCGAAAAACTGTTTGTGATAGGTACATACAAACTGGCGTATAACCAAGGAACATTAGACTGGAGAGAGAGAGAGAGAGAGAGAGAGAGAGAAGGAGACAGGAGGGAGAGAGAGAGAGAGAGAGAGATAGAGATAGAGAGAGAGAGAGAGAGAGAGAGAAAGAGACAGAGAGAGGAGAGAGAGAGCAACAGCAACATCAACAAAAAAAAACACCAAGTGCAAGAAGGTTGCCAGTAGATAAGACGACATCAAACGCAAGATCAAAACTGAATCCACTCAGAGACACTTGGATAAGATCGACCCTCGTTTAGCGGCAGGAAAAGGAAAACAAGACAGATGGACAGACGAATAAAACAACAGGACTTAAAGAACACCTTAGCCCCTTGTGTCCTCTAAATAGCCATGGCCCGAGGACAGCCTTGCTAAACGTCAGGGATGACATTGTCCCAGTTCCAAAACGGGCAATCAAATGGACACAGCCCCTTGGGGCAAGTACAGAGTTGTTTTTGGGGGGGGGGGGGGGAGGGGTGCCGTTGTTGTTGTTGTATCTGTTATTGAGATTTTATGTTCCTTTTCAGCACAGTTTGGGTACATCAAAAAGGAAGACGTCCTCCCCTTCCCCAGGCTGCGGACGAGTGAGTGCCCTAAAAACAAATACCAGAACTGAGCCAAGCCCACCCCCCCCCCCCAAGCCGATTTTGATTATCACTGGATGGTGACGTCACAATATTGAATTCCAAAGAGACCTCGCCCATCAGTCAATTAGTTGGCTCTCACTGAAATCCCCCCCCCCCCCAACCCCTTTCCCCGGGCATCCCTCTCTCAGCGAACATTCTTTGTAAATGGCCCCTAGTTCTATATTTAACAGTATGTTTTACGTTTTTGGTCTCTCCTCACTTATCCTCTCCGTTTCAGAGCCAAAGGATGAAAAAGCCAATGATGAAATGCTTTTGGAAAAAAATGCTTGAGATAAAAATTTAAAAAAAAAAGAAAGAAAAGAAAGATCAACATTAGAAATGTGGAATGAGGACAGGTTGGATAAAGAAATCCAACACATGACAGCGCGTCAGCAAGTGTAACACACAGAAAGAGAGAGAGAGAGAGTGAGAGAGATAGACCGATAGAGATAGATAGATAGATAGATAGATAGATAGATAGACAGAGAGAGAGAGAGAGAAGAGAGAGAGAGTGAGAGAGAGAGGAGAGAGAGAGAGAGAGAGAGATAGAGAGAGAGAGAGATAGAGAGAGAGAGAGAGAGGAGAGAGAGAGAGAGAGAGAGCGAGCTATTTTTAGATGAGAAAATGAATGATTTCACAAATCACAACCTTTCAAAATGGAAGTTTCGGTGATTAGAAGAGGAAGACCCTGTGCAAAAGAGAATGTAAATAGATCAAAGCTGTGGAACTAAAACTCCGCAGCGCTGTCTTCGGAGTTAACTCGGCGTGTCTCAAAGCCGTCACGAGTGTACTCGTGGATATATGCCCTATTATATTCCGATTCTACAATGTGCATTTACTTCTATTTGCGTTTTATTATATAAAAACTCACATGTAGTAATTGAATATATATCAAATAAGAAAGATCTGATGGACCATTAAAACAAAGAAATTTGGCATGATACATCTCTAATAATGATATAATGTAGGCCTACATTGTAATGAACGTATACTACTTTTTAATTTTTTTTTTATCTCAACTGTAAAACGGAAGAAAAAAATATCATAAGAAATAACTATCACTGGAGCAAACACAAACAAGCTTTGAACAATCTCCAAATTTATTTCAATACATGTATTTTCAAAACAAATTTCTCCTAATACTCTTATGTTCTCTACATTTTTACCTCAACTGAAAAAAAAAAAGAAGAAATAATGTAACTTCAACAAACAGATGGAAATTTAAATAAGAAAAATTTCCATTTTTTATTTATCATTTCGAAAACAAATTTCTTCCAATAATCAAATCTTCAATCCACCTTTATCTCAATGGAAGAAAAGAAACCGATCATAAAAAAATGAAATGTCTGAAAAGCACATTTATTAATAGTTGGGAAATCCCCAGGCTATGTGACCTGGCCTGGGATTCAATGCTGTGCGTTGATTGGCTATTGATTTGTTTCACTTATTGAAATAGTGGCAATAAAAGTGAGCGAGAGCGTACACACACGACAGATGCCGCTGGCATTCATTGCGCCTTGCTAGAAAACATTACTGTAGAACATGGGTGTGCTTTTTGGACTGGGGAATAAAACGCCTTAGGTGTGTGATCAAACCAAACTGGTGGGAGTGTGGTTGAGTCAGTGAGTGGTAGAGAGAGAGAGAGATAGAGAAAAGGGGGGAGATGGAAGAGGAGGGGATGGAAGAAGGGGAAGAAAGAGAGACAGAGAGAGAGGGAGGGAGAGAGAGAAGAGGGGAGAGAGAGGGAAAGGGGGAGAGAGGAGTAGAGCGGGTGAGAGAGAGAAAGAGAGAAGAGAGACGGAGAGAGAAGAGAAAGAGAGAGAGAGAGAGAGAGAGAGAGAGAGAAAGGAAGACAGAGAAGGAGAGCAAGCAGACAAGACAAACGAAGAACCCTTGGAAAGATGATAATATTGATAGAGGAAGAAAGGCAAGGAAGAACAAGTGTGGACCAGGAGGGAACAGAGTTAAAGAAAAAAGACTGTATTCCAATGGGAGAGACGTAGAGCATAATATTGAGGGAACAGAGAGACACAATGAAGGAATGGAAATAGAAGGAAAAGCACACAGAGATAGACAGAGACCAGAAGAAAGTAAAAAAAGGGGGCGAGAGACAAGAGAAGTAAGACAGGCGACAGAGGAAGCGGGAAGAGAAAAGAAAGATGAACGACAGAGAGGAGAAGTGGAGAAAAGTGGAGGGGAAAGATTGAACATATTCTAAGTAACGCCAGGGCATTATAGTTAACGTTCTCTCAACACTTAGCAGTCAATGTGGACAAATATCTTACATTCTGCATTTTATGTATTTCCTTGGCAAAAAAAAATAAAAAAAATATGTGCACTGAATGCTTGTGCAAATTTTATGTATTATTTGAAATTATTTCATGATCAGTTTGGCACAGTCTATCTCCCAATCGCATGGCTAGTTAAAACTATACAGGCATGTTTTAATATTATTGTAAAGTAATGTATTTAGTTAAGATTTTATTCTGTGCATTGTTATTATCATTATTATAATATTTTATATTTATTAGAAGTAGTAGTAGTGATAGTAGTAGTTGCAGTAGTAATGCATTATTTTAGGCAGGGCTGCCTTACCATAATTAGGGGCCCCCGGCCATGGGCGGGATTTTCTTCCCCATTTCAAAAACCAATGTAAATTTGCATGCATGCACCCCCCCCCCCAACCCTTGGGGTCCCTGGGTAACTGCCTAGTGTGCCCAAGCGTTACGACGGCTCTTATTTTAGGTTAGGTAAGCAACCTTTTGTACACATCACGCAATAATTTCCTTTTGCGCGCTGGTTGCAAACCGCGTACACGCCTGTACACACACCCACAGCTTACAGGGAAACACTCCAAGACACAGGATACCAAGACGGTTCAATTCGCCAAATTCCGTCCGTGGACTTGCGCGCGTATCATCTATGTCAACAGTGCAACAATTCGCACCATACCCCTTATTAATTGAACGAAAAAGACTAGTACCACAGAGCTCCGTGAGTAGTCCTCACCAAGTTTATACTCGCACAAGCTGTGGACATATTATTTAGTATTCTGTCTCGGGAATACTGGTTACCATATTGTACCTCTGCGTTTGATCATCGATGGAAATTTACTAGACAGTCACGTAGCAACACCAATGAATAATATGAATCTATGAGTCTCCCCCACCAACCCCATTCTAGTATTCTGCCGCCTAAAGGAAAAACAACGTAATTGACCCCATAGCCTTTTTTCTACTTTGATGTCTCTGATTACGTTACCAACAGTTTCTTACGTTGGTTTGCAACACTAGAAACTACAACATAGTACTATTTCGGTAGCAGATACGCCTATCTGCCTTCGGTATAGAAGAATTAACTGTGAGACAAGTCATAGCCTTTTTCTACTTTATTATCTCTGATTAGGAACAGGGACTTATGTTTGTTTGTCACACTAGAAACTACAACATAGCACTATTTCGGTAGCAGATACGCCTATCTGCCTTTGGTATAGAAGAATTAACCGTGAGACAAGTCATAGCCTTTTTCTACTTTATTATCTCTGATTACGAACAGAGACTTATGTTGGTTTGCTACATTAGAAACTACAAGATTGTATTTCGGTAGAAGATACGCCCATCTGTCTTTGGTATAGAAGAATTAACTGTGAGACAAGTTCATAAAGACGATAAAGTAGAAAAACGCCATGCTGTAAGTTACATCCTTTTTCCTTTGGGCAGCAATACTGAACCGCTGATTCTACCAGTTAAACCACCACGACTACAAGAACTTCATCCCAACGACAACAGCAAACACAGACCACCACGAAATGAATTTCCTGGAAGACAGGAAAGTAATAGAATCAGCTGTGATGTATGGACACAGTACAAATTCTTCTCTGCTCTCTCTCTCTTTCTTCCCCGGGCAAAAAGATGTACTGGGAAAGATGTGGAACGAGACAGGTTGTTTGTGGGGGTCGTGGGGAGGGGTGGGGTGGCGTGGGTATCGACGTCCAGGGCAGGGAGTTTCAAACATTTTGGCTTTGGCCTTGGGAGACTTTTCAAAGCTCAGATCACCATCTACGACCGCCCCCCCCCCCATTCCCTTTCTCGAGAAAATCATCTTTAACCTTCTCATCTGGCTGATTATCTATCTATCTATCTATCTATCTATCTATCTATCTATCTATCTATCTATCTATCTATCTATCTATCTATCTATCTATAATTATGTCCATCAATCTATCTACCCATCGATTTATCCATTCATTCATCCATCCATCCATCTATCATCCACAGAAAGAGACAGACAGACAGACAGACAGACAGACAGACAGACATACACACACCTACACCACAAGAGACGGCAGGACATCTGTCACAAATCCCAGACTGGGAGATGTAATAAGTATGACAGGACAACAATCACAAACAACAAGTTTAACACTTAACAAAACAACCCATCAGACTCACACATTTATTAAACATAATTATACATATAATAGCGCAATTACATACATTATATTATTGAAATGCACTGCCGTACAACGGCCTTATTCTCACACACACTCTCCCTCGGATCCACAATCCGGTAGTTACTCCTAAAGGCCTTCGGCCTCCGCCTCTCCCCTCAGGGTCTTAATAGTACATTAATGATTCACCAGCACCGCAGTCTCTCAATATCACCTTCCTATTATCATACCCCTTATCACTCCCCTAGCACCTCAGCAGGGCAATAACACATTATTATTTTCATAGCCATCAACATGGCAACAACATAGTATCAGTTCACTAGCCTATCAACATGGCAACAATATAGTATCTCATTCACTCTCATATCTACGTCCCTGTCCGTGGCCTGACTGCCACGACTTTATGTGCCTCTACTGTCCTGCCCTGACAGCCTCACTTCTGGCCTATGTGTGGCCTCCGGCCCTATGCTGGCCTATCCCCTGTGCTCATCGAGGTGGCTCTGCGGCCCGTCCCCGACACCTACAAGAATAACATTACATTGGTATAATACCCTACCATTTCTATTCACTCCACCTCTCCTTACAATCCATGAAGCGTACACACACTAGTTCACCTTTCACTCACCACACATCTTACGGTAACACACCTCCATCGGAGTACACACTACTCACTCGCGCTACAAATCCATGAACTCACTTTCATCTATCGCTCATGGCGCACATTGCTATATCCAATATCAAGGACTTCCACATTCCTCACATATACTTATTCACATCATGGTAATAGACGAATATAATATAATACATCAATCATAATAATCAATCAACGTTCTACATACCAGTCATAACTGGAAAGACTCTCACTAGTCTTCTCGACTGCTCCCTTTATGTCTGCCCGATGGGCTATTATTCACAGATCCGCTCCCTAGGACCTTCTAACTTGCAGTGATAGTTATACAGCGCTTTCGCCTCCTTCAGACCCCCCACTCATGACATGCACGACTTTCTCACTTGTCTCCGTGCGTTAATTTTACTCTCCTCTCCCCCCGTAATTATTAACTATCGCTCACTCCACTCGTGACATCATCCCCCACCCCAAAAAAATTAATGCAATTAATTTCAAATCGCATCAAGATGACTGTCAACGAGTGAGCCTGAGCAATACCTACATTAAAAATGACCTACCAATGCCCCCAGCACATAAAATACCGGGATCAGGGGAAAATATGGGGATCAATATGCCATGCATTATGCATATATGTATCACATCATCAATAGCTAACTAAACTTAATAATACAGAATCGAAAACCAATCAACCTATCAACCATTCTTCATATCATATTTATAATGTCAATATTTTAAAGTCGACTTATTCACACAGATCCTGTCAATGTTCCTGTCCTCCGATGCACAAGCTCCTGAACTCTTCGCCTAGGCTCGACTAAGGTAGTCGGCGACATGACCGCTGGCTCCTGGAATTGGTTGAATAACGAATGTGTACGGCTGCAAAGCCAATGCCCATCCAGACAAGCGTGGGCTGGACGAACGATTCCTCGACAAAAATGTCAGCGGCTTGTGGTCTGTCTGGATACAAAATTCTCGTCCCATGAGATAACGTCCTAGTTTCTGGACGGACCAGACAATGGCAAGACACTCACGCTCTATCACAGAATACTTTCTTTCTCTCTGCAATAACTTCCTACTGACATAACATACAGGATGGAGACATTCGTTCTTCTCCTGTAGAAGACAAGCGCCGACACCAGAGTCCGACGCATCCGTTCTGAGGATAAAATTAGATCGAAAATCGGGTAATATCAGAATGGGTGACGATGATAATGCTGTCACCAAATTATCAAATGATGTCTGACATTCAGACGTCCACTGGACCTTATCGGGTTGTCCCTTCTTAGTAAGGTCAGTAAGAGAAGATGACAAGGAGGAAAAATTTGGAATGAACTTTCTGTAATAATTTAAAATTCCCACTAAGCTTCTGACTTGTTTCTTTGTTTTTGGGATTTGCAACCCTACTAACTTGTCAATTTTTGTTTCTTCAGGTCTCTGAACCCCTCTACCCACAATATGTCCTAAGAATATTATCTCTGGACATGCCAAATCCATCTTTGCGGGTTTAGCAGTTAACCCAAAATGACGTAATCGTTGAAAAATTACTGTTAGTGTCTGAATATGATCAGACCATGTCGACGTATGGCATGCTATATCATCAAAGAATGACACGACATTAGGTATGTCCTTCAACACTAATCTCATTAATCGTGCAAACGTCGCTGGCGCGTTTACCAACCCAAATGGCATGACCTTAAATTGGAATAATCCAATGGGCGTTTGAAACGCCGTGTATTGTTTAGACTCCTCAGTAAGCGGGATTTCCCAATACCCTTTCGTCAAATCTATCTTGGAAAACCACGTGGACCCGGCCAATGAAGCTATTAATTCCTCCTGAAACGGAATAGGCTCCCTATCGCCTACCGTAATAGTGTTCAGTTTTCGAAAATCAATACAGAACCGCACCGATCCATCAAGTTTTTTCGCGAGGACGATGGGTGATGAATACGGCGATGTTGATGGTTCTATCACATCTAACTTCAACATTGACTCAACTTCCTTTATGACTCTATCTCTCGAAGAAAAAGGCAACGGATACGGTCTAAGAAATACTGGCTTATCCGAAGTCAACTTTATTTGGTGCTGGATCACCGTAGTGCGACCCGGCAAATCCGTAACAACATCCGGAAATGACGCTAACAGGGTCTCAAGTTCCCTACTCCTTGAACTCGTAAGGTCAGGGTTAATTTTTACGTCCCTGTAACCTTGTGTCGCAGTTAACTCCGGCAATTGAATTTGTAACTCTTCCTGCGCCTCGGTGTCGCTTACGTCACAGTCCAACTGGTCTACGACCCCCGTACAAGCGGTAGAGAAGACAGTCTCCTTTGGTCTTGTCTGTGCACACAAATACTGTGGTCTCTCATAAAATCTCTGTAGCATATTAACATGGAAAACCTTACTCGCTCCATCAATGTGGATAGCGTAATCTACCTTTGAAACAACTCGCTCAATAACATAAGGGCCTTTCCATGTCATCAATAACTTATTATGGTCCGTAGGTAACAACAGCAGAACCTTGTCTCCTGGCTTAAAAATTCTCAGTTTGGACCCTCTATCTTTATAGTCTTTTTCTCTTTTCGAAGCGATACCAGAAGCTTCTTGTGCTATAGTGCGCGCTGAAGATAGTCTTTCTCTTAAATCAACAAGGTACTGAAACCTTTTTAAACGGTTCCGAAACCGTGGGGATCCTTTGACGAGGAGCCTGGGGTGAACGACCCTTATGCGTCGTCTTTTGGCACGCACTGCACGTCTTACAATATAACCGCACATCTCTGTATACTGACGGCCAATAAAAATCTTTCAGAACTCTCTCCTTGGTTCTAGTACTTCCCATATGACCCGCTAATGGAACATCATTGGCCAGACGCAATACTGTAGCAATTAACGACCGTGGCACGACGACCTGCTTTTGAACGGAAGCCGCTGTGACGTACATACGGAACAGAATGCCCCCCTGGACAAAAAAGGAGGACGACCCGTTCTTATATCTCCTCGTTTTCTCGGTTCGCGCTTCCCCAAAACATGGGTTTAATGATGGGTCCTCCCTTTGTAATTTCGCCAAGCGCTCTGGCGTGATATCTAGGTTGACCGCTGGCGTAGCCAAAGGTCTAATCTTATCTTTATCAGCTACCCGTCGACGTGTTTCGACCGCGGCGCAAAAGTCAATACCTTTTGATTGCGACCATGCTTGCACGTTCTCATCGGAAGGGGAAACTACCCGTGATACATTCCCAATGATGAGCTGGGCGCCTGGAAAACAACCAACGACTGCTTCGACTTCCCCGCTAAGGAAAGGTGTATCTATCATTATTTTTGCCATGGGTAATCTCTCAATGGCCCCCGAAAATTGGATGCACGGGACAGTCTCACCTGTAAGCTGTGAATCCCGAATGCAGTCCCTCTGCACTCCCACAACGGTAGATCCTGTATCTCGTAAAACCGAGACCGGTTCGTCCCCAACAAACCCCGGATAAACCCTAAGACCACCTCCTGTATGACATGAATTTATGACGGGGATCTTTCTCCCACAAGGTAAAACACCGGAAGATAATAACTTCTCACAACTGGGACACTTAGAATACTGTCCGCCTCCGTTGTCCGATGTAACACACGCAGCCGCATGATGAAATTTATTTGGGGAGCATGGACTGGAGCTACTGTCCACGTTCGCCGCTATCCTACCTGCCGGGCAGTTCACGCTGATGTGATCTGCTCTTCCGCAGTTCCAACACTTCGCGGCCCTACACTCGCGCGAAAAGTGACCCACGCGTCCGCAAGTCCAACACTCCGCTCCCTGTGCTGCTCTAGGCCTGGGTCCCCGTGACCCATCGCGACCGGAACTAGAGTCCCTATGCCGTCGGTCATCGGCAAAGGTCACAACTCGCCCCCGGCCATTACCGCGACCTAGCCCTCCTGCTCGGTCAAACTTACCGGATCCATATGCCGGTGATTGGTGATAGCCCCTACGCTGCCCCTGGGCTTGCCCGCTATAGGCACCACGCTGACGCGACCTGTCCCCAAGTCCTGCCGGCGACCCCTCGACAACGGCGACGTAGCCAGCATCTTGGACGTACGCCCTGGCGACTGGTTTGGACGGATGCGCCGTACGGTATGCCTCCGCCAACTTAGACGCCTCCTGCACCGTCGCGGGTTCGTTCTCTTTCAGGAAAGCCACCATATCCTTGTGGCACGACGCGTACAGCTGGTCACGGATCATTAATTCTTTCAGTTAGGCAAAATCCGTGCCCACATGCGCCAAGTCTACCCAGTTCGCGAAATACTCCGTTAGTCTCGCGACGAAGGCAGCAAAGTCCTCCCTGGTATCTGCACGTGCCCGCCTAAACTGCTCCCGGAAATATTCCTCGGTACGCGCAAATCGGCGAAGCAGCAAAGCCTTCAGCTTATCGTAATCTTGCACGTCTTCGCGCTGTAGCTCTTTAAAGTAGGTTAACGCTCGCCCCTGCAATAGCGACGCCAGGTACGTGGCCCATAATTCCTTATTTTCCCCCCATTGCAATTGTGCGTTCAGCTCGAACCTGTAAAGGAAGGCGTCTATGTCGTCCTTCCGGTCGTCGAACGTAGGGAGCTTAATCCTAACGCCAGCTTTATTGTGTACCTGCCGCTCAACTGTTTCTGTTGGCGCATTCTTTTTGATTTCCAACTCGGCGATCTTTACTTGCGCCTCTATCTCCTTTAATTTTAATTCCCTCTCCTGAGCCTGTTTCTCCTGTTGCTGATGCAACTCCTTTAACTTAAACTCCCTTTCCTGTTGCTGAGCCTCTAACTCCTTCAACTTAAACTCTCTTTCCTCTTCCTGAGCCTTAGCCTCTCTTTCCTGTTGCTTAAACTCCCTTTCCTGTTCCTTATCCTTAGCCTCTCTTTCCTGTTGCTTAAACTCCCTTTCCTCTTCTCTCTGTCGCTCTTGAGCCTCTTTTTCTCGCTCTCTATCCTTAGCACGCTCATCGCGCAAATCCGCCTGCTGTTCTTTAATCCAGCCGCGTAGCTCCTCTCCCTCCAGGCCAAGTTCCTTACCCAACTTCATTAGTTGTTGGAGTTCCGCCATTTCACAGATTTATGGTTATGGTATCTATTATAAGACGATCAACCTGTCGGTATGATCACTAACGATACGACCAGAGACCTGAGATCACACCAGATATAACCAGACCTACTTGTATCAAATACAATTCAGAAATTTACCTTTACAGCACAACTAATTCTATATTCACAAAATGCACTGCACTATTAATAATAAAAAGGAGTAGAAAAGACAAGAATAAGGAAATTCAGTAGAAAGACCACAAGTACGTCAAGGACAACGAACCAGACTAGGACAAAGCTTCTACAAAAAAACTATACTGGAAAAAAAAAATGCAATCTACTACGCCGATTACACAACACGGTACGAACAAGAACAGAGTCTGAAAAAAAAGAACGTATCTACAGAAAGGTAGAAGAGGGACAAGAGAAACGTCTTCCTAAAACAACGAGGAAGATGGAACGGCACAATCTAAACACAAATACAGGTCCCTACAGAACTGTTCACTGTGATGAACGAAGTTCCAAAGTTTACCACACCTTTTTAAAAGGATAAACTAAGTTCAACACAGCAAACCCGCGCCACCGCCCGTATAACCTATAACGACAACAAAACCAGCAAAAACAGGGAAAAAGACAGATTAAAGGAACAGCCCACAATCCAGGGCACAAAACTTCAGCTTCACTTAACTTTTGAAATTTTGAGTAAAACTTCTCCCTTCAATCGGAGCTCTGGCTGCTCGTCTCCTCAGGCTGCACGCACACACACTGTCTCTCTGAAAGTTTAAGTACACATTAGTACATATTTATAGCAATACATGCATCAATACATATTTATAAACATATATAAATCATATCATCATGACATTTCCATTCATCCCACGAACAAAGACAACAGCACAAATTCCTAGCACAACAGAAAAACAACTAGACACAACGAATACACAATGTCAAAATGACCACAGGCAAACAGGACGAGCCCCCAGTGTCACAACGGACGAGCCCCCAGTGTCACAACGGACGAGCCCCCAGTGTCACAAATCCCAGACTGGGAGATGTAATAAGTATGACAGGACAACAATCACAAACAACAAGTTTAACACTTAACAAAACAACCCATCAGACTCACACATTTATTAAACATAATTATACATATAATAGCGCAATTACATACATTATATTATTGAAATGCACTGCCGTACAACGGCCTTATTCTCACACACACTCTCCCTCGGATCCACAATCCGGTAGTTACTCCTAAAGGCCTTCGGCCTCCGCCTCTCCCCTCAGGGTCTTAATAGTACATTAATGATTCACCAGCACCGCAGTCTCTCAATATCACCTTCCTATTATCATACCCCTTATCACTCCCCTAGCACCTCAGCAGGGCAATAACACATTATTATTTTCATAGCCATCAACATGGCAACAACATAGTATCAGTTCACTAGCCTATCAACATGGCAACAATATAGTATCTCATTCACTCTCATATCTACGTCCCTGTCCGTGGCCTGACTGCCACGACTTTATGTGCCTCTACTGTCCTGCCCTGACAGCCTCACTTCTGGCCTATGTGTGGCCTCCGGCCCTATGCTGGCCTATCCCCTGTGCTCATCGAGGTGGCTCTGCGGCCCGTCCCCGACACCTACAAGAATAACATTACATTGGTATAATACCCTACCATTTCTATTCACTCCACCTCTCCTTACAATCCATGAAGCGTACACACACTAGTTCACCTTTCACTCACCACACATCTTACGGTAACACACCTCCATCGGAGTACACACTACTCACTCGCGCTACAAATCCATGAACTCACTTTCATCTATCGCTCATGGCGCACATTGCTATATCCAATATCAAGGACTTCCACATTCCTCACATATACTTATTCACATCATGGTAATAGACGAATATAATATAATACATCAATCATAATAATCAATCAACGTTCTACATACCAGTCATAACTGGAAAGACTCTCACTAGTCTTCTCGACTGCTCCCTTTATGTCTGCCCGATGGGCTATTATTCACAGATCCGCTCCCTAGGACCTTCTAACTTGCAGTGATAGTTATACAGCGCTTTCGCCTCCTTCAGACCCCCCACTCATGACATGCACGACTTTCTCACTTGTCTCCGTGCGTTAATTTTACTCTCCTCTCCCCCCGTAATTATTAACTATCGCTCACTCCACTCGTGACAACATCAACGGAGACCGTGTCTGTATTCAAACATTCCTAAGAAATGCGCGTCATTTCATTTTTCCTCTAGTGGAATCCTCTCCTCCCCCTCCCCCCCCCCCCACACACACACTCAAACCCACTCAGCATATGTCGTTGCGACCTCCCTATTTTGAGATCCCCGGCCTGGTCTAGAAGCACGAGGACAGTCACAGTGCTTACACGGAGTGGAGTGAGTCATCAGTCGGGATTAGCAAACTGAACGTGCGATGACTGCGTTGTCTCTCTCCCTGTAACCAAATATAATTATAAGCTCAGGCAAAGGGCAAATACAGACTAAAGAACAAACAGGAAAGAGAAACAACAACAGCAGCAACAACAACAACAACAACAACATCAACAACAACAACAAAAAGTTAAAAAAAAAAAACCCACAGAACTGAACGAATTCGCCAGCACCTGTTTTCTTCCTTCTAGCTAGGCTGCGTGAAAACTGTATGGACGCTATGGAAAGCACTGACAAAAACAAGTATATGAATAAACAAACAAACTAGCAAACAGAATGGTAAAGGCACACCACTTCAGAAGAGGCATTATTGCAGCCCGGGATTACTCATTTATTGGCAAGCATTACCTGGGGGGAAAATATGTGTTATCTTAAACAACGAACTGACATGAGCCCTAAGGTACAATAACAATATAAATACAGTACAGTCATATAACAGGGGTGGCCAGATCCGAGACACAGGATGTCGAGACAATTCAATTCACCAAATTCCGTCCGTCGACTTTCGCGCGTATCATCCTTGACAACAATGCAACAATTCGCACCATACCCCTTCATAATTGAACGAAAAAGACTAGTACCACGGAGCTCTGTGAGTAGTACTCACCGTGTTTATACGCGCGCAAGTTGTGGACATATAGTGAAAGAAGGAATGATCCGTCTCGGTATTCTGTGTCTTGGATAAGACAACGAAAAAACGCGCGAAAGGCGCCCAGTGACAATTTATCGTGCTGGGGACGGAATTTGGCGAGTTGAACCGTTTAGGTATTCTGTGTCTCGGGTCTTACTTTGGACTAGCTTTCAGACCTCAGATTCCTATAAATAAGATCAAATAAAATGAAGTCAAAAATCTAACAGGAAAAGGCCCATTGTGTAAAGTATGTCTATTTGAACGTAAATATGACAAAAATCTTAAATTAACTTGTATATTTCCGCCTCTTCAGAAACGACAAGATGGGCTGCTGGTCCACGTCAGAAAAGTAATTCTTCCATGGATCCGCTGGCATAATTACTTCTTCGGATATGCACGAAATCCACATATTCTAAAAAAATGTGAAGACAGTAAGTTAGCTGGCAGCCACATGCCATACATTCGGGGAAATCTTCCCCCATGGGAGTAAAAAGCTGTGAGTGAGATTGGTATGACCCAGCCAGGAGCGAGGTGACTCAGGTTCGAATCCTGCCCACAAATCTGCTAAAATAATAATAATATTTTTGTCTGTGTGCCAGTTGGTGTGTTCAAATCATACTGTTCGAGTTACATTTAAGACAAATGAAATGTCATGTTCTCCCTCCACTGTCCCCCATGCGTGGTGTATCGTACTACAATGGACCTAGAGTGTGGACATAATAAACCCCTAAGTCTTTGTGACTCTAACTCTCTCACTCTATCCCGTAGTCTTGAGGAAGGTTTGGGGCGCACAGGTGATCTGGCAACCAGCATCCTCCAAGTCTCTCGGTTTTCTGACCTCCTGATTGTATCGCTCAACCTCAAGCCCGTCCATTCTGAGATATTGTCCTCCCATCTCTTCCTCTGTCTGCCTCTCTCTCTCTCCCTCTTTGCACTGTGCTTTGCAAGAATGTCTCGGCAAGCCCTGATGATCTCATGACATGGCCATACCATTTGAGCTTGCGTGACTACGTGATAAAAAATTATGAAACTTGGTGTACTGTCCCAGTTCTTGACGATAACTTTCGTGGGTACATCCATTTTGGACAAAATTCAGTCTTTTGTGTTATCTATTTACGATTTTTTGTTTCGCGAAAGAAGAGACTCATTTTCGTCGAGTGGCATCGAAAAGTGTGATCGGAAATTTCGTTGTGACTATGTAACCATCTCTCAACGAAACGGCATTAATTCTTAGCTAGTTTAATATAAACTAATGAGGAAAGAGAGTGGGGGATGAGGGGTCACTTACGGTATTTATACCACTGCCTGTGTCACGCAAACCTGGAATGTCGGCGATAGACAGCAGCGGTTCTCAAGCAGCGGGTACCTGGCTCTCGCGGAGAATGAAAATTTCAAATCTAAATGGAGAAAGCGTTTTATCCAGGATGAGATCTGAGGAGGAATTTCTGTCAGAGGAGGAACTGGGTTTGAGTTTGAGTTTGGGTTTAACGTGGCTTTGGCACGACAACGACCACTTTTCGACTTTTACTTTTTTTTTTTCGTTTCCTTACTTTGGACTTGCTTTCAGCCCTCGGATTTCTGTAAATAGAATGAAGTTAAAAATCTAACTGGAAAAAGGCCCGTACTGTAAAGTATGTCTATTATGAACTGGGAAAGTGTGTACTCTGTACACTGCGTAGCTAGGAGATTTATGATCCATTGGAATAAAAGATTTGAGTCTGAGTTTACAGAAACCACGTCGACTCGACTACGGTCCTAGTGTGCCAGGAAAAAGAATGACGATATCTAGACAGAATAATACAGCAGTATGATAAGACAGAAGAAGATCCGACCAGAAACACCCACCAACCACCCACGAAGTAAGGATGTATATTGTCTTTTGATTGCAAGTTATAAAGAAACTCAGTTTCATCAAGTGGTTCAATTAGTACCACTGTAAAAGTATAATGGTGAAAAAATTATAAGATGACAATTCAAAATGAAGGAGGAACTGAGGAAACCTGGGATCGCAAGGGGTTTGAGTTTGACTTTGAGTTTAAGGGTACGTCGGCCATTTTGAGTCTTTCACGGTTTTTTCGTTCTCTCTCTTTGGGATAGCTTTCAGCCCTTAGATTCCTGTAAATAACATCAGTGAAGTTGAAAATCTAATGGGAAAAGGCCCATACTGTAAAGAATATCTATATGAACCAGGTAAATATGATAAAAATCTGCTATTTAATCAACTTGTAGATTTCGGCCTCCTTCAGAAATGACAAAATGCTCTGCGGGTCTGCGTCAGAAAATAATTCTTTCATAGATCCGCAGGCATAATGCTCTCT
>OZ007572.1:21570881-21883381 GCA_963931925.1 Onchidella celtica | reverse complement strand
AACATTAACGACAATAGGCTAAGAGGCCCACGTAATACATCGTTTATATGGATTTTCTCAGTTAATTTACACCTTCTTGTACACTGAACCTACACACACATTTTTTTTTGCAGTTTGAATCATAGTAGTTAGTGATATAGCTGATGTGTCAAATGTAAATGTGAATGTAGATGTAACAGTTAACTTGTATAGCGCTCAGATCCACAAAAACATGATGTGCTCTAAGACGCTGAACTAAAATTAAACACAGGATGAACATAAAGTCAATTTATCATGCTCCCACTCACACACATTAACAAACAATTGATCTACTCTCAGCTTTAAATCTCTGAGACAAAAAGGAACACCATTCAGTTTCAATATAAAGCAATTCTAAACAATATTATTGTTTAGAGCAAATTTAGCATATTTTCAGGCCAGAACACAGAGAGAGAGGGAGAGAGAGAGAGAGAGAGAGAGAGAGAGAGAGAGAGAGAGAGAGAGAAAGAAAGAGAGAGAGAAAGAGAGGGGGGGGGCAGGTGGTCCAGTTGGCATAGGCCTACAACAGCCTTTTTCTATTACCTTCTCATCTGTTACCTTCCCCCCCTCCCCTCCCCCAAGCCCCACCCTCATTCAACCTCCACTCTTCCATTTGACCTCTCCTCCCACCACCGACCACCTACCCATCACAGCCATACCTTTTTGTGCTTGTTTTGTTGTTGTTTTTCTCTGAGAAAGTTGAGTAGATCTGAAGAAATCGGGCTTAGGGTGAAAGACTAAATTCCTGAGAAAACCCCTCCAAAGGCAGAAATACTTGCAATAGAAATTGAAATTTGCGTATAAAATGAAAGATTGGCCATTTTTCTGCATTCAGTTAAAATATTTTGATTGAAATCGTCATAGAAATATTTTATTTTGATTTTATATAGAGGTAATAAAATTTCACCTTAAGCCCGATTTCCCCAGAACAACTCACAAATTCTGCCTCACAAACCAAATTAGACTGGCATGTGTTCCATAATAATATTATTCATGTGTATTGCTGATTCAGAACATTACTTCTCCCCCCCCCCCCCCGCGGGTCTCTCCGCTTTTCTCCTTTCTTGTCGTTCCTTATACCTTTCGTCATTTTCCTTCCAAGCAGCTCTCGGAGTTATAATGTATCTTCATATTACATTCGTATGGAGGAGAAAGAAAGGGACATTTCGTCACTTCCACGTAAAAATGGTCCCCAACCGGTTTTTGCCCCAGGGAGCGCATTTCGTAAACGTACCTATCCCTAACCCCGTTGTTATCCTAAACCCTAAGTCTTATCGAATCCTTAACCCTGCCCCTTGCCCTTTCAACCCCCCCCCCCCCAAAAAAGCAGGAAAGCAAAAAGAAAATCTGAAAGAATAATTAATTAAGTTTTGTTGTTAGGAATATTTCGGGAGGAACTCTCAAGCTCTGGAGTCACAAAAGGCTTTAAAATACATACCCTTAGCGCAGAAAACTTGGGGACCGTACGTTCAAGTAACAACACTCTATAACCAAACAATACAGAGCCATATCAACCCATCACCACCTTTTCATTCCCTCTCGGGCGGGACAGACAGCCGTGTAAACACGTTTAATCAACACTGCAAATTAAAGAGATATTTCATAATTATACTTCAAAGCGCGCCCTGAAATTGAACCCTTTCTCTCTATATCCATTTCTCTCTCTCTTTTTCTTTCTCTCACTCTCTCACTTTCTCTCTCTCTGTCTCACTCTCAGTCTCTCTCCCTCTCTCTCTCTCTTTCTTTCTCTCTCTCACTGCATTTTGAGTTGGGCTTTGATGTGAGGATCTATATATGCAATTACTTAAATTGTTCTGCGTCTCCCTTATGGATACATGCAACGGAACACATTTACTTTCTCTCTCTCTCTAGGTCTCTCTCTCTTCCTCTCTTTCTCCTTGTCTGTCTCTGTCTCTCCTTCACTCGCTGTCTCCTTGACTGTCTGTCTGTCTTTCTCTCGCTCTCACACATACACTGCACTTTTAAGTTGGGCTTTGATGTGAGGATCCTTATCCAATTACTTAAATAAATTATTGTGATGAATCTCCCTCATAGACAAAAAACACTCACCCGCAATACTTCTCCCTCTGTCCCCCTTCTCTCTCTCCGGCTCTCCTCCTTATACCTCTCTGTCTCCTTTCTCTCTCTCTCTGGCTCTCTACCCTCCCAATATCTGTCTCTCTGCCGCTCTCTCTCCCGACTCTCCTCTATGTCTCTCTTCCCCCCCTCCCCCAGCCTTTCTCTCCTACACTCACATTAAAGACGTACGCACAGTGAGCTGTCTGGTACATTGAACAAGGACCATTTTACATCCAAATAGCATACATGCGTGAGCAGCATATCTTCATCAGTAAAGATGTACATGTATTATGCATGTGTAAAGGCAGCGGTAAAAAAATTTCGACCTAATTTTATCGCACGCACAGGTCGCGGACTAGCATGAAGTATCTTTCGGCCCTTTTTCTTTCCTGTCTTTCATCTGTCGCTCCATCCTGCACACAGTTTCATCCTGCGATGTACATTTTAATCCTCTCTAAAGAGAGGGAAGAGTCAACAGAGCTCTTTCAAAATTTCCAATCTCTCTCCTTCTTTTTCTCATTCCAAATTTTCAAAGAGGTAAACCTACTTATCCCTGGTCAACACAAGCACAGGAATGTTCCGTCACAAAGAAAGACAGAAAGAAAGAAGTGAACAAACAAGGAGCTTTCGCGTATTTCTTACATAATCTTATACATGTAGATCATTTAATATATTTGTTGTCATGTAATTCTTGAAACAAAGACAACTTTGGAATCATCCTTTATAAAGATGTTTATCGCTCCTGAGATCACATCAAAATAATGGAGAGAAATACAGCTATGACAGGGACTCGTAACTTGGGCTGTATAGTAAAAAATACTCACAATAAAGGCTTATTTTACCAACTTAATATGGCCACTCTCCGAAAAACTCATTGTGGCCATCTCGCCGACGGAAAGGTTGTTATGGCTGAAACTCAAAGCCTAAACACAACCCTAGACCCAACACTAACCATAATCTGGAAAATTCCGTGTCCTAACAAAACCTAGCTTTGGCACATGGAGCAAACAGTCATGCTTCAAAGTCTTGAGGAACTAATGAAGTAAGGATTGAAAACTTTTTTCTTCTTCTGTAAGTGCCTGTACGGCTTAAAGACAAAATCTGAAAAAAAATCCCCCCCAAAAACTGCTGATGAAAACAATGAGTTTAGTCCAGCATGGAAGCCTTTGATTGGGCAGAGCTACCGTAATCATGTTTAAATCTCCGAGGTTTTAAATATATCTTAAGCTTTTCAGTAATTATCCCAGTAAATTAACTTTGTAGAATTGCAAAATTGGTTCAGGCTATTACATCTACACTGAGCTGATATGCGAAAGAATATAAATAATGTATACATGTAATTAAGATAACATCAGATACGGTAAGAACCACTTTATTATTCCATAAGGGAAGTTCACTTTCGTAGAGTGCCCAAGAGCAAGTGCACGGGCAGGCATGTCTTACACATCATAGTAACAGGCATATTATATTACATAAAGTAACATGGCGTGGAGCCTCAAGCTGGGTTCTCATGTGTACGGAAACGGAAACGGCTAAAAATCCATCATAAAGTGAAAAGAAGGAGTGTTTCCATATGTACGGAAACGGCTTGCGGAGACATTCTTTCTATTTCACTACTTGGTTTTGTTTTGACGTTTCCGTTGCCGTTTCCGTTTCCGTATACATGAGAACCCAGCTTTAGTAATATATGGCACTCATCTAGCCATAATGTCTTACTGAGAAGTGGGGAGGGCGAAAACGATCTTACATACTGTGGATGAAAGACTAAGAGAAGCAGTTAATGTAATACACAAGTGAAGATTGAACAAAAAGCGCCTTAGAATCTAAATAGATGGTGTGGATGCGCAGGAAGAAACAACAGTGCTCCTTATTCACTGTTTGAGTTTAAGTTTGAGTTTAACAGCGCGTTGGCACGATAATGGCCCTTTGAACATTTCACGGTTTTTTCGCTGTCTTACTTTGGGCTGGTGTTCAGCCCTCAGCTTCATGTAAATAAGACCGAATAAAAGAAGTTAAAAATCTAACGGGAAAAGACCCATACTGTAAAGGATGTCTATTTTGAACCTTGTAAATTTGCTGAAAGTCTGTTAAATCAACTTGTAGACTTCAGCCTTATTCAGACATGGGTCAGTGTCAGAAAATAATTCTTTCATAGATCGGCAGGCAAAATGAACAAGATGAACAAAAGGTGCCTTCTAAACAGATGGTGTGAATCCTCAGGAAGAAACAGCCTTGCGTCCTATCCACAGAAGGAGCCAGACATGAAATGTTCATGTTATAATATTTTGCCTCTCAATGAATTCACATGAGGTATGAATTCAAGAAGGAAAATGACACAAAACTACTAGTGCAGCTGTTTCAGAAAAAACTTGTAAAAAAAGAAGACCAACCGAAGATGATAGATATGACAATGAATGTCAGTTTTCTAAGTGGAACAAGACCCACATTAAAATGTTCGCCTGAGAAGAACACACAATATCAACATTATGTGAAGCCCAGCTTAGCCTAGACTGCGCTAACCATATCACGAAACCACACAAGTGAAGAAAATCGATATTTATTTTTCTCTCTCAAATTCATCTACCAACCAGTTCTACACCCTGGTGAAAACACTAGGCGAAATGATTGCTAGGAATACGCGAGTGCGAGAGGGAGAAGAGAGAGAGAGAGGGAGAGAGAGAGAGAGAAAAAATGTAATGAAATGGCATATCTCCAAGCCGCTATCTTGAAACCACTCAAGTGCCGGGCTGTGTAGTTGTGTGGGTTGATGATGTGCTCGGCTCAGTTTTGGGGGGCACTTGTATGATCGCCGAGGAAGCTAGCAAGGTTTAACATTCCACAGTTGAATTCTTTCTTTCTCAGGAGATCTCAGTTGTGTTCTGTTGTCCCTAAACCTTCCACGGTTTTGAGTTGTAATGTAAACTTCTGTTTGATTTATTGTATGAACTATGACGTAGACTACATTAACTCCCTATGGCAGTTTTCGTACCTTGAGTAAACATTTCAACTGTAAGATCATGCGTGTTATAATGGTGTTCACGATAACACTGAGGTAATGTGCTTGCTTGCTTTTAAAACCTGGTCTGTATCTGGCACGGCGTTATGTTTAGTGTTATACCAGTAGGATGGATACAACATTTCCTGGACTTGATGCTGATGCCTGTAATCATGATGAACCCAAAGCGTCAACTCCAAGATACAAAGCGGACAGAAAGTTCCGTGGTAAGTGCCTCTGTTTGTATTTATTCACATTTTATATGATACGTGACGCTGGATTCGTTTTGCACATAAGATATTGCATCATCCTATCATAAAATGTGTTTTTAAACACTGCACATTCTAGACTTCCATTTTTTCCCCTAGTCTGTGCAGCTACGTTTTCATTCTTACGTAATCTGTTTGATGTGAGTTGCAAATTCACAGATTATTCTTTTCTTTCTTTTTTTCTTTTTGAAGAGGGTAAAAAGAAATGGTTATAATGACTTCGAATTAAATTTTCACCCTACTCATGAACATGATTATATTGATAAAAACTGTACAATTTTCAACCCAAGGAACGTTGGGCTCTGAGCATTTCACACAAGAGGAGAACTAAGCCTAAGTGCAAAACAACACATCGCTGGCTTATCAAGGAGGCTCACACAATTGCATTCGCACAACTGACTGCAGATGTCAGCTCTTCATTGCCAAATATACTGTGAATTCCTTGAAGGAATTTTTTTCCCTACCTATTAAAGAGAATACAGCATTTTAAATGTTTACTGTTGTAACTAAAATGTATTTGAGATGAGAAATGCACTTGAAATAAAACAGTTTCTGCTCTTCTGTAAAATTCAGTAATTCGCACTTGACCCATTTCACGATAGGGCCAATGATAAAGAAAAATAAAATGATAGAAGATGTACAAGTATGAAAGAGTCAAAATATGGCAAAAAGAAAAAGTTGTAGGTAGCAAAGCCTTGCGTAAGAAATAATACGAAAACGACACAATTAAACGCAAAGGAAAATTTTCCCTTTTTCTTTTGTCTTCAAGCCTTACTGCGACCCGTTAGATTTTCTATGGTTTTTAAAATATGTATGAAAAGAGACATTTTAGATGAGCATGAAGAGATACGATTACAAAGCTGAGAAAATTACAAATATTGATGGTAAAATCACTATTGCACCATTGAAAATATACTTAACATGATTTGATAAGATCATCTATTACTGTACCGACTGAGAATAATGACTGCGTTTGTACATTGTTAAAGTACTCTTTTTCCACAGAATCGTCACTTCATTTCACTTTATCCTCCTCTGAGCGTTTGTCATCGGCTTCTCTGACACAAGATTCTTTACCATCAGTCTCAATGTCTGAGGACGTCTCACAAAGTTCTGTGCCACCAGTCCCAATGTCCAAGGATGCCTCACAAAGTTCTGTACCATTAGTCCCAATGTCTAAGGACGTCTCACAACGTTCTCGACCATCAGTTTCAACCTCTCACGACGTCCCACAATGTTCGTCACAGTCAGCCACAATGTTTAAGGATGTCTCACAGCGTTCTGTGCCATCACCCCCAATGTCCAAGGACGTCTCACAACGTTCTCTACCATCAGCCCCAATGTCCTCCAAGGACGTCTCACAACATTCTGTACTATCGGCCCCCATGTCAAAGGACGCCTCACAACGTCCCCTACCATCAGTCTCAGTGTCCAAGGACGTCATACAGCGTTCCCTACCATCAGCCTCAATGTCTGAGAACGTCTCAGAACATTCTCAATCATCAGTTGCAATGTCTGAGGACGCCTCACAACATTCTCAATCATCAGCCTCAACGTTTGAAGACATCCCACAATGTTCTCCACCACCAATCCCCATATCCAAAGACAACCAACCATCCTCAACGCCCTCAACAAATACAGCACCAGCTATGCCATTTGCACTGACGGCAGAGCATTATTTTTCAATCCAGCATGAAGACAAGAACGTGAGTCCTTTTCCTTTCTTACCCAAGGAGGAATACATGGCCCATAAGGCTGTGAAACAACGACAACCTACGGCATGGAAGCAGAATGTGCGGAAAAGACTCAGAGAAGCAGGGCTGGAATACACAAGACAAGATGGACAAGTAGCGCCCCCTAAACAGATGAAAGAACCGTGTGGATGCTCAGGAAAGAACACCTCGTGCTCCCTATTCACAAAAAAGGACAGAGAAGAGACCTTCAACCACATCTGGAATGTCTCCTGGAACGAGAAACGCAACTACGTTTACGGGCTCGTCGATAAAGTGGATGTGGGACGCAGAACGAACATTACGGATGCGAAACTGTTTCGGAAGTTTAATTTGAAATACACACTGAAGAGAAATGGAGCCAAGCTCCCTGTATGCCGAACGATGTTTTTGAACACAACGGCCCTGACGTATCACTTCGTGCGATCATTATTTGAAACAAGTGCAAATGATGATGCTGAAGGGGCAGGATCTCTCAAAATATCAAAGCAAAAATTTCGTCCAGCTAATCCATACTACCAAAGGTCTGAGGAAGCTAATGCTCTTTTGCGCAAATTTCTGGACGATTTGCCCAAAACACCAATCCACTACGCTAAAAAGAACACTACAAAGCTCTTTTTGGAAATGCGCTTCAAGTCTCTCAGCGAAGTCCATGCCGAGTACATGAAATTTTGTCATGAAAAGAACGTGAAACCACTTAAAATTCAGGCATTTACCAATGTCTTCAAGTCAAAAAAACTTTCATTATTCATCCCGAAGAATGAATAGATGGGATGTTTGTGTTGGCCATGAAGCAAGGAATGTTAATGATGAAGTCTGTCATAGATTTTATAACCATGAAGCAAGGAATGTTAATGATGAAGTCTGTCATAGATTTTATAACCATGAAGCAAGGAATGTTAATGATGAAGTCTGTCATAGATTTTATAACCATGAAGCAAGGAATGTTAATGATGAAGTCTGTCATAGATTTTATAACCATGAAGCAAGGAATGTTAATGATGAAGTCTGTCATAGATTTTATAACCATGAAGCAAGGAATGTTAATGATGAAGTCTGTCATAGATTTTATAACCATGAAGCAAGGAATGTTAATGATGAAGTCTGTCATAGATTTTATAACCATGAAGCAAGGAATGTTAATGATGAAGTCTGTCATAGATTTTATAACCATGAAGCAAGGAATGTTAATGATGAAGTCTGTCATAGATTTTATAACCATGAAGCAAGGAATGTTAATGATGAATTCTGTCATAGATTTTATAACCATGAAGCAAGGAATGTTAATGATGAAGTCTGTCATAGATTTTATAACCATGAAGCAAGGAATGTTAATGATGAAGTCTGTCATAGATTTTATAACCATGAAGCAAGGAATGTTAATGATGAAGTCTGTCATAGATTTTATAACCATGAAGCAAGGAATGTTAATGATGAAGTCTGTCATAGATTTTATAACCATGAAGCAAGGAATGTTAATGATGAAGTCTGTCATAGATTTTATACACTGCCTTTGCTGGGAACGAAAAAGACCAATATAAAATGTCATCCTAAGCAAACTGTTTAGGTAGATCACAGCTTTGCTGCGGTTTCCTTTGATGAAGAATCCGTGCTGATTACCCGAACCCAATAAGATTCTAAGAAATGTATTTCAAGGGGAAAAAATGGTCTGTCCATAGTTTTCGTGTCGTGATTCGGCGACAGGCAAAGTCGACTTACGTGGCGAATGAAACTGAAGGGGAGTCTTTGCAGAGGACTTTACATCCTGCACTACCTGGATAACGTCGAGCACCACAAGGAGATCGTGCTTTTCAGAGACGGTGGCGCGTTTCAAAATTGGCACATTCACTTGCTCACTGCCACCCAAGCACTGTCTACTGCATGCACCTTGTTCGTGGTCACACTCATGCAGGCGTAAAGGGTACTGAAGGGCACGACCACCAGAATACCCAGTTGTTAAGGTGCCCGAAAGACTCCAAGAACTTTTAGTATTCATCATCTACCTCACAGATAATTCTTTGACTACTACACAACCATCACACCAGGCAGAAATGGCGGGGGATCTTATGGTCAGTGATATCCTCAGGTACATTACTCGCACGGATGAGACCACACGGCCAGTTCAATACAAACTAAAGTTTTCTGAACAATACAAAGACATACACCTGCCACGATACTTGAGCAGCATCATCAGCTCCCAGATACGAATCCCCAAAAACTGAAAGCTTTGGCACTGAAATACAAATGTTTACTGGACAGCTTAGTTTTGTGTTCAACAGAGAAGACTATCCAGCGAGTGAAATGATGCATTTGTCAAGTTCTTTTTAAAAATGATCTTTTCGTAAAACTGACGTAAGATATATGGAACTGACAGCTAAAATTATACATGTAGCTCTTCTGTCACAATGTGTGAAAATACCAAATTTGAGGTTGTTGCGCAAAGACAGAGAGAGAGAGTGAGAGAGAGAGAGTGAGAGAAAGAGAGAATGAGAGAGAAAAAGAGAAAGAGAGAGAGAGAGCGAGAGAGAGAGAGAGAGAGAGAGAGAGAGAGAAAGAAAGCAAGAGAGAGAGAGATCCTTTGTTTTTGTTTTAATTCTAACGTTTTCATCTGAATTCATACATTTATTCAGAGATGACATGAAATTGTACTGAATGTTGTGTTCGTACTAAATATACATTAAAATAAGGATTGAAAAAGTTGATCAAAACAAGACGTTTTTCTAGTATTTGCCTGTCATACAAAATTGTTATTGGGAGATCGCTGAAAACTTTCTAATGTCTGTAGGCAAAATATAAAAACGTAAGGGCAAGTATTCCTACTACTGCCAGAACGGGTCATAACTCGCGAGCTGTCACTATCATTCACGACAACTACAAAGTTAATGAGAGCTTTGGGCCAAAATATTTTCTCTTGATTTAGGGGACAGCGCAAGGTTTAACATATTCTTCTTATGACTAAAAGAGATAAATTATACATGGTACAACACTTGAAATCCCGTGATGTGCAACCAAATGCGATAACAGCCATAGAAACAACATTTTTGAGACACTAAAGTTAGGATCACGAGTGCATTATTTTCCTGGCTGATTCCAAAGTGAGCTGAAATGCTGATTGTCGAAGGCTATCATTGACTAGATTGAAGTAACTTCCAGGTAATTTGAAATATCATGCCAATTTTGAAAGCTGTAGGTACTGCTGCCACCGAGAAAACGTGTTAATTTTTTTTATTTAAAGTCCTCAAATATATGAGTGGATCTGACGAAATTGGGCTTCAGGTAAAAGACAAAATTCCAGAGAAAAACAGGAGGAATTTTTTTTCTACGGAAAAAGAGATTTTGCATTAATGAAATGAAAGATTGGCCATTTTCCTGCATTCATTTAAAATATTTTGCCTGAATTTGTCGTAAAAAATATTTTATTTTGTTGTTTTAAAGAGGTCTAAAATTTTCACCTTCAGCCCGGTTTTTGTCAGATCCACCCACATGTAATATTAATCTGAGACCGAACATTAATCAGAGTAATTGTAATTGCATGGAATTCTGTGGCTAATCTGTTGGACAATAAGCATCCTATTTGTAATGTCGAGGCCATCTTTTAAATAGAGAAGCCAGCTAAATGCTGAAACAAAAGTGATAACTTTCTTTTCGCTAACGTTATTTGGACTCATTCGTTTCAAACTACATTTTAAAAAGAAAAATCCCACTCTCAGTCTGCTGAAGTCTTTTCTCACGTATCAATTACATTCAAAGTGTCCATCTCAGACAGCTGATGCCAAAATTGTCCATTTAGCATGTCATTGGGGTAATAATAGGTGCAAGACGTATTGGTGTTATAGAAATTGCAGAAATTCGATGGTAAGTCTGTGGAGAGCTAAACGAGCAAAGCTGTCTTGGAAATTGTGGCATTTGGCTCGAAACCAAAATATGTATGGCTTAGGGTTATATCAACATGATTTGCATGACTTTACCCACATTTTGGCTTCCGAGAGGAACTCAGCACGGCAGAGTAGAGATTTTTGTGCATTGTTCGGGAAATTCCCGTTCAGGTCTTGGAGATTTTGGGCATAGGCTGCAAATTATTTAAATAATAAAAAAAAAATGATATGGAGACCCCCAATGACATCATTTGCCCGATTTTATCCCAGCTTCGATCGCCACACAAAATTCGAGCACTGCAGAGCAGGGATTTTGGTGCAATTATGGTAAAGAACTATTTCTGAACCGTGGAAGTACTGGGGATTTTTGCTTCAACTCCAAGGCAAAACTATTTGCACGACTTTACCCAAACTTCGTCTGCCGAACAGAGCCCAGCGGTAGGAAGTAGGGATTTTTGTGCAATATGTAGTGGATGTTGTCTATGTCATTGAAACTATTGAAACAACAAGAACAAAAAAACCCCGAAGAAATAAATTGTTTGAGCGACAATATAATTTATACTACCTTTGTCCAAACTTCAACTATCCAGCACAACCCAACAGCACAGAGTAGAGATTTCGTACAAAGTGCAAAATAAATAAATAAATAGACAAAGGTGACGATGGTGTTGGTGACAAACTAGGAGGGGGTCATGATGCGCTAGCAACACAAATACGTCCCCTTAAGATGATAATCTCCTCGGTGTTCTCAGGAAATTCATTGTGTCTCTAACTTATTTTCAGATGTAGTGCTATTGAAAATCCACGCAGCACAGCACAGGTGACACAATATCCCAGCTTTGTACGATTCTACACAACTTTACTCAAACTTTGGCCACCAAGTGGTATTTAGCAGCACAGAGTCAGAATCTTTCAATATATTGTGCAAAACGCCAGAGACGACCATTCACCCACCACTAAAACAATGCATTCCGTACCAGCAAGGCGAGACAGGAAATGGAAAAATCTTTGTCACTCTATAAGTAATACTATTTTCCAAGCAGTCGAGACGAAGCAATAGCATTTACGTGTGTATTTTCTCGGTATTTGCGACACATGAATCACTCTATTTACATAATATGATACTTTTAAAAGATATTTAAGAGAGAACGAAAAATTGTCTGTGAGGAAGTTATCTTCACGCCTAAGCAGACCTGTCTTATTGAGCTAGTATCAAATCTTATTGGTTTTACGTGTGCTTGTAAATTGCCCCTAGGCCATGCATGCTTTGGTTTTGTGCCCAGAGCCACACTTTCCAAGACAAGGATGAAAACCCAGTATCGTATTTCCTAAACAATCGTCCAGAAGAGTTTGAGTTTGAATTTAACGGCGCTCGGGCACGATAACGGCCTCTTTGCGCCTTTTACGGGTTTTTTTCATTACCTTACCTTGGGTTTGTTTTCAGCTTTCAGTCTTATAAATAAGATCAAATAAAAAGTGAATTTGAAAAGCGAAATTGGAAAAAGCCCTTACTGTAAAGTATGTCTGTAGGCTTAACATGAATTTTGTAAATAGGATAAAAAATCTGTTGGATCAACTTGTAGCTTTTGACCTCCTTCAGAAACGGCAAGATGCGCTGCGGGTCCACTTCAGAAAATAATTCTTGCATGGTTCCACAGGCATGGTGCTTTCTTCTGATGGGACTGCAAGGGGTCTCCACAGAAAGATAACTACTGTCAAACAAGTCGCGACCTTACTTCGCTATATATCATACTTTCTGTTTCTGTAACTGTATTGTTATGTATTCAATGATCAAAACAAATTTCCTTGTACAAGGACGAATAAAATTTATCTTATCTTATCTTATCTTATCTTATCTTGTTTGTTCCAATTCCACACAAGTTAAACGTTTGCAGCTTTAGTATTATGATTTATAAGGAGTTAGAATAATCGGAATTGTGAAAACAGCTTGATAAGTGCTACAACGCATTTTAAACAAGTTCAAAGTGTGCATTTGTTATATCTCTTCGACATACTAAAAGATCTCCAGTTTTTCAGAAAACGGACTTGAAACAAACAAGAACTATAGTCTCGAGGTGTTTCTGCATTTGATTTCTTTCCACTCTCTTTGATGGGGGGCGCACGCTACGTCACCTCCAGATCACGAGTCTTGGTATCGAAGTTTCTCCAGAGCACTCCGAATCTCGCAGAGATTTTAAATCTCACAAGTCTTGGCGTGGAAATGGTTGTCCAATCTCCTATGCGTGCTAACACATAAACCAAGGCAACCGAGACGACGGGACTTGGATTTGTTCAACTCATGGGAACGTATTAGCCAGCAGCGAGAAAAAAACCAAAGTTGTGAAGTTCTACCGATTATTCCAAGAGCTTTGTGAAGCATTTGATTCCATTTGAGAAATGCTCTGGTGTTACACAAAGGAGAGGAAGAGTCTTTTGAAACTCTCTTCACAGTATCTATCTATCTATCTATCTATCTATCTATCTATCTATCTATCTATCTATCTATCTATCTATCTATCTATCTATCTATCTATCTATCTATTTATCTATCTGTCAGTCTGTCTTTCTATCTACCGGTATCTATCTATCTATCTATCTATCTATCTATCTATCTATCTATCTATCTATCTATCTATCTATCTATCTATCTATATCCCTCTCTCTCTCTCTCTATCTATCTATCTATCTATCACCCGTCCATCCATCCGTCTGTCTGTCCTCCCGCCCACCCGTCCTTTCGTCCGTCCGTCCGCGGATTCGCCCGCTCATTTGTCTGTCTGTTTGTATGCCTGCCTGTCTGTCTGCTACCACAGAAAGAAGCTGAGGTGACTTACTAAATTTCCACAATTATTATAATGTAGTGTCCGGGTAAGATAATGAAATAAATATACAAACAGAGAGCAGGTGTGCATCACAAATTATAATTGCTCTTCTGCATATCATTCCATAGTGCCTGTAACGTACAACTTTGGTGGGTTCTTCCAAAACACATTTCATACACACATACGTAAACCCACAAACAAAATATCCAAATGAACCACGTAACAAAGAGGTTTCACTTGGTCAGCATCCCGTTCAAAACAAGCAAATTGATTTGGGCATTCCAACGCACCGGATAGCCATCTTTGCTTCTATGAATTAATAATAGATTACGACGATGTCTCACCTCTTGTCCAGGCCAGCATTTGCTAAGTCAGATTATCAGCAGTTTCGTGCGAATGTCATGCCATCCCATGCAGCGTTCAGCTCCCAGTAGGTATCCCCGACAGCAGACAAGCCTTCCACTAATCAAACTGATGTGTCTGATTCGGCCCCGAAATTCCCTCGAGTTCACCCGCACTGTCTGTCTATCTCTCCAGTGACTTATAAACAAAACTTGGAATTGTTTGTCTGTTTTCTGGCATTGATCAGGTTCACTCTGACCTGAAAAACCTCGCACCGAATGTTGATAGCTTCATTTGGAGACGCCCGACGTCAAAGAGAGAGAAAAAAAAAAAAAAACGAAAAGAAAAAGAAAAGAAACGAAAACAAATCAGAAAGAAACAGGAGTATTTCTATGTCAACACATCATGACCTCCCCCGCCGAAATGCCATGGGAATCTATTGGCCCGAGCTGGTTGTAAACGAACATAACCTTTAGAAGCTCTATTCATTACACCTAAGTTAAAAATAATAACATAAAAGTCTAAGTCAAATAAGACCTGATTTATGACGTTCAGTGACGTTCCTCAGATAGCAAAGTGTAACATCTGGCATTTGTGGGATATCCACAGACCGAATTATTATTAAGGAGCTGGCATTCGTGCTTATGTATGAAGTTATTTTGTTCATTTTTCAACTACAAATGAATTGTGTAAAAGGGTAGCAATGACCAAAAATAATTTATTAATAATTATGCAAAGTCTGAATGCTTATTTTAAAAAAAAGACATTACAGAACTGTTGCTAGTCATCGTAAACAGGGAGATTTGTGTAACTTTAAAAAATCTGCCCATTCGCTGATCTGCCAGACGTTATACCACGTTTAAGTCTTTGTCTTATCTCTGCCGTTAGTTTTCAGGTGCAAAGGTATTCAGGGGACAAGGTGGTCTAGAGGCAAGGTGCTCGCCTCTCATGCCAAGGGTCCCGGGTTCTAAACCCGGACAGTGCTGGCATGTTGGAAATTGGATTTTTCTCATATTTTCAAGTCCCTGGTCCTATTGGGGGGATAGGATCGAGTACCTAGTCCTCTCGGATAAGGACGAAAAAATTCGGAGAGCCCGTGTGCACGTTGCGCACGTTAAAGATACATTGGCAGTTGGAAATCGTAAAGAGCAGGCCGAAAGGCCGCTGCCCGGGCAAAATTGAAAATTGAAATTAATAGATTAAAATTTATCCATATCATCTCCCCCCCCCCCCCCCCCCGTCAGAATTTATTATTAAATATATATTGTTATTAATAAATATTCAAATATTATTTGAGTTGTGTGTTGTGTGAACTGATGTGAGTTGTGAACTGCTGTGAGTTGTGAACGGTTGTGAGTTGTAAACTGCGCCTAACAGGCTGCGTTACAATTTGCTCTGAGATAGAGAGAGAGAGAGTGAGCGAGACAGGGAGAGAGAAAGAAGCAGTGCAGTGTGTTGAGCGCTTCGCAGGCAGCTCCATTCTGCTCTGTGGTTGACATGTTGTTTCTGTAAAGCGCATAGAGCATTTTAAATGGATATGCGCTATATAAATGCTATACATTATTATTATTAAAGGGATCCTCCGAAAACAAAGACCGCAACACACCCTGTGTAACTTTTTGGCAGATCAGCGAATAGGCAGATATTGGTGCAAATTGTTTTTTTTTTACTACTGAAGTCTCAGTTTATATATTTATTATGATATAATTATGCGGCTGGATGAAGATTTAATGTTAAGAGAAATATTTCAATGTGTAAAAATAAAATAAGCTTCACTTTTTTAACCCATGAGGGAAAATGTCTTTCACAGAGCGTTTATGAGCACCTACATGGTATAGCCTACACATCTTTGGCATTATTACATGAACACATGCCATAACTCACTAAACTCAATAACAGCAGTACATGAAGTGTCGTGGTAAGGAACTTCAGTGAAATATGGCACACGTGTAGCTAAAGTGTCTTGTTGAGGCGGATTGTGGTGGGCAAAAACGATCATATTTTTTTGAAAACACATAGCTGTGTACATGATTTTTAGCACCTTGGCAATGGTACAGATCTGCAATGTTATGTGATCCTTTTCCATTAAAGGGCGTGTTCGTATAAATGTGTTCCGCATTGTTTGAGGTTACCAGAAAGTTCATGGTTTGACGCACCTTCATTATCAGTCAGTTTTTGCTGTTATTCAGCGTCAGTATTTTTGTTCTTTGGTCTATTTTCTAAAAATGCCCCATGGGGAAGGGATTTCCAATGGATTTGAAGGTCTTTAACCCTTAATTCTTTCCAATCTCTGACCCGGGAATCACACGGTGCAACAGCAAAATAGTCTCACGACCACTTAAGCTAAGCTAAACTGAACTAAACTGGCTGACTGACTCACAAAATACAAAAATCCACACAGAAATCTGTGACGTCGCAGCAAGGCTTGAAGCAAAGCTAAAATATGTCAGAAAGAAAAAGATTGTATGTAGCAAAGTATCGACTAAGAAATAATACAGAAACCATATGATAACACGCAAAGGTATCTTTTCTACATTATTTCTTACTCGAACCTTTGCTACATACAGTTTTGTTCTTTTTGGCACGTTTTGACTTGATCGACTGACTATATTAAACGAGATCTCGCACTTAGGCCCGGCGCGCACTATGTTAAAATTAACCACCCGTTCAATGCAAGCAATCTTTCGCGTGGCGTGCAGCACGGCAAACTCCTTGACAAGCAAGCAAAAATCTGCGTTTGCACGCCGTGCAGCAGGCGAAACGGGATAGTGCGCGCGGCCCCTAAATCGCCCATTTCAATTAGATCTTCCTTTTCTCAATCGTTCATTCTGTTTATCGGTATGTCTTTCTCCATCCTGCCATTTCTCGGTGTTACACAACCACTGTCCATGCGTGACATTTTTCACAGTTCAAAGCAACAAACAGCTTGTCACATGTAAACATCTGATGATAATATATCACCTACTCGCACTCATTCAGCCTTGACTCACGTGCGATAAATTCTTTTATGTCTGAGTGCACCATGACCAGCTGTGTCAAGGTCGATACGAGAAGGCTGTATGTTGTGTCTCATGAATAATTTTGTAGCAGTTTCCCGAGGTTTAGGAGTCATACAAGACCCGATTTGCCGAAGCGTGGTGGTGACGAAACATACAGTGGCATTGTAACAGTTTCAAGACATTCATAAGTAAACAACGAAACTCTTGGTTTTGTATGAACGATTAGACTTTGAGGGATATTGAACTAACCACGGAACGGCATAGTCATCTGCTGGCAGACAAAAAGTGCACACCATAACTTCCTGTATTTTCTTAGTTACACCGAAAAGACCCTATCATACTAAGCCCGGTCAGACACAGTCAGCTTCTGTCATTGTTTCTTGCATTTACATTTTGCTGGGAGCAACTGGAAGTGACGTTCTGGGCTTTGTTTGATATCCCTCTGTCTTTCGACAAATTTAGGTCTGAGCTTTAGAAGGCATACACTTAGTGATTATCAGTCCCTGGAGTGTGTTTTAGCTGAACAATTTATATTTATTATTGTCGTGCATCCTGCTGTTCCACACAGAAACATCTGTGGAAATTATTGTATTGTAGTTAACAATAATTTACTCGGTGGTGTTCGCAAAACGCGATGTCTTGACTGAGATGCATGCAAAAATTGGACAAAATGTTTCGATCACTGCTGTAATATTGTTTTCCAACTCATAGAGAGACAAATATAACGCGATGTATGATTCAATTGTGCACACATAACAATGACAGGATTCGTGGTGATATAGAGTAAAATGGTTTTTGGAGGGTCTTGATTTGGCATTTTTGCAACATACAGCTTTTTCTTTTTGCCACATTTTGACTTTGCTTCAAAGCCTTGCTGCGACCCCACAGATTTTGTGTGTGTGTGTGTTTTTGAAATAATATTTTGTCAGTTAACTGTATTGGGGATTCAGCTCTTGAAACCAGGACAGGGGTGGCAGAGTTCATATCCCAGGGTTCATTACTGCAAGGCATACCAACTTTATGACGAAAAGAACAAATACTCTCAATGGTGGTGACTAAATTTCAAAATAGATGTCAGGAGGAATGACAGTGAGTTTCATTAACCATGTTGAACCATAATCTTACTATAATTGAGCTAGAGGGTGAACCTGTGAGCAGCTAAAACTTCACTTCTACGCCATAAAAAATTATGAAGCTTGGTGTACTGCTTCAATTTTTGACGAAGAGTTACGCAGGCACATTCATTTTGAACCAAAATCAGTCTTTATTATTACTTATAATTAAAATTTTTGGGCCGCAAAAACAGAGAGGCATTTCATCGGAAAGAACCGAAAAGTGTGACCGGAAATTGCGCTCTACGTCACTATTTACTCATTGCCGGCCGAATGATAACTTATCACATCTGTGTATTCTGCAAGAATTGTGGCGTAACAGAACGATCTATTAGTCTTTGCATCAAACCTAAGTGCCGTCATGAATGCGACCTAGATCTAGATATATACAGCTGGATGTGATTCAAGGAAATTTTGCAAGATTTATCTTGCCGGGGCTGGCTAGTAACTATAAAGGAAGTAAGGTCTCCACTGTAATCCTGAAAGGCTTTTCAGCCACTGAGCCTTACATTTTACAAAATATCACATTACGCACAGAGAGACGTAAAGGTGTACGTAGGCATATTTGAAAATTCCTTGAAGTACACAATGTTTTTAATACTTTCGTTGATTTTCAGCCACAAACCGAGTTGAACAGAAGAAAATGTTCCGACATTTTGAGCCGGAAACGGCAGGAAATTGTGATGTCATGGGCTCATCCCTTCGTGGAAAAGAAAGGATCGGGAGGAGAAATTAGCGACAGAAAACGCACTCAAACAGCAACTTCGACACCATTTCAAATCTCCAAACCTGAAAGAAAACCTTCTACAAGTCAAAAGGGAGGCACCTGTAAAATTTCATTCGACACCATTTCAAATCTCCAAACCTGAAAGAAAACCTTCTACAAGTCAAAAGGGAGGCACCTGTAAAATTTCATGTAAATCCAAGCCGTATGAATGGTGGTAGATTTAACTTCTGAGGCCGTTTTCTCTACCTTTTATATTGTCTGTCTGTATCTCTGATTATCTACACATGGATCTATCTGTTTTCGCAGCTGTGAGTTATGTAAAACAACTGTTGCTCTGATTCGCACCCATTGTGTGTGAAGTGTATACGTCTGTGCGACTGTGGTTATAACTTGTCTCATGACATTTAGAACAACAGTGACCCCGTGGCATACTCTGGAAAGCACAAAGACATGGGTATTCCGGACATAATGGTGTCAATAGCACAGAAATGGTCTATCTGAAAACCAACCCAGACATAATTATTCCGACAGCTGATTATTCGTGGACATTTTGAACTATGTTACTGGAGCGATACTAGAATACTAGACTTCGCTTTGCCAATGCTATTATGAGGTGAATCATACTACAGTTCTTATCTTCTTCCTTTCATAACTCTGTGAAAGAAAAATCGTGACAGATAGTAACCTCTCCTTTGGGATGTGTTTGTATTGCCTTTGGAAACTACAGCTAAAGAGCTTGGCCAGATGTTCTTGGAGTCCAAGCCACCCCCCCCAAGCCCCCCCCCCCTTGCGATCTCAGTTTTCCTCAATTCCTTCCCCATTTTTAAATCATCTAACAATTTTTTTTTCGCCTAGAAAAGAGAGAAAACAAGAGAACGCCCCCGAGAGACGATGAAAAGATGCTAATATGATCGTGCAAACAGGCAGATAGGCATGCACAAGACGGTCGCTAAACGGAGCAGAACGGAGATCATTGGCGGAGGGATACATCATCCTGCAGTGGACGGCCAAGGCATGACAGGATAAACAAGACAAGAAAATAATTTTCTCATTTGTATACTTTTATAATGGCTATTACTGAAACAAATATTATTAATTGCAATCAAATGAAAATTCCTTATTTCAGAGGATACATGGAATACAGAGCTCATTCTTTACCAGTTAGGAGTTCCTTCTCTGACTGAAGTTCCTCCCCGATTTCTCCCATGGCCGCTAAGTGCCTCCCGTTTGAGAATCACCGTCCTAGGTCAACCCGATCTTTCTTTAACTCTGGTCCTTACAATAATCATTCTCCAACAGTCTTATCGCGTTTTTAAATGAGCACCACCATTTAGGAAAAAGTAAAACGTTTCCGTTGCTTTTATTTTGTTTCATTAGGTAAGACAGAGCTTTCCGTAAGAGTTTGAGTTTAAATTTGGAGGAAGGACATCAACACGATAACGGTCCCATTGTGAAAAAGCAAGACGAAAGACAGAATGTAAGAGAACGCTAGGACAGAAGGAGACCCTACCAGAAGCGCCAACCGACCATCCGCGATGAAATCAGAAGTTTCGAGTTTGCAGAAAAGACGTCACCACAATTATTCCTCACTGCGCCCTTTCTTCAGTAACAAGAACATCACAATGTACCGTTTTGCCAGTCTGGCCAGTGCTTGCTGTTTGTGTGATCATCATTACAAGTTTAATTAGACTCGTCCTACTTTCTCTTTCCCTTTCAATGTATGCGGCTAGTGTTAGAGTAATTGTAGGTGAATCTGGCAAAACCCGGGTTAAGGTGGAAGTCCAAATTGCTGATAACACAAAAGGGGGGAAAAATTTGATATGGAACTTGAGATTTGCTTATAAAATGAAAGATTAGCCGTTTTCCGCATTCATTTAAAATTCTTTGCTTGAATTAATCTCAAAATATTCTTTTTTTAAAAAGAGATATAAAAACTTCACCTTAACCCCGATTTCGCCAGATCCACTCAATTGTCCTATCTCATCAGTGGCTGAAGTTGCCATCAAAAGCAAGAGAAAATGACATGTCGATTTGCCCAGCACATCAGCTATTATCTCCAATTCGTGCAAATCTCCACAAATAATTATCTCTACTATCGTGCCATTGTTCCGTTTCAAAGCCCACTTGTCATTTTTTATTAGGGCGTCGAACTCCAGCGCCGGACGTCATACAGAACATGTGAAAATGAATGGATGTACTATCAGTGTCGTACGAGACTGTCACCCCGGGTATTGTACTAATGGTGATAATGAAACATTGTTTCTTCGATAAAAATCCTCAGTGCTTAGAGAACCTGTTAAAACAGCCATTATGATGGTACAGAAAATATACCTGTCTCTTCCTTAACCGATATCTGGAACTCTGGAATAAGTGGGGACAAAAATAATTTACTGCTCTTTGCAGTTGCGCATAATTGTGAGTGGATCTGGCAAAATCGGACGAGGTGAAAGACCAAATTTCTGAGAAAACCTCTCAAAAGGGGGATACATTTTTCATGGAAATTGAGATTTCCTTATAATATGAAAAATCAGCCATTTTTCTGCATTCAGTTTTAAGTATTTTGCTTGAAAGCGTCTTAGAAATATTTCATTTCGATTTCTTAAAGAGGTACAGAAATTTCACCTTAAGACCGATTTCGCCAGATTCAGTCACCTATATGGAAATAACATGTTTTTACAGTAATGTTCAGAGAGTGTTGATGAGTCAGGCAAGGTCAGGGTTACAAACAATCACGTGATGCATGAATGCTTACACTGAATGGTACGGCTATAGATTTTTACTATAATTAGGCCAGATTCTAACCCATATCTGATAGGGAAACGGTCAAATACTTGAACCAGGTGACTTCTCTATGACTTGGGGTATGCTGTATCAGTTAACTCATAATTACTCTCTAATATATCTAAACGTAGCGTTTCCTCATGGTATTTTCTGAGGCTCGCACCTTTGTGCGATTCTTTTTATCCTCCGTTCTTGTTCGTTCCATAATTATAATGAAGCCTTAAATAGTTTCTCAGGCTACCCGGCTGTACCCGGCGTGCGGAGTCTCAAAATGAGTCAGTTAGACACATATCGTCGGTCGGCTGGTGGAACCTTGCCAGGCTATTGATATGCCGAGTAGGATCGAGTACCTAGTCTTCTCGGATAAGGACGAAAAAATTCGGAGCGCCCGTGTGCACGTTGAGACGTTAAAGATACTTTCGCAGTTGGAAATCGAAAGAGCAGGCCGAACAGGCCGCTGTCAGGGCAAAATCAAATAAAATTCATCCCTAATTCTAAACAACTGACCCCTACTGCAACAAGAAAAGTAACAAAAAAAACAAGAAAAAGTGAGGTGTAAATGCCAAGGGCAGCTGAACTTCCTCAACTAAAGAGCTCAACAGCTTGTTTCAATTTCATTAGCGCGAGATGCCCCTCTTAACCCCATACTGTACATCTCACACTAAAGCAGAGGCAGAACAGACTTGACTGGGTGCCCTTATCGCCCCTCCCCTCCACTCCCCCCCCCCCCCCCCCACCAAAAAAACCAAAAACACCAACAACACCAGTCCGTTGATTTTAACCCAATCAATAAAGCAACACCCACACACTTCTTCCTTCGATGTGTCTGCGAAAAAGATCAATTATGAGCCGCAAGTGTGCCCAACACGTTAACATTGTTCGATTTTTAGGTAATATATAGGTACTACTAAACATGAAGAAATTGATGTAAGGACAACATGTGACCTGTATATATATATATAAAAAAAGCTGTAAAATATTTCGGCCAAATATAGATCCAATTTCACCCCGGTAAAAAAAAAAAGTACTGGCAAATTGATGATTCACTCACATAAAAGGACATCAGGTGAGTCAGCTGATACATATAAGCAATGACCCCGTAACTTCACACTACAGCTATTGACTTAGTCAGCTGGTAGTTAATGAGTAAAGACACACAAACAGATTGGCGAAAACATGACAAAATAACATCTGTATGCTCGACACCTTATAAGCCTACAAACTTAAAAGCTGCTTTCCCCGCAGACCCTCAACCACTGTTCCGCCGGTCACTATCTACCCTCTCTACATCTGTATCGGCATCTGTTGTCATTCCCAAAACAAGCAGTAGATTACTCCTGTATTCTAATTTTAGCCCCGGGCACGTCGAATTGTTAAAATCAGTCTACAGCAATGACTCACATACGACAGGAAGTGTTCACAACATGGTTAATGTGCTTGTTCATTTACTCGTAAAAAAGAGGGGTTGGAGGCGGGCAGTCAGCGACACAAAGCAAATTCAAAACACCTGAAAAACAAAAGTAATTTTAAAAATCCCAACTCCGGTGCACCCTCCGCGGTATTTGTAACCTACATGCAAAATTTGGTTACTGTAAGTGGCCTAATAAATAAGCCCATTGAGTTCAAATGTCGAGAATTTGTGAACTAAATATATATTAGATAGATAGATAGATATAGATAAATAGATAGATATGTAGGTAGATAGATAGATAGATAGATAGATAGATAGATAGATAGATAGATAGATAGATAGATAGATAGATAGATAGATAGATAGATAGATAGATAGATAGATAGATAGATAGATAAATAACATTTTCACAACGGCTACTATTAGGTTATCTGCGTTGTCAAGTCTCTTTTACGTCGGTTTGACTGAGACGTGACACTTCCTTTGGGTAAACAAGCAAGACAAGACTTGTTTCAGTCTCCCCTAGAGCGTGCAAACCCGTTTGTATCCACAGCCCATAATTATCCCACACCAGAACCGAGGCGAAACAGTTCTGACCCTGGGCTTTTATAAAAACCACGCTACGATTACATATTTACCACGCGAACAACATCGTTGGTAAATTGCAACATCGAATGTAATCATTATCCCAGATAATTATTGTAATTATGTTGGGTCTACAACAACTAGAGTTAGGCCCAGTGCTTTTAATTATGTGTACCATTACAAAGGCTTATTTCTTCTAATAGTTCTATTACCAGTGGTATAATAATATTGCAGCCAGTATTTTGTTTTCACTGCAAATTCAAGTAACAACTGGCGTGGGTGTGTTCTTAATTATTAGTACAGAAGGAGGTGGACAGGGGAGACGTAGGGTTATCGTATCTATTTGATCGAGGGGAGGGAAGGGGGGTTAGGTTGGCCGATTTTAGCCCGTAGACGTATTCATAAAAGTTTCACTGGGAAATATTCTGATATCTTAAAAAAAAACACCACAAGAACTTAATCTAAAATCCACTCTGGCATTTGGGTGTGTGGAGGGAGGTTGGGGAGGGGGAGGGTGAGGAGGGATGACTGGGACTTCAGCCCTTGCCCACACTGACCGTGTTCCTACATCCATGATCCGTGAGTGTGAATCCAGTACCGGGATAGGTCAGAGCAACATATTATATGCCATTAGTCCATTTGCAACATACAGAACATTGCATGCAATAATACCTCTCCCACACATTGCCAACCCATCTAAAAATTGGAACTATTACATAATTTTATACCAAGAAAAGCCTTCGCACAGTAGAGAAGATGTGTTTATCTTCAGCACTGGCCCTTGAGGAGCAAGAGTATTCACCACAAAAGGTTACATCTCTGAAAAACTGGATGCCTCACAGCTCCATCACTAATCCCATTTACCCACATTGCCATTATCATCCTCATCATCTCTGTCTGTCTGTCTGTCTGTCTGTCTCTCTCTCTCTCTCTGTCTGTCTGTCTGTCGCTCTCTCTGACCTCCTTTGCTCCCCCAATACTAACACATGCACTATCTAGGTTACCCATAGATATCTGTCACTTTTTCTACATGGGAGAAGTGGAATGACATGTTTATTGTAGCATTTAAATTGAACTGACGATGACAGAGAGCACGATATTTTCCCCTTACACAAGTCAACTCTCCCACAGTGCAAACATAAAACACATCTCTTTAAACAAATGTTTTCGACTTGACTGGTACTAAGCATTTTGCAGCTTGTCTGTTTTGTTAGGGGAAGGGATACATCACTGTCTTTTGAACATAAGAGCCATTATTTGAGGCAGATTACCGGTTAGTGACTGTCCTATATACGCCTTGAAAAATCAGTCTGACTGGAGCTCATCCCGAGCAGGATTCGAATGTGTGAACTCTCGTACACAAGACGAACGCTGTAACCATAAATCCATCATGTCGGCCGAAATGTTGGACCTGGAGTTCTGAGAAAATGTTATTGACCGTCTTCACCATCTCTGTGCCATATCTACCATTGGCACCGATGGACCTGAACCCCAAAGGCTGTTGGTAGGGGACCATCTAATCGAATTACGTAGCCAAGTAGAGAAAATACTGAGTTGTATTCACTGCGCAGCTGTAGCTTTTTATTTGAAATACTGTGGTCCCCAGCTACCATACAACACCACCACAATCACCAGGTCCTGGACTAACCATTACACAAAATAAACACGTGTTGAAGTCATCAAAGGAAGGGCAGGGTCACTATGTAGTTTATAATTCCTTAATCCCCCTCCCCCCTCCCCCTATTTTCATGCCCTTATCTCTTTCACTGCCATACTCGACTTGGGTCACGTATTTTGCAATCTTTATCTACCGCATTCGAATATATTCTGCATTGTCAGAGAAGAAGAACAAGGAAAAAGAAGAAGAAGAACAAAAACATGAAGAAACATTACTGTTGGCAAGTGAATGACCAAAGTTTATGTCACTAAAATAACTTACTGACTCGAATGACCTGTCAACGGAGAGGCCAGGGAAGTAGTGTGAGAGGGGAGGGGAAAGTGCACTGTAAATTTAGACTGTTAAACCGGCCCAGCAATCACCGCCTCTACAATCAAATCACCAGTAAACAGCTAGTAAACTGCGAAATTGTATGTCTGGCACAGACTAGATTTAACCAGCTCATTGAGCTGTCAACAAAGTTCGTGTTTTGTCAGTTGATGTTCTCAGTTTTGTTCGTAGTATGTCTGGCGCAAGCTAGATTCAACCAGTTTTAGAGCTGTTAACTTACTTTATGTTTTGTCAGTTGACCTGCCACATGAGAAAAAAAAAAACAACAATCAATGGACAACACGATTACTTCACAGGCACACGTCATAACATCATTGTGCCAATCAAACTAGGTATCCATTTAACAGGTTAAAGCAGCGTTTCTCAAAAGTGGGTCGTGGTAATAATATTTTGATGAGGCGCAAGACTTCAGAATGGGGGGAAGGAATATTTCATAGAAATCTTGATTTCACGGTGTATTTTAACTTAACTATGGATAAACGGATGTGAATGTTGGACAATGAACAAGGAAATAGAGAGGAAACTAGAAGCAGCAGAAATGTGGTTTATTAGAAGAATATTGAGAATATCACGGATGGAGAAAAAATCAAATGAGTCAATAGTGAGAGACTCTAATCTGAAAAGATCATTAACAATAAGACAAGGCAACTGAAATTTCTAGGGCGCATCAGTTCTGTCGCCCCAGGAGCCTCGAACATCTCGCAGTCACTGGAAAGATCGAAGGCAGGAAAAGCAGGGGTAGACAGAAAAAACTTTCGCTGAAAGTCTTAATTCATGGACAACAAATGAACGTCACAACAACCACCCCTTGAGCTTGGCTGATGACAGATCCGAGTGGAGAGCCATGATCGCCAATATCTGTTCCAGACAGGGCAACTGATGATGATGATAGATAAACTGTTCTTTGTTTATGTCGTGTTGGTGGTTTCCCTATTTAGCTCGGATTAAAACATCGAACTTGAGAGATGCACGACTTTAATAGCTGTGGGCAATCTAGCCGGTTTGTATAATTATACTGTATATTAACGTTGTCCGATCATGGCAGGGTGCACTTTTTTTGTTTGTTTTGAAAATTGAATTGGGGCGTGGGACAAAAAAGGTTGAGAAACACTGGGTTAAAGTGTTTAGTCTGACACTGCACATTACAAGTGCGATTTAAATGTAATTCCGACGCTCTTTCCGTGTTTCTGGTAGGGATTACTCTTGAAAGTCTAAGAAGCTGATGACTTTCAGAACCTCAAGGCTCTTGAGGACGCTCTGTGTATGTATGTAGATTTTTCAGAGAACAGTAGCATTCCTGACCAATGGCATAGGTATTTCGGCTCCACTCTGAAATCAGAAAGGCAGGGAAGAGGAGACCATTTTCACTAAACACAAGCTTGTGGGAGAATCACGATGGACTCTATATCCCGTGGCACAATTATGATGCTCTGAAGAAATAGTAATGAACTTTTTTTTGGAGTGTTTTCGAATATTGTTTCAAACTGCTGTTGTTTTTTTTCCCGAAGAAAGTTTCATGACAAAAACCTTTCGTTTTTTTTTTCATTTCTAATTCTTTGTGATTTATTGTACAACCCTTTCTCTTCTTAATTCTGAAGAAATAATGCAGACAAAGCGAGATAAAGCAAAGACGAACAAGAAGAAATCACTTATAACTGTGTTATCATATCGTTTTGAGAAAGCTCTTTCGCTTATGAATTCCACTTAAATGTAATATGGAAATACATCACCGGCTTCAGGATGGCGGTAATCGCAAAACAATTGTGCAACTACAGGTAGCAAGCACACATACTTGCTAGGTGTCAAATCCAGATTGAGAGAATAATCGACGAAGATATAGCTGTAGGTTTAACTTGTACATCCGTAATACAAAGGCATATCTCACAAGACCCAGTTTTTCAAAATGTCACAAGTTAGAACAATTTCCCTTCCTGTGGGTTACCGGGAAAAGCACTAAAAATATGAGCTCATTACGAACAGCAATGACCCAATCCTTTTGAGGGCTAACCAACAGTGGTTTTGAGGGCCAAAAAAACGACGGGGATGACAAAGAAACAAGAAGAAACAACTCAACACAAACCAAGAAACCAGAACAAAAAACAAAATAACATCAAGAAAAATGAGGTACAAAAATTAATGTCTAGGGCAGTGACTCTCCTAACAACAAAGATTTTCAACGACAGAAAATGACACGTTTATTCTGACAAGTAACCGATGCAGACACTCTTCAGTCAGCACAGCAACAAACGTACATCATAAAGGACGCAGAATGCAAATTTGCGACGTGTGACAGTTTCGTGTCTGTTATGACATTTTTTCAGCCCTGCATTTTAGGGGTATTACGTCGGAAACAAGACTGCACCTCTCACCTGATAATGACCCACATTTCTCCGGCTGATAAGTGCTATTAATAATGATGACCTCAAGATGACGTCTTACAGCGCGCGTTGCACGCAATGCTCTGGACCACCACGTGTGTAAAGTGCTCGACTATCAAGGAAACTTGTAGTAGGTGCTTTACGGAGATGTTATGACCTACAGGTGAAAGTTTACGAGTTGAACTATGACAAATTGTGAAACAATGTAGTCGGACGCATTCCACAGCTCGTTCAAAGTTACACTAGATCTGTAGCGCCACTGCTGTTATCTGAGATTCAGTTGCAAATCTTTCACATAGCCCACTCTCTGCAATACCATCATATTATTACGACAGTCACCCTTGCTACCACTACCCTGTTACTACCACAGTTGTTACTACCACTAATACTACTTCTGCTCATATTACTGATCATTATTATAATACTGTTTCTACCGCCACCACCACTACTACTACTACTACCTCTATTGATTTAAGGCACTGCGATATTAGTACACCTGTAGTGATTTCACCGAGCACCTTGCAAGGCAACCTGCATAACTACCCCCACCCTGCGTCCCTGCTTCCCTGTCTTTTAAAAATGAATTTAATTACTTTTAAAAATTATTTTTGATTTTATTATTATTTTTTTTTTTTTTGGTGGCCAGTTAGATTAAGAAGCCAAAATACTCACGATAGGTTTCTTGTGACCATTTCTTGGCTAGTTTTCGGAAATGTTGTTGGGACCATTTCGCCAACCAAACACGGGGGACTGTGATCAATTAGCTAAACCTAACACTTTCCTTAAACTTTTCTGAAACATTCATTGTGCAAACAAAACCCAGTTCGACCACAAGGCCCAAACAGCTCCTTGTGGATTTCGCTCATACCAGAAGAAAGCACTATGCCCCCCGGATCCATAAAAGAATTATTTTTCTGACATGGATCCGCAGTGCATCTTATCATTTCTGAAGGGGGCCGAAATGTACAAGTTGATTTAACAGATTTTTGGGTCAAATTTACAAAATTCATCTTACTGATCTATACATATACTTTACAGTACGGGTCTTTTTCCCGCGAGATTTTTCATTTCACTTCTATTTGATTATGTTTATAAGAATCTGAAAGCCGAAAACTAACCCAAAAATTAAATGACATGAAAATCGTGTTAAGTGCAAAATAGCCATGATCATCCCGACGCATCGTTAGACTCAAACTTAGCCACCCCTCCTGTTTTTTGTTTCTGGTTATTTTTTGTTCAGAGTACACCGGTGGCAAATAATATGCTGACATAGCTATACTATTCTCAAAAGCCATGTTCGGCACTTTTTCCTTTGTAGGGGGTCACTGAGCCCCAGCACTTAATGACATAGGTACTTTGGTCACCCCCCCCCCCCACCTCCTTCATATCAGGCTGTATTGTTCTCAAAACCCCCGAATAGACACTTTTTCCGTCTAGAGAGGCCTGAGGTCGAACTGTCCCTGAGAGGGAAATCACAGGACTAGGCTTTCCTTTGTATAGGTGAGCCCTGGGACCAATGACCCGGGAACTTTCGCCATCCAACCTCTTTCATATCAGGCGGTATATATTGTTCTCAAAGCCCCATCATCGACAGTTTTCCGGCTAAAGTAGTCTGATTGTCTGAATTGTCTTGAAGAGTTGAAGAGAACACCATAATGACATGTGCCCCCCCCCCCTCCTTTGTACTTGAACGGGCCACTGAACCCTCTAGAACACTTCGGATCTTCGGTCACCCCACCTCTTGTCATGTCACAAATTCTGATGAGAGAGACGCAGTCTTTCGTACTTGGCCCTACACTTTTTTTTTTCTGCTGGTTCACTAAATTACACGGGTCGCGCTAGGATGAAATAATGAATAATAATTTTATAGCACGGTGCAAAAAGGGCGATGAAAAGTGTTGAACAATCAGTTTTACCATCATCTCTTCCTTCTCATCAGAACAAAGTTCAGACGTGCCGCCCCCGTGATGGACAGATGAAATTTCGTTGGAATGAGTTACACATAGACACTCAGGAGATCCTTTTAAGCACCGACAACCGTGATGGTTAATCGATGATGTGGATGATGGAGGAAGAAGAAGAAAAGAGGGAGAAGGAGATGAGAAAAGAACATGGAGAAGAAGGAAAAGAGAGAGAGAGAGAGAGAGAAAGAAAGGGGGAGAGAGAAAGAGAGAGAGAGAAAGAGGAGGAAGAAGAGAGATGGACAGAAAGACAGACAGAGAAAAAGTCAATGAGAGAGAGGCGGAAATACAGATAGGCAGAGTGAGTGTGCGTGTGGGTGTGAGAGAGCGAGAGAGAGAGAGAGAGAGAGAGAGAGAGAGAGAGAGAGAGAGAGAGAGAGAGAGGGGGGGGGGGGAGAAGGAAAAGAAAAAAGACGAGAACTTTTTCGAATAGCAGTGAGGGTTTGTCAGAACAGAATTGGTCTAGGGCTAACTGAGAAGCATTTAACTATACTGTACCTTGTCACCCTGGCTTTGCTTTTTACACCCGACTTGCAGTTTCGGACATGATATTACGCATTAGCCAAACACCCGTTATCACACAGTCCTTGAACCTGAACATTCTGTCTTTGGTATCACTGTCTCCCTGCTACCTGGATCTAACAAAACTGCGGGCATACAAAAATGATGGTCACGTTTTTCAAGCGTACGACTGCCACCTTAAGACTAATTACGCAGAACTTTTATCTGGCCTTGACCAGGCTATGGTAGGTCTAGTTTCGAAAACGCTTGATTTCGAAGCCACCGTACACTTATGTCCAGTTTTAGTGTTATCTAACAGCTCCGTGAGAACATTTTCAGGGCCATATAAGACTGCTTTCATAATTTCCGCAACCGTACTTTCGAAATGGTAAAAAAGATGAAAAGGGGAAGGAAATCTGTTTTAAATATTGAAGAAAAATTTCTTTCCCCTTCTCATCCTAGTGCCCTAACGTTCATGGCCACTGTTTAAATAGAATTTACCATCACTCGCAGTCCCGTGCAAAGATATTTTGCACATATTGTGACATTTGTTCATGTTTAGCCCTCTCAAGGTGAAAAGAGACGCTAGGAACAAAATTTCCTATCATACTTTTGGATTTTACTCAACGGAAATGGGTTTCTTTCACTAAACAGATGTAAATTAATAATGTTAATGACAGGATTTGGTCAAAAATGGATGTGTGCATGTAACTTATTATCAAAAATTGAGGCAGTACACGAAGTTTCACCATTTTTCGTCATGTAGTCAAGAACTTTCAGGTGCTTACATATTCACCTTCTGGCTCCATTATAGTAAGATATTTTACAATATCATCACATCCCGATCTCAGTTCTTGTTTGTTCTGACTCCACTCAGAATAATGGCTTATGAATGAATCAGAACTAAACTGCAGGTTATGTGTTTAGAGGTCTTTATTTTAGAAGATTCGCTGCCCTTGCATTTACACCTCACTTTTTCTTGTTTTTTTTTTTGTTGTTGTGGTAGGGATTCGTTTTTTAAGAATTTTGCCCGTGTAGCGACCTAGTACGGCCTGCCTCTCACGATTTCCAACTGCCAACGTATCTTTAACGTGCGCAACGTGCACATGGGCCCTCTGAATTTTTCATCCTTGTCCGAGAAGATCCTACCTATCATAGGATCAGGGACAGGAAAATAAGAGAAAAATCCCAAAATTCCAACATGCCTGCACCGACCGGGATTCGAACCCGGTACCTTCGTCACGAGAGGTGAGCACCTTGCCAAACTGCAGGTTATTGTCTTCGTGTTTGATAAGGAGTAAAATTCGGTTAACACAAGCCAGGGGAAATAAAACCCAGCGAGCAACCTTAAGGAAATTCGACACATAGGAATGAGGTCAAGTTTGCTCATAGGAATGACATCCTTCCTACGCAGATCCGATTTATACGACATTATACCGACTTCAGTTTGATGTATGGAATCCGCCCTTATGGTAATCCTACCAATCCTACGGAAATCTTATACAAATCTACGTCGGACAGATGTAGGGTTGCTGGCAAAGAACATTACGGAAAGTTATTTTTTTAATCTAGATTGACAATTTCATTTTACACCGAACTGCCTTTGTTAGCCTATACAAAAAACTGGGAGATCTATCCACTAACGTAAAATTAAACGTTATATATTACATCATAGGCAACATGCCGGTTAGGATCACAAATTAGTGGAAACAACTGTTTTGAGTTAGAGTTTGGGATTTACGGTGCGTCGGCATGATAAAGGCCACGTTCAGGGGCGAGGATTCCTCATAATCAGATAATCAGTGATTACCCTTCGAATATTAATTCTGGAATTACCACGCTTTTCGGATCGAGCCCAACTCCATTTAGTCAGTTCAGCATTCTATTCTACCTCGCTATTTGCGTTTGTTATTAGGCCTATAGCCGAATACCCCTCACCGAAAACCATCTTTATAAACTGGTCCATAATCAGTGAATAACAAAGACGAAGAAGTCTTGACTACATCCAGAAGTTAGCTTAAATTCTGATTACCCTCTGCAGAGGGCCAAGCTTCGCCCCCGGTCACTTTATACCTTTCACGGTCTATTTGCTTATTTTATTCATATTTGGTACTCAGAGCTTCATCAATGTAATTTTCACATATAGAATTAAATAGTTCCGTATAAACCTTATTTCACTGGTCAAATTCTCAAAAGTTGTTTTGTAAAGGTCTGAACAAAATAATAATTGTAAATGTGTGTAAATATTTTTAAATCAAGCTGTAGATCTTAGCCTCTTTCAGAAAGGACAAGACGCTCTGTGGGTCCACGACAAAAAAAAAAAAATAACAAAAAAATATTGCATGGATCCGCTGGCATAGTGCCTGCTTCGGATATGCAAGAAATCTACACACTCAGTTAAAATACTATGTCATTTCATTTGCACCAGTTGTAGAAAAAAAAATCCGAATAGTTCCACTGTCTTAAAACAACTGTGCCCGTTGTTTGTTGGAGACCTTCCCTAAGTGTGTGCTCCTTTCGTGCGTAACCTCAGGTTGCCATTTGGCCAGAAAGTTCTGGTATGACGCACATTCATGATAAATTCGTATCTGGTGTGATTCACAATCAGCATCCGTACCCGTGGCTGCGAAGGTTACCCTAGCTGGTTAGCGGGCAAGCACGTCACAAGACTGTGATACCCACCGAATGGACATTCAGGAAAGTGCACAGTATCACAGTCAAGATGCACTGACTATGCGCAAAACTAAAAAATACGCCATTTCATTTTTTTTTTTTAAAGTCGTCTGACGGGCGCATTTTAATTGTTTCCCCGTAATTTGAACATGGTGAATCCAATGGGAATGATTAAGAGATGTGTGCTTTGGAGTAATTAGAGAATCACCTTCAGGACCCCCGCCTTCCCACCCCCACCCCTTTGTGTAAGAGTGATTATACACTGATTCAAGTTTTTTTTTTTTTTTTAGTGTGATATATGAAATGTGACGAAATATTAGAAAAACCACAGAAAAACTGTGGGGTCGAAGCAAGGCTACAGGCCATGTCAAAATCTGGCAAAAATAAAAAGTATGTAGCAAAGCCTCGGGAAGAAATTATACCCTAACGATACAATGAAACGCAAACTAAAAGAGAAGACAGAAAATACCCGATATTTCGGCAAACAGCCTTCTTCAAGGAAAAAAAAAAAACACACGAAAAAACAACTACAGAAAACAGAATTGGGAAATTGAACGAATAAAACAATCGAACAATAAAAGATTAGAATAGGAAATGTATGGAATCTAAACAGAATAATTCTACTTAACTGCGAGTTCTTGCTTGGAGTCCAACAGGACCTCGCGCACTGTGGCGAGGCTGACTGAAACAAATCTGTCACACTAGTTCGCGGAGTGTGCCAAGTCTGTCTTGAGTCAGTCGGGCAGCAAGAGAGACTTTGTGCACTGAGTCAAAACCGTCGCCAAACATACATGACCATCGTGTTTAGGTCTTTATTTTAGGAGGGTCGCTGCCCTTGGCATTTACACCTCACTTTTCTTGTTGTGTGGGGATTCGGTTTTTTTGTGTGTGTTTTTTTTTAGAATTTTGCCCGGGAAGCGACCTTGTACGGCCTGCTCTTCACGATTTCCAACTGCCAAGGTATCTTTACCGTGCCTAACGTACACACGGGCCCTCCGAATTTTTTATCCTTATCCGAGAAGACTAGGTGCTCGATTTTACCTACCATAGGATCAGGGACAGGAAAATATGAAAAAAATCCCAAATTTCCAACATGCCTGCACCGGCCGGAATTTGAAGCCGGTACCTTCGGCATGAGGGGCGAGCAGCTTGCCTCTAGAACACTGCGTCCACAGACCTGACCGGTCAGTCAGTCTGATAACCACTGACACAAGCAAAACAACAACAATTCAACAGGGAACCGACAAACTAACCAACTTGCCATTCAACCAATTAACCAGTTGACCGACCAACAGACGATTGACCGACTGAACGACCAACCGACCGATCCACCGAGCGACCGACCTACCGATCTCCGATTGACCGGCCGATCGATCTGCCGATCATGCACCAGGTCATCTGTCCGACCATTTTTGGATCTATCCAATCTATTCATTTATTCGAGGAATAATCAGTTCAAAAGCAAACATACAAAGAAACAAACAAAAAAAAACACCTCCAGCCTAAAATACCTCAGTACCCCCAGTGCACATTTAGCTGCAGAAAAGATGAAGATCAGTGATTCCTGTTGAAAAAATATTGTCTAAAACCTGGGGCTCAGCGAAGACAGTGCCACCCCCCCCCCCGCCCTTTCCCTCTGTCGTTTTGGGAATCAGAGAGAATGTACCAAAAAATATACAGCTCTAATGCAACACACGCCTTTTCTTCCTTCCAAGCCTTAGCTTTTTTTTCTGTAGCAAAAGACGGAAAGAAAGAACATTGTTCACCAATAAATATATTATATAAATCATATGCATTACAATCCCCCTTTTTCCCCTTTTTAATTCCTTCTCTTGCAGCCTCGGTTTTATCGATGATATAATGTGTTCCCCCCAATTTCTCGCTGTTTCCGTTTTATGTCATCATATTCGATCCATTTTATGTGCCCAGTGCCCATTTATTGGCCTACTCCTCAAAATGGGCGCTATTCAAATGATGGGCCCTGATATGGGCTGTTATGAAACTCTTTCTTTGCACTCCAGGAAGAGATGGGGAAATGGGAGAAAATGTGAAATGAAGTAAAAAGGCAGAGAGGAATGTTGTCGTATGCTCTGCTTGCAGAGATTGGAGACTGGGTAGTTTATTGCTCTATTGGAGATTTAGGACAACAATTTGCCGATAGTTACGACGTCTGACGAGCTGATTTTATTGCATTGATTGCGTAGGTAATCTTTGATATGGTAAATGTTTCACGTCTAGTTGAGTCTTCGAGGACCGGTCAGTCTGATAACCACTGACACAAGCAAAACAACAACAATTCATCAGGGAACCGATAAACCAACCAACTTGCCATTCAATCAATTAACCAGTTGACCGACCAACAGACGATTGACCGACTGAACGGACTGAATGACCAACCGACCGATCCACCGAGCGACCGAGCGACCGAGCGACCGACCTACCAATCTCCGATTGACCGGCCGATCGATCCGACCATTTTTGGATCCATCCAATCTATTCATTTATCCTAGGAATAATCAGTTCAAAAGCAACATACAAAGAAACAAACAGAACAAAAACAACAAAAAACACTATCAATTCGCTCACCAAACACAAGAAGTAAGAGATTTATAAAATGATGATGAAAACGACAACAAATGATAAACAACGGAAACAAAATATCGATGATGAAAGGATCCGGATTATAATAGACCAGGAAGAAGAAACCTAATTTCGTTTACGCGAGCCAGAAGCCATCAGCTTTCTATGTAAAACCAACCATCCTTAGACAAGAGTTCACGCCTCCGCGTACTAATAATTATCATTCTAACCTGTAACTTCCTTATATTGCACCGTTAAGACCTCATACATGACCTGTATTACGTGACAGAATATCGTTATTATGTAGGAAATCAAGTACTGCAATTACATATTTCGAATTCAAGTTACCCATTCTTAAAGTCTTCTGAAAATGCACCACTTTTCCGAGGGCGGCTATTATACAAGAGTGATTAAAAAGGCGCTGAAGACTGGTAAAAAATGTCTGTTCATATGTAAAACTACAAATGTGCATGATCACTTTAAAACGTCTATTACCATAACTAGGTCACAGAATTTATGAGCATCAGGTCATGTATTACAGCCGTGCAAAAAATGGCGAATAATACTAATAGTCTACCTGCTGATATAACTTACAATAACTCTGCTAATATTTCTAGCCTTGCACGCTCTATGAGTTATAACTCTGTTAATATTTCTAGTCTATATGCTCACATAATGTATTATAACTGCTCAGAATGATACATGCTTATACCATATAATAAGCCTACAACTCATATCTCAACATGCTCATATAACTGAGCAATAAATACTCAATATTTTAATGAACGAGCCTTACAAATTCTGAAGGTGCCCGGATCGTTTTTGGTTCAGTCATCCTGTATATTCAACAACATAGCGCATAACAGGAAACAGGCCAGTTCCATTTTAACCACAGCTCATCCTTTAAATCCTTCAATAGGATTTATTTTCCATTTACGTTACATGTTTGACGTGCATCCATGTGTTTTATTCACAAGGGATATAGATCCTTGTTTGGGCATTCAGCAGCCAGCCTCTTATTCACGTCACGATCATTTATTATTGACAGGTTGTAAACACGATTAAGCTGGTGTTAATGAATGACATTTCATAAGTTTGAGGTCTGGACGAATTCAGAATGCGAGTCCCATCGATTTTTGACTGCTAAATCTGTCGTAATCCCCCAACCTCACTTGATATCTCACATTTTGTGTGATATTATATAGACACCTACCAAATATCACATACCCACAAGTTCCTGATATTATTTCTGTTGATCTGACACATTTGCGAGCTAGATACCCACTAATGACTAACACATAGATCAGAAATCTAGTGGACAAAGTCAGTGTCAGTGACACTCTTTCATATAAGAATAACAAGGCTCTGCGTTACATATTTTTAAATGGCATGTTATTCTCATGTCACCAAGAATATTAACTAAAAAAAAAAGTATTATTATTTCTCTTGTAGATCAGCAGTTGGAAAACACCCAATTAAATATTCAGAAACTTTCCGGTTTACAGGCCTGGATAAAATGATGTCTGTGGAGGGAGAATTCATGATTTTGTGCTTATAGAAGCTTATATCTGCATAATAATATACATTAATTTTGTTCACATTAAATTTCATTCCATTTTGTCTTTCTCTTCCCCCCCCCTCTCTCTCTCTCTCTCTCGCCCCTTCTCTCTTTCACCCCATTCTCTCTCTCTTCTAGACCTCTCTCTCGTGCGCTCTCTCACTTTCTGCCCTCTCTTTCTTCCCCTCTCCCCCCTTTTCTTCTCCCAACTTGAGCTCTCTCTCTCTCTCTCTCTCTCTATTTATCCACCTGCCTTTCCGTCGACCATTCTATTTATTTACTTACCTGTGCCCTCACCCATTGCTTCCCAGTCGGGTCACTCGTCAGTCAGCATGCAGCCTGCCTATAAATCTGTCTGTCAGTTGGTTAATTTTTTCTTCCTCTCTTTCAACTCCTGTAAACATTCGTCAGGATAAAGCCTAAAGCCGTGTTTTCATAATTATGTACGGAAACGGACACAGCAACGGAAACGTCAAAAATCCGTCCATACGGCTTTCCGTACACAAGAAAACATTCTTATTATTTCATTGCTTTAAGGGTTTTTGACGTATCCGTTTTCGTTCACATGAAAACACAACTTAACACCGTTTACAAGAACTGAAATAACCTGTACGTAGCATAACGTCATTGGCTTTCCTTTTTTTCCTAGAAATAAAACAACAAACACGTTGATCAAGTTATCGGTAAGCCCACAATTATACTCAAAGTCCGCCACGATCGAAGCTAATCACGAATCAGTGTCTAATTATGTTATACAGGATTTTAAGTGATTTTATGGTAACAATCTGACAAATATCCCCTTGTCCTGCACGAACAGTCTTTATTTGCTTTACAAATACAAATGGGTCTTGTTCAAACATTCAACGTGGTTTTAACACTGCACCTCTGACTGCATGTTATTGCAGTTTTAAACTCAGAAGCTCTGGGTAAATATGCCCTCGCCAGAAGCCTTCAATATATGCAAACATTTCAGGGCGAGTTAGAATAAATATATGGTACACTTCGGCGATGGCCCGGACCTTTTTTCCTGAAAAGAGACAACTAAATGTCAGTGTGTATGAGTTAAGGGAGGTATCATACTAAATGGCTGGCCAGACAAGAAGTGCACACACCATAATTTCCTACATTTTCTTAGTAAATCCGGGAAGACCCTATCATACTAAGCCCGGTCAGACACAGTCAGCTTCTGCCACCATTTCTTTATTTTTGGTGTACATTTTGCTGGCAGCATTTGACTGTGTCTGACCGGGCATAGTATGATACCTCCCTTACACTTTGTCAAAGGCCGAGAAGCAGTTCAAATTGCTGACTAGAAATATGGCATGTCAATATGCAGAGCAGAAAATTAGATCAATAAAATCAATTTCCAGAAATTTTAGTGGTTGCTGACATTCTGGGATAAGGCTAGTAGCGGACGGTTTGGCATCGGTCCTGACTCCTAACTTCTTCGTAATCAACTAGCGAGACAAACTAGTGCACCTGCTCAGACATAGCTCCGTAGTCCACTAAACCGAGGCAAAACAGACTACTTGACCCAGTGCGCTTACAGGTTACAGATAAATACCACTTGTTTATATTCTGAGTATACATTTTACCACTAACGACGCGGAATCATTCCACCTAACAGGTTGAGAATTGGCAAATGTACCAGACATCAACAACAGAACATCAAGCCTTCCCAATGATAACTGTTAGTACAACTATTGAGATTATATCTCTTCTGCATTTATGTATCTCCAGTTAAGAACATGTTGAGAACACTAATTGAAGAGCGTTTTCCCGAAACTGGATAAGTCAAGTTTTGCATCAGTTATGGCCCCTTTCAGATAATCATTCAAAATTAGTGTAAGACGCGGTGTAAGTGTTCAATTAACACTTGCTATGTCCCGTCTTTATCCCGGGACATAGACAGGACATGGCAATGGGTAACTGAACGCTTACACTGCATTTTGCACTAACTTTGAATGACTATCTGAAAGGGGCCATAACTGATGCAAAATTTGACATACCCTATTTTGGAAAAACGCTCTTCAATTATGAAATACGACATGTCGTAACAACCACATAGCAAATTAAACAAGGAAACGCTTATTGGTGAATGCTGACACTTTTTCTGTTTTGGTTACCATAAAGGTCTGAAATTCAGGGGGGGGGGGGGGGGATGTGGGATTAAGCTATTTCTGACTTTTTGCCCACGCTTTCCGGTTGATGGCGCACTGAGTCAAATCTGTTTTGTCTCGGTTTTAATGTCAGGTGTGGACTAAGGAGTTGAATAGGACCCCACGAACTGGCAAGACTGAAACAAGTCCCACCTCGATATTTGTCTTGAAACAGTTGGCGAAAAGAAAGACCTAAGGCCCGGGGGCAAAACAGATGCAAAAAAAGACTTGATTCAATGCGCCATCAGCCTTTCTATGGTACAGTGGAACGCCAAAACGCTTGCTTGCGTGATCATTCAGGTATCCGTCCATGTGAGACTAACGTGATTTTCAGGTACAGAAACATCTCTCGTCTCTGGAACGATACCAATGATTCTTGACAATGTTATTGTTACCTCGAGCGGTGCGATCTAGCAAATTTCTTGTGGTGGTGCGGAATTAAACTGGAATTTTCTGCAACACATTTGTACTTATAAAAAAAACAGACAGTGTGGTCTTCAGGTAAATGAGCAACGAAATACCTTCAAGGCTAATTTTTCATTAAATGATTATTTTGTTTTGTATTTTCTTACTGCATTATAACATTATCGGCTTATGTGAATGTGGCAGGTGTGTGGTTTATGTCTTGTTCCTCTAGACAATCTGGTAGCAAAGGTACGTTGCTGTAGCTTAATAATCACTCTGGACTATTTTCTTTCCATAGGATCAGGATTTAAACAACAACAACAACCATAACAACAACAACAAATAAAAGTAAACAAAAAGACACATGTAACATCTACACTAACTTTAAATGTTAACTATTTTACCAGGCCACTTTGTGCATTTTGTTATGTTGCCCTGATTCTAAGTTAAACCTCAAGATAACAAGAAATGGAATTGTCGTAATCGTACAAATATCCAATAATACTGCACTCGCTCTTTACTTGGGAAAAGGTAATTGGTAAAAAAGTTGTTCTTTGTTGTTTGTGGAAGATTCGTGATGTTGACTTTGAAATAAGTGCTCTACAATACAAAACTTTCAGCGAAGTATAGTCATCCAAAATAAAGGGCTTAACTTATAACCCTTGCTTATGGTCCTTGTTAGTAAGAGCCTTGCTTATGGCCCTTGATAAGATCCATGGCACGAAACCTCGTGTTTCGCAATTCCAAAATTTACAAAATAACCGATACCTATTTCAGATAGTGCCTGCAATGAAATAATATCTCTGGTACTATTGGCAAAGCACATTGATGTAGGTTTGCGTTCTCTGGGCTAAGTATTCCAAGACAACATTCCAGAAGAAGGCAAGGTGTCTCCATAACGAAGGTAGGACTTTCTTGCGGGGGTGGGCGGTGGTGGTGAAGCAGGGGAGGGGAGGTGAAATGTGGTGAGTTCTTGGCTATTGGGTATAGCTCTCCTCTGTTATCGAAAAAAGACCGTCCGTCCCCGTACTCCCTCCCTCCCCAAAGGGGATGGGGAAAAAAACATTTAATGTTTTACACCGTTTCGTATCTTGTTCATTTTCCATTTTGCCATAACCAAAAGTAACTAATGGTCGAACAAACTTATAATTCAGACAGAAAGATAGAGCACATTTCACTCTATTAAATGGCGTTAAGAAGTGAATTTGGCCTAGACTGATACGCACCGTTTTTATTTCTGTAATGCAGCAGGATTGGATGACAAATGATGACCTTAGTTCTTGTTTATTCTAACTCCACTTTTTGCAAAACTGAGAAATTTGTCCCCAAGGAGTTAGAATAAATCGGAACAGTGAAACAGCTTGATAAGTGCCACGATGCATTTTAAACAAAAATGTCAAGGTATGCATTTGTTATACCTCTTCTACATACTAAAAGATCTCTAGTTGTTTTCAGAAAATGGACACAGAACAAACAAGAACTAAGATCGCGATATGCTAAAAGAATTTCTGTACAATTTCTGTCTAAAGCCGGGTTTTCATGTGTACGGGAGCATTCTTTTTCATTTTCTTCTTGATTTTCGACGTTTTCGCTGCCGTTTCCGTATTCGTAAACACGGCTTAAGCTGGGTTTTCATGTGTGCGGAAACGGCGTACGGATATATTCTTTCTATTTCACTACTTGAAGGGTTTTTGACGTTTCCGTTTCCGCATACATGAGAACCCAGCTTTACGATTTGTTGCGTCGACCGCTTGGCAGAAAGACCAAAGGCAATGCAGGTGCCAAACGTCCACTTCATGCATTTTTCATTTTTGAAGACAGAGGAACGTGACGATTGGCAAGCTTGTCAGCTTTACACTGTGGCTAACTTTTGTCAAAATGCCCCGCGTGAAAACAGACAGTAAAAAATGGTGGTCGATAAATGTTACACGAGGCCCAGAGGACTGGTATTTGTAAGCAACTTGATGTGGAAGGAGAGTATGGATGGAGATACTTGCCAAAATAAACTGAAATACGAGCATGACAACAAGAGTGTTGGATTCAGTACAATGCGACTGAAAACATAAGCCAAACTGATGAGATAGCTCCATCCAGAGCAGTGTTTCTCAATCTGTTTTTGTCCCACCCCCAACTTCAATTTTCCAGAATATCGTGCGCCCATCCATGATGGGACAAAGTTAGTACACAGTATGTACAAAGAGATCCGAGCTAAACAAGGAAAATACTAACACAACATAAACAAACAATAGGTTGTCTATACAGTTAAGTTAAAATACATGATAAAATTCAGATTTCTATGAAAAATCCCTACGCTCCCGTTCTGAGGTCCCACGTCCCACCTTGAAAAACACTACTTTATAGCAGTAGTTCTCTGAGTCCAAGCAAGATTCTTCTCCTTGCCATACAAAGTTTTCTCAATTCCTCCCCCGTTTTGAATTGTCGTGAAATAACTCGTTCACCATTATACTTTTTGCACTGGTAATAACTGAAACAATGAAACAAATTAATTTCTTGATCAGATGCAATCGAGTGGGGAAAAAAAAGAAGAAAGAAATTCTCATTGCAAATGCACACAAAAATTTCCACTTGATTTCGTCCCTAGTTCCTCCCGTTCCCAGTGGCGAACCTACATTTTTTGGGACGCTGAAGTTTGAACTCATATGGGGCCCTTTTGCAATCAGCAACAATACGGTAACATCCAAAATTCTCTCATTAAAAAAAAAATTCTTCAGGACCCATCCGGGATTAGGGGCCCTAAAACTTAGGCCTCATTATTTTCATAGTAGATCCGCCATTGCCCGTGGCTAAAATTCCTCACCTCAGATTTGTTATTGCTTTTCTGGGAGCCAAGCTTCTCCCGTTTGAGAGTCACTGCTTCAGACCCACGGCTGAAGCAACCTAATGAATGCGAAAAAAAAAAAGCAGGTGTACTTTTTCTATATAACAATTTGTATGGGGAAATGGTTCATGAGGTTACTGTGAACGTCGGCTTTAATGCCAAATGGATGACAAGAGGTTCTTTTTCGTCTTCATCTTTTTCGAGTTCCTGCCAGCACTGGGCGATCATATGTGATAACTTGCAGATGTCCCTTCTATTTCTTCTCGCTTGCTTTTTTCCGTGCGAATCATCGAAGAGAATAGGCTGATGGAACACTTAAGTCTGTTTAATCTTGGTTTTACTTTGAGGTGTGGACTGTGGAAGTAAACGAGGCCTCTCGCACTGGCGAGACCCAGTGGTTCCGGCGCGTCAAAACTGGCTTGAGTCAGCTGGTGGAAAGAGAGACCTCGCCCACTGAGTCAAAACAGTGGCAAAACAGAAATTGACCAGGTGCGCCACCATCCCTAACTTTGCGTTCTTGGTATAGTCTGAAAAAGAAAAAAAAAGAAAAAGACGACCACTCAGATTTCTGTGCGCCAAGGACGGGAGAAACAAGTAAAAGGCAGACGATAGACAGAGTGCATGATAAACGGACGAACAGACAAAGCCAGAAGGGAATGTAGAGGACAAGAATAGAAAGAAAAATGGAGAGAAGAAAAAAGGCAGGCGTCTTAAATATCAAAGCTAGGGGTGAGGGGGTGGGAAGGGTTCAGTCTGACATCGATTACATGACACGACAACATTTGGATCAATGACCGGCGAAAGTTATCTCGATTGGTCGGTAAGCGGTGCAGTCTGACTCAGTTGAGAGCAGGTGAGGTTAGGATGGACTTCACAAGAGATGAGATAGAGGAGAGACAGAGGGATAACTGAGAAAAAGAGGGAAAATAGCTAGCATATTATCTCGATGGTAAGTGATGCATTCTGACCTGAGTGAGATCAAGTGAGGTTAGCACTGGATTCGTGAGAGACGAAATGGAGGAGGGATGGAGGGAAATGAGGAAAAAAAAGGGGGGTATTAAAATGAAAGTGACAGCATCCAGGGCAGGGGTGGGGACTCAGTGTCCATTTGCTGGTCCTGAGTCCGGTACGGAATTATTTTATGTCAAAGTTTATACGTAATTTTTCGTTTATTGCTGTGACACCATATCAGTTTTAAGTAATGCTATGCACGGTGTTCAAAGTAAAAAGAATGCATACACAAATGAACCGTTTAAGGTTATTAGCAACTCTATTGAACTGCGTTGTCATAATGGCCATCAGCTTGAACACATGCTATAACTCAAATAATCACACATCGTTCTGTCCTCTTAAGTTCAAGTACAGATCTTGGATGTATCTTAATTGACATTGTATTAATAAACACTCAAAGTGTATACATTTTCTCAGACACCGTGTATCTATAAAAGTTTTAGCCGTGACCAGAAACTGGGTCAGTACCCTTGTTCCTAAAGGTACAAACAACAATACCAACAGCAACAACAGAAAAAAAAGACTGAAGTAAAATTCCCATTCCTACACCAAAACAGAGTGACAGATTTTCCAGGCCGCAGAACTTGATTCCGCGTGAATGGAAATGAATTATTTGAAAGTTTCCATCGTTCTCGACTCTCGTCTATGCCACAGTGATTTGTCATCCAAAATTAATTCACCTGCCAGGTCTTTTTGGCTTCTTGCTGTCCCTCTTGGCACTTATTGTCATTAAAAAGAACATGTCATACTTCCCAGCCACAGCCTTGCTATTTTGTGTTTGTATCATATTAGCGAAGTTATTTGTCTGGCCGGAGCTGCAGGTAGGACGTGATCTTTTCAGGTGGTAAAGCTGGTTATTTTAAAAAGGGTTTGGGACCATGTCAGAAAAATATGGTCACTGATTGAATGCTGTAATTAATACTAGCTATATGCCTAAAGTTAGTGCTAGTCCGAAAGACTTCCGTGCGTCCCAATAACCCAGTCGAGATACCTTAAACCTGTCCCAAACTCTGTTCTTATCCGTAACCAAAAACTTTTCTCGACCTTAGTTCTTCTTTGTTCTGTCTCAGTTTCTGAAAAATTGAAAATTTTTAGTATGAAGAGATACAACAAATGCACACTTTGACACTTGTTTAATTTATACGCCGTGGTACTTACCAAGCTGTTTCACAGTTCCCATTTATTCTAACTCCCTACCACAATACAAAAACCGCAAACATTCAACGTTGAATTTCTCAGTTGTGCAAAAAGTGGAGTCCTAACAACAAACAAGAACTGAGATCACGTTTTTTTCTGAGTTTGAAAGGGTAAGGGGTAGGATTAGGAATATGATTAGGTTCAGGGTTAGGGACAAGGACAGAGATATGGACAGGTTAAGGGTATCTTGACTGGTAGGGACGGATGGAACTGTTTCCTTCTAATCATCGTCCTAAAAATAAACGTTAGCCTAGATCTATACCTGTAGATCTAAACAATCATGTAGTTTTCTGCCTGGGTGTCTAGTCGTGCCAAGCACTCAGATACCTCATTATTAAGTTTATGAATTGGCATAGGCTTATCATTGCACACACAATATAACTACAAGAAAGCGGGGATTTGATCCGTAGTCACAGCTATTGTTTACCGAAGTCAAAATGTGGCAAAAAGAAAAAGTTGTATGTAGCAAAGCCTCGAGTAAGAAAAATCACCGAAACAATACAATAAAACGCAAAGGAAAAGGGAAGACAAATCACAAATGAAGCTTTCGATTCATTGATCTTCATCAGGAAAAAAATATAACAGGTAGGAAAATTGAATCAGTAAAACAAAATTGTAGAATGTTAAACCCGAGACACAGGATACCGAGACGGTTCAATTCGCCAAATTGCGTCCGTCGACTTTGCGCGCGTATCATCCATGCCGACAATGGGACAATTCGCACCACACCCCTTCATAATCGATGGAAAAAGACTAGTACCACAGATCTCTGTGAGTAGTACTCACCGTGTTTATACGCGGGCAAGTTGTGGGCATATAGTGAAAGTAGAAATGGACCGTCTCGGTATTCTGTGTCTTGGGTTAAACCAATACGAGTAGTCAGCTGTGAGTCCAGACTTGGATTTTCGGAGCTATTCCACAGATTTTCTGCGGTTTTTACAATATTTTGTCTATTATTTACCACTTTTGGCAAGTTATAATTTATCTCAAATTGTTACAGCATCCATGATCGATAATTATTTATGTTATTATTATCGATCAGGAACTTTAGGACATTCCAGCAATTACTCGTTTGTTTGTTGTTGTTTTTTTTGGGGGGGGGGGGGGCAACAAAACCTTATGGGCTGACGTTGCAGGAAAATCTTGTTAAAATAACATCAAATATTTCTGTTTGGTTTGGTGACAGGCACCAGGATCCCAGCACATCAGACATCCTCATTACTGCTTCTCTCCCCGCTCCAAAATGCACTCGAGCATTTTCTTACTTAAGGTCCCAGTGGCCAGCTGGTTCTATTATTTGACGGGTTCGTCTGGCCTTGCCGCACACCTTTCCCTCACCCCGAACCCAATCATTCTGGTATTGGGAGGAACCTCAGTGTCTTCTTCCGCTCGCAATGGGAGGGCGATGATCATCTGCAGGAGCTCTTTCCTGTCGTGCTGCAGGTCTCCTCAACTGTTCCGTACCAGATCGGAATACACACACTGGGGGGAACCAGATGGGATTGTATAAATCTATTTATCCCGTTCCCAGGCCTGGTTTCAATATTCAAGAAGCCTGCACAATGAGCAAAACAAAGTCAGCATGCCCTTTGCTCGTTCGATATCTGTAATTCGTTCGAAAAATACAAAAAATAATTTTTGAAAAAGCTGTTTTTGTCTTAGACCCGTGGAATGTCTCTCCATCAACAACATTTTTTCTTTGTTAACCCAAGCTTGCTTTTTCTTCCTGGAATGAAACACTAATAAATAGGAATCGATAAAATGAAATTATGGAGGCAGGACAATGAGTTAGAACGACCAGGAATTACGAACACTGAAATAACCGTGTTTCGAATCCGTGATGGCTTAGACACGTCTGGGCTCAGGATTCTGTTTCTACCCCTCGCCAGGCTTTACGAGCAGATTTCGATATTTGCATTTTATCTTTAAGCAGATATTGGCATAATTCGTGCAATTATATTTGATCCTATTTCGCAGTAGAATGAATGATGTTTAAAGTCAAGAGTTTGATTTTGAGTTTGGGTTTAACGGCGCATCGGCAGGATAATGACCACTTTCGGTTTCACGACCTAATTAGGTACTTAATTTATGTTTGGTATTCAGAGCTTCACCAATTTAAATTTCACAATAGAATAGAATAGTTCTGTATAAACTTTATTATATTGGTAAAATTCTCAAAAGTTGTTTTGTGTGGATGTCAAAAGAGTTTTGTAAATGTATTTAAAAGTTTTCATAGCGTGTTGGAAATAATATTAGCCTCCCGCAAAAGACAAGACGTGGCGTGAGCCCACGTCAGAAAAGTAATTTTTCCATCGATCTGCAGGCACAGCGCCTTCTTCGGATATGCATGAAATCTACACAATCAGTTAAATTATGCAAGACGACGTTTGTACAAACCTACAATAATTGTATGAACTATCATCTTCAGTGATATGACAGGAATACCTGTCTGGCCCCTCCCGCCCCTTTAGTTAAGTGCTGTACCGTCTTCAATTCCAAGCAGAGACTTTCGTGCATGACATAACAAAAGAAGTACTGATTTTCTTGACGGCACTCCGGATTTGAAAGTAAATATTAGATAATAATTATGTACTTTGTGATATTTGTCTCTCTTCTGTTTAAACGACCAGACATTTGGGGGTTCAAGCCCGGGGGATGTCATCCGTAATGAGCTTAAGGCCAATTTTGGCAATTTTTTTACTTCTCTTCCCCCATTTACGCTTTTCTTATGCTTGTCCCCCAACCCTTCCCCATGTGGTCTTTTCATAAGACGGGGTCAACCCCCTTCCACCTGCAAGCGCACGTATTTTATGGATGGCTCCTAACGTCAAGGCTCAAGTGAAACAAAACAACCACAACAAACTTCTCGCACACGTTGACATGCACGCCATTGATACCCCAGGTACGTAAACGTCTTTCAATTCATTGTCGGACTGCAAGATCTCTCTCTGTCTTTCGCTCTCTGCCTCTCCCCTCTCCCTCTCCCCCTCTCTGTGTCTACCCCTCTCTCTCTGACTCTCTGTCTCCCCCCTCTCTCTGTCTCTCTTTCTCCCTCCCTCTTTTTCTGTCGCCTTCTCCCTCTCCCCCCCCCCCTTTTCTCTCTCTCTCTGACTCCGGGTGTACAAAAAGTAGACCCTCCTCAAAGAATGAATTTGATCAGATCAATTTAATTTCTCTCTGACATGAGAGCTTCTCGACAATCTCGGCCAAGGAACCGGTCATTTGAAACCTGGATATCTCGGGTAAAATCTCAGAACCAAATCAACATATCAAAGGTTTCCGTTGACGTTTATGAAGTTCAATTTCGGTGAGACAGTGGAAGCAGATAATGATTCCAGTGAGAACTTCTGACATCGAATGGCGCCCTATCCCCCCCCCCCCCTCTTCGTTTTGCCTGCAGTTTTTTTTTCCTATTTTATTTTTTTTCCATCCTGTTTTTGGACACATTTGTAATTGGTCATGCTTTTGGACTCCCCTTTTCTGCCATTATTCTTGCCATTTCTACCTCGGCATCCTTCTTCCAACCTGTCTTCTCTGTTTCCATGATTAGTAGCATACAGAGACACGTCTGCCTAACCTCTGTGGACTCAAGCTGGCTCGAGACAGTTTTGACATGCCCAGTGGTGGACCTACATTTCTGGGACCCATGAAGTTTGAACTGTTATGGGGCCCTTTCTCAACCAACAACGATAGGGCAATATCCAAAATTCACTTATTAAAAAATGTTTCTACAAGGACCCCCGCGATTAGGTCTTCATTAGTTTCATAGTAGGTTCGCCACTGGACATGCCCGAATTAACAAGAGAAAATGTGAGGCGATTAGAAAAGTGTATGTGCCTAGTTAGTTATCAGAAAAGCAAAGCGGGAGTGAAAGTAAGAAGAAAAAAACCAAGTGAGCAAGGTGGGAATCGAACCCGCGACCTCTGTTACGGCAACAACTGCCCTGCCAGGTAGAAGAAAACAGGACGATTAAACGAATTATTTTCTCAGTGATCTGTCTCCCCGAAGCTTCTGCTAATCTTCATTGATTGAATGAATAAGACATAATTGTTTCAGCCCCACCAGTCCGCTAGGTCCTGTTTAACTCCAAGCCCACATCTCACACTGAAGCCGAGGCAAAACAGACTAGACTCAGGGCACCACAGGCCTGAATGTCAAGCACTATGTTGAACTTTGACGCGAAACCTAAGCTGGATTTTCATGGGAACAGAAACGGAAACAGTAACGGGTACGGCAAAAAAACAAAAACAATATCAAGTAGTGAAAAATAAAACGTGTTTCCATGTGTACGGAAATGGTGTTTTTGTACATCGTCGGTCAGCTGTTGAAACCTCGTTAAAACTAGCTCTTGGTGCTGTTTGTCAGGGGCACGTCGCATAATTATAAAGCCAAACAGAGGAAATACTGAGTTGTCTTCACTGCTCAGCTACAGTTTTCTACGTAAAAGTCTACAGTCCCTATCAATAGCATCAAAGGCTAGTTTGAACGAGGTTCCAATAGTCGAACGACGACATAATTATTATGAAAACGTTCTTTCGATTTCACCACTTGAAGGGTTTTTTGACGTTTCCTTTGCCGTTCCGTTTCCGTACATATGAAAACTTAGCTTTAGGTAGCGTGATTTCAACAAGAGGAATTTTGTCGTTCTTTCATGGTATATTTCGTCCACTCGCACTGGTGCACGTTTTCCCTTATTTGTGGCTGTTCTAATTCTGGCCCAAAAAACATTTTTGCAGGAATCACGTGCAGTTTCTGTGGCTTCCGCCATTTCTGGCTTTCAGCGTCACTCAGAATTTTCCGCCTTTCTTATTCTCGTTCTTTGCCAGGTTCTCCCGTTCTTTATCTGCGTCAACCTCATTTTTGAGTCACGTTTTCTCTCCTTTCCTCAAACACGTTCACCTCTCTCAAATGTCTGCATGTCTCCTGTCTACTGTCAAGTTTATTTACAAAGGCGGTATACAGGGTCATAAAATGTTAGTTATTATAATAATAATGCTCTTACCATAATGGAGTTGGAAGGTGAACGTGCAAGCACCTAAAATTTCGTGACTACTTGATAATAAATTATGAAACTTGGTGCACTGCTTCAATTTTTGTTTATGATACTTTACGTGGACACCATATTCTGGACAAACTTCAGTTTTTATTCTTATCTATTCACCACTTTTTGAACCGTAGAATAAGAGAAACATTTTCGTCGAGTAGAATCGAAAAGTGTGATCAGAAATTGCGTTCTACGTCTCTCTTTAAACATTGCTAGCTGAAATACAACTTTATTACATCTGTGTATTCTGCGTGGAATTGTGGTGTAACGAAAAGCTCTGTTAGTCTGCATAGAATCAAAATGCAGTTATTGATGCCGCCTAGATCTAGATAACTATACAGCTGGGCTTGGTGCAAGGAAAATTTGCAAGGTTTATCTTGGGGGGGGGGGGGCTAGTAATAATAATGATAACAAATAATGTTTAAATAGAGCTCCATCCAGTCATATGCAACCTATATGCGCTTTGTATCCATTCTTGAATTCACTTACACAAAGTACATGTTAAACATAGGACAACAAACAGAAGCAACTGTGATTGGATTCCATTAATTAATAAGGGATTTTAAGGCGTTTCTTAAACATTTCACTGTTTTGAATGTCTCTCTCGGGTTTTGAGGCCACGAATTCCAGGTCTTCTGGTTGCCCTTTTTCGAACACCTCTTTTATCTTGTTACTCCCTCACCTCTCTCTATCTCTCTCTCTGTCTTCTCTCTCCCCCCCCCTCTCTCTCTTTCTCTGTCATTCACTCACTCTTTTTCAACCGAATGAAGATCCAGATTCTCATTCTCCCTTAAAAAAAAAAAAGAAAAGAAAACTCATCCCATTGCACGCATCTCCCTTAGATGCAGCCCTGTCAGACCCGACCGTCCAAGCATCTCTTTTCACATTCACTTTTCCCTTCACATCAGCAGGTTTTGATGTATTAAAGATGGGCATCCCGTCTTCCTTTCCTCCCTTCTCTTTCTTTTTCATCTCCTTCTTTGCTCTTTTGTCCCCGTCTTGTCTTTCGCCCAAAGCATATCCACCTCCTCTTCCCTCTTCCAACATTTGTTTCAGCGAGTTGTTGTTTTTTTTTTCCCTCATCTTTCCTCCTTTCTCCTTCTAGAAATCTGCTTTTTGCTTATCAAGTTCTCTTCTTGATAAAATTGATCCTCCCATTCCAGAACCCCGTCCTCGATGAGGTCAACGTCTTCAGCAAGGGCCTCATGCCCCCTGCCTCTCTCGCTCCCCCCCCCCCCATCCCCTGTTGAGTCACACGATCAGTCCACCCCGGGTGCTCCAGGTTTTGTTTACCTCAGAAATTCTTCAGAATCGACTGGTACTGCCTCAGTTTTCTATTTGAGTGATTGAAAAATGGATCAGAGAAAAGTCCCTCTCTCCATGATGGCTTTCAGACTTAATTTCCAAAGTCAACAACAGAAAAGGGACTGAGAAAATTTATTCCAGACCGAATTATGCTTCAAATAGAATAATTATTTTGTTCTCTGACGTGGATCCACAGCGCCGGCTTGTCCTTTCTAAGAGAGGCTAAGATCTACAACTTGATTTAAAAAAACGTTTAAACACATTTACAAAACTCTTTTCAGATGTAGACAAAACAACTTTTGAGAATTTTACCAGTGTAATAAAATTTATACGGAAATATTTAAATCTACATGTGAAATTTAGATTGATGAAGCTCTGAATACCAAACATGAATAAACTACCCAAACAGACCGCAAAGTGGCCGTTATCGCTCCGACGCGCCGTAAAAACCAAACTCAAACTCAAACTCAGAGTGTTCAAATCACGCCCCAAATAAATAGTTCGCCCAAAACAACATTTCTGAGTGTTATTTCTCGTCGATACGAAGTGAAACAATTTTACTCACATTGAATGCTGAAATAACTCTACAGCTCAGTGGACAATGTACAGACAACTAATGACAAATTTATGTTCATTTAATCAAAGATATCATACATTTCTGAATAAAGTCACTCAACAGGTAGTAAACAAAGTTCTTTGGATCACCCCCCCCCCAAGACACTGAAGGACCCCTCTCCCCCCCCCCCGCCCCCCGACACTGAAAGACCCGCCCCCTCCCAGAGCAGACTGAGGGACCCCCCTCTCCCCAATTACACTCCAGATAAATTGAGGGACACCTCGCCCCCCCCCCTCCCGTTACACACACTCTCCACTTACACCTTTTCAAAGAGGGGCCATGCATAAAGTATGTGCGCTCAATTTTGGCATTTTTTTTATTTCTTCTTTTTGGAATATGAAAACATGTCATTGCCCCTGTCATCGTTTCCAAGGTAACACTGCTATTGTTTTCATTGTCGTTGCCATTACCAAAACAACTACCAAAAACACGCTGTATCATTACGCGAGGCTTTGCTACATACAACTTTTTTTTTTTTAGCTTTGTCTGTGCTTCAAGCCTTGCCTAGACTCCAGTTTTTCTACTTTAAAAAAAATATATAAATAATATTTTGTGTCATTCATGGTTGATGGCGGCTAAAGTGGAAGAAAAAGGCTGCTTTATTTGATTGTCCTGTTATACAAAAGCAGCACATTTAGCCCAGTCATCATTATTTCTGGCACTGAAATTCTGGAGACATCGACAGATGCACCTTGTAAATTCAATAAACTTAAGTGCATTCTTACTCCGAGTTTCTGGCCAGTTTCTCAAGTCTTCGGAATATTTGTGAAAACATTATGTAAAATTACACTGGGGCTGCAGCGTGAATAGCTTTTAGACCTCACAGCGTTTGCAGGTACATACTAGGCTTTCTCTGGGGGCAAAAAATTCTATCAGAAAGATTCCACAAAATCCCGGTAGTTTTGCATTTGAATTTAATGATGTAATTGGAAAAGAAGGATGGAAGTGAGGGAGAGATGATAGATAAACGATGGAAGACAAGAAAATTAGAAAAGAAACGAGAATCTGAACGCTTGGGGAGGAGAGTATGGGTGGGGGTAGTTGGACGACAATGAAACTAAACTAACTAACTAACTAACTAACTAACTAACTAACTAACTAACTAACTAACTAACTAACTAACTAACTAACTAACTAACTAACTAACTAACTAACTAACTAACTAATTAACTAACTAACTAACTAATTAACTAACTAACTAACTAACTAACTAACTAACTAACTAATTAACTAAATAACAAACTAACAAACTAACAAACCAACAAACCAACAAACAAACTAACTAACTAACTAAGGAAATGTTAAAAAAACTGCAGACACGACACTCTCACGAACATAATTATTATACATTATTAAATGGCGAGCTGATTATTTATTTTCGCCCGGCCTTACTTGAGGGAGCAAACTTGTGTTCACCTCTATGACAAATTCAGTCTTAAAATAAACTAGTTTAGCTCATACGAAAAAAAAAAATATATATATTAAAAAAAAAAAAAAACAATGGCCCTTTTGACGGCTGGCCATTCAAGGACTCATCTATAGGTTTATTTTATATATCTACCTTCTTTTAAATGCATATTACTTATCTCGAAACGATTGATGAAATAGTTATATGAAACAAAATTGCAGTCAGGAATAAGTTAAAAAGTAAAACTGATAGATTCGAAACAAGTATAAAGGAGGAGAAATTATTGTGGGATTTTGAAAGAGCGAGAGATGGATGTGAATTTTAATATTTATAAAGTAGTGCCTTCTTCGATTAGCATGTTTTTTAAAATGCAAAACTACTAAGAGGACACCTTTCATTGTGATATTTTCATGTGTAGTAAATTTACGACAGATAAAGGTAGGGAAAAGGGGAGGGAATGAAGAATTTTGATTGCTGCATGGCATTTATCAGTCAGGTTAGATTTTATTGTATATCATTTCAAAGACATGTATAAATTGCCCTAGGCAGTTGGGAGCGGAGAGAGTGAATGATCGAGAGCGTTTTGTCTTTGTTAATGTATATTTTCAAATCCTGTAATATATACATCTTTCTTGTGTAATCTTTCAATTAGGCTGTCAGGCCTACAATAAACTTAAACTTGAAACTTGTAACCTGTAAAATCTTTATTTTTGTCGAATACACCCCTTTTTCCATAACTCAGCAGTCTGCTTGACGTAAGAGGGATCAATGTTTATTGTGGGAACATCACCTACAGTACCTGCCAACTACAAGGCTTCCCGACGTCTGAGTTGACCGAATTTGAGGACAGACAAACCAAAGGACGTCACAGGAAGAAAATAGACCAGGATCAACCCCAGGAATACGTAACTGGATGTCGTTCAGGGTCAGTGGACGGTGAAAACGTACTCGTGGATAACTAACTATGTACATGGTTGTTTCACAAGTCGTCGGTGTAAAACAATACTCCTGTAACCCGATCAACATATTTTGTGGGTTACAGGAGTATTGTTCTACACCGACGAGGTGACGGACGCTAGTGGGTGGATCTGACAAAACCGAGCTAAAGATGAAATTTTTATACCTCTTGAAAAATCAAAATGAAATATTTCTAAGCAAACTAGTTTCACAGAATGCAGAAAAATGGCTAATCTTTCATATTATAAGCAAATTTTGGTTTCCATAGAAAATTCAAAATCCACAGAAGCGATTTGCTCAGGAATTTGGTTTTTCACCTCAGGCCCGATCTCTTCATATCCACTCAACAACTGCCAACTGCAACTGTCTCATGAGCCATTTTAAATAATGTACAGCAAAAATCGATCTTGACGCATCTGGTGTGAAAGTCCCGTATCTGTAACATCTCATAATATAATAGGGAGGCATTACCGAAACATCCACTAAAGTGTGATAGATCTGTTTGCTGTATGTTATATCCAACTTACACAAGCACAGCTGCAACAATCAATTTTAAAAATGTCACCTACACCCACATAAGTTCACCTTAACTGACATTGTTTGAATGTGATATTAAACGGTCGAGGTGGATCATTGTCTGTATGCCTATCTGACTTGTGGATCACTGACTGTATGCCTATCTGACTTGTGGATTGTAATAATGTAACGTTTGACGCCGTGCAGGTAAAGCTTGGGATTCATGTCCTCTAACTGTCTTTTTACTTTTGACCTTTCAACAATATTCTGCTCGACACACTGTGTAAACTTCGTGGGGGATATTATGACATAAATTAGATCTATAGAAATTCCAGCCCATCTCTGTCGACAACCATGCTCTAATTTGAATGACAAAAAAGTGTCCCTTTTCATTTCAAAATGTTAGATTTGCTCTTTTGAACGGTTTGAAACAAATTCCGTATCTGAGTATGATAAATAAATGATGTTATATTGAATATATTCAACAATTTTCGAAGTTGTAAAGTCGCACTGGTGTCTGGTTTCTCTTTCTCAGTAAAAGAGTATGGAAAAACATTGAAAAGTTGCCTTTAGTATTGTTCACTTTATTTACCTAAAATGGTAGAGATTGACATGGGTATAAAGAAGTTAGCTTTCTCTGGCGCTGGAAACATTAGAGGATTAAATTCATTACATCGATAATGAGGATTTAATTGCCCTAACAGGACACTCCACCCCCGGTCCCTGCCCCGGCCACCCGCCCCCCTCTGGATTTGAACAAATTCCAGTTTCTTCTGTTTTCTTCTAACCGAGGCATTTTTACATTCACTTAATTCTTCCAGCAGTTAATTTTCATTGTCTAGCATGCTAATCTTTCAAGCTGCTTTCTCAATCAATTCCTGTGTCAGGCGCAGCTTCACTTCTTTCAATCAGTGCGTTCCCTGAGGCTGACGGCACACTAAGTCACGACAGTTTCGTATCTGCCTGGCCCAGTGCGTGAATTCTCTCTCTCTCTCTTTCTGCCAGCTGTCTCAAGGCAGTTTTGACTTACCCGACCTAGTGAAACAGACTTGTTTTTGGACTCCCGTTTAGCTCCAAAGTTTTTGTTTCGCACAAAAACTCTGCAAAACAGACTCGAGCCAGTGCGCCACAAGCTTAAAGTGCATGAACAAACACTGAAAGTTTGAATTTAGGGGTGTTCATTTTGTTTACTATACGTAACACTGGAGGAATTGATATAGGCATGAACACCTTTTCTGGAGCACTGGACCCACATGAGGTTTCCCAAAAGCACCAGAACATTATTGCTTTCGATTATTTTTCATCTCCATATATTCAGGACCGGATTTAGATGAAAGAGGCCCTAAGCTATTCTAGCTGTGAGGCCCCTCCCAATCCCCTACCCCCATGGCCAGAGGATGATGGAAATGTCTTGAATAATTTGAGTAAGGCAAATGATGATGATAGACATTTGAAATTCCTTCTCTAAAGGACATAAAGCTAGGAAAATGACAAAAGATTTGTTCACATACCACAGTGGATTGTAAACATCATATGAATGTAAGAAAAGGCAACACGTGTCACAAAATATTATTCACACTGGCTTGAGGCGCCCCCCCCCCCACGATTTTGAGACCCTAGGCTTCAGCCTACCTAGCCTAATGGTAGTAGGCCTAAATCCGGCACTGCACGCATTGCTCATTAAAATTTAGCCAAAGCTGTTGGCGGGAGCGCGTGATATTTTACATTGTCAATTCCTTCACAACTCTAAGCCGCATAATTTACACCCAGGGAGATATTGAACCCCCAAGATCGTTGCTTGATTTGTTGACACGTAAATCCTAATCACCTTTTCCCGACCCCTGCCCAGGTGGTTATTTTCGTTTAAGAATGTTATAGCAATAGATCCGTGATAAACTTGACCGAAATGACAAAGTCACGATAGATGTCAGTTCACCGGAATTTGGTATGTTACAGGAAATAACATTACCAGACATTTCAGTGTTTTTTCCACACCGAAGACACTGAAAGACAAGGTTATTTAAGAGTCTGTTCTGCATGTTTCTACATAGCAAAGGTGAAATCTTAACCAAATAGTTAGATTGTGCCCCAATACATAGATATTGTATGAGAAGCTATTTGCAGGAATGAGTAATTACATTGCAAGCAAGCGGCTTGATGAGATAGGGGGGTGGATAGGCAGATAATAGGTAAGTAGATAGGCAGGTAGGCGGGTAGGCCGGTAGGTAGATAGGTAAGTACATAGGTAGGTGGGTTGGTATGCAGGCAGGCAAATGAGTAGGTAGGTTGGTAGTAGGTAGGTAGATAGGCAGGCAGGCAGGCAGACAATCAGGTAAATAGGCAAGTAGGTAGGTAGGTAGGTAGGTAGGTAGGTAGGTAGGTAGGTAGGTAGGTAGGTGGGCAGGTAGGTAAGTAGGCAGGCAGACAGATTAGTGTGAAAACTGAGTGCTGATTTAATGTGCTTGAGCTCGAAAGTTATGGGCTACATTGCTTCCAGCACAGATTACTTGCAAATCAAACTGCTGAAGTACAGCAAGTTTTCATTGGAAATGCTGTCGCTAAACAACCAGTGTTTGTCGTTACTAACACTCTCGCAAACATGATAAACCATATTATATAATACTGCATACCGGTGCTTTAAAAGAGGTGTGAACGAAGGCTTGTCATCGTTCATGTCTTAAAATAAACTGCAATCTCTTTAGATCTGACAGTAATAAGTAGGGACTAAGAGCTGATCCTCCCATCTCAAATAGCTGGCATGTAGACATCTATTACAATTCCGACGTCATACTGCACTGTTTACAGTCAGTCAAAATATTTGCAAATGCCAGAGGTTAGTGCTGGTACAAAGTAGGGCGAACCCTCCCTTTCCTCATAAGATAAAGGATTACATACAGGACACCCCGGGTACACTAGCTCAATAATCTTGTCACCAAGGGTATCTGTCTGTCATAGGGGTGGGTCTGTTTATTCAATAAATCTAACATTACGACAGTCACATCCTTATACACCGTTCCCCCCTCCCCTAAGCCACGATAATGTGCTGTGCCCTGCATTTAACCCCGTTCTTTTGGCTTGGCTGGTAAATGGGTCCAGCCCCTGGCACCTAGCTGCAGTGCCAAGTTGTGACTGTTATCTCTGTAATTTAATGTCTTGCACTCGGTGTATGGATCCCGTTCAATACCCATACGTTTTGATGTCAATCTGGCATTGTGATGTTGGGGGCGTCATGAAACTGAGGGGCTTTAGTTCAGTGGATCATGTTCCCCAGTGAAACGAATTGAAGAGCTTTTTTCCAAAATTGGATAAGTCAAAATTGGCATGACTTATGGCCCCTTTCAGATAGTCATTCAAAATTGGAAGGGCATATCCGTACAATATGTTATGCACACAATTCGATGAAGTAGAATACACAATGTGAATGAATCTTCTTCCCTCATTGAAGAGCGCTTAAATTTTAGACCAATCAGGTAGAGCTACCCCAGCCCACAATATGTTGTAGTGCATACAACATGTTGTACGGATATGCACTTCGTTCAAAATTAGTGAAAAACGCGGTGTAAGAGTTCAGTTAAAACTTGCTATGTCCCGTGTTATGTGACACCACGTCTTACACTAATTTTGGATGACTGTCATGCAAACTTTGACTTGTCCATTTTGGAAAACCGCTCTTCAATTGCTACTGATGTTTGTTAGGGGTACGTAGACCAATTACAAAGCCAAATACAGAAAATACTGAATTGTGTTCACTGTTCACCAATGGTTTATAATACAAAATACCACGAGCCGCTGACAACTGCCTTTGCATCCTAACAGGCATTTCGCCAGCAAAAGGTTTCAAGCGGGGCATTTTTACATTTTTACATGACACACACAGGGTTTCAATGCCAACGACAGCGATCCTCTCTAAAAACAAAGATCTACACAACAAAGGGTTTTCAAGCGTATGGGCATTTTTCACTCAAAGATACTCTCCGCGGGGCTTACCTCCTCACCATAATTTTAGCAACTGTTTACTGTCTTCGAAGACATACTTACTGCAGTGGAAGATGTTTAGCTGTACCCAGTTTTGCCTCAGAAGCGTCTTATTGGCTAATTTTTCGACTTTTTTTTTTTCTGGGATTATTGTACTAGTTGTTTGTTTGTCCGTTTATTTTCTTTTCTGAAAAAAGGTCTTTTCATGACGGAAAGCTCTCCTTTGTTTTCCCCTTCATTTCTAAGAGAGAGGTACAGAAGAACGTTTTGGCCTCCGCAATTCGCGAATTTTACACAAGCAACCTTTTCACTTTTTTGGCCACATTTTGACCTGACTTTAAAAGCCCGACTGCGAGAACATGGACGTGTGGACGTTTATGTCATGGAGTAGCCACTAAATGCACCACTGTCGGTGCAGGACGATATGATTTATGTCTATTTCAGTTAACTATGAAGGAAACACCATACCCTGTGAAAATTGTCACGACCATAAAACCTGCAGCCTTTAGAGGCGAGACAGTAAATAACGTCGCTCTGTGGGACTTAAGCCGACCGAATTAGGAATGCGACAGTACGTGTAAAGTCATTAGGTGCGTTTGAGGCGCATTCAGCGTGCACCCGCAGACCGCCTTAGAAAGTCATGTGGTGCATTTACGGAGCGTTCACAAGAAAACCTCCTTCACCTGAAAGCGAATCCACCGAGGAGTTCCACGCATATCTTACTATAAAGGAGCTAGAGAGTGAACGTGTAAGCACCATAAACCTTCTTTCCTAAGCAATGAAAAATTACGAAACTTGGTGTACCGCTTCAATTTTTGATGCTAAGTTACGTAGACACCCCTGTTTAGGACAAAAATTCAGTCTTTAATATTATTTAATCGCCATTTTTTAAACTGCAAATTAAGAGACCCATTTTCGTCGAGGAGAATCGAAAAGTGTGACCGGAAACTGCGTTCTACACCACTCTTGAGACATTGCCGGCCGAAAGTCAACTCGATCACTCATGTAGTCTTTGCTCAGAATCCAAGTGCTGTTTTATTGCGATCTAGACTAGATCTAGATTTACGGTTGGGCTTGGGACAAAGAATTTGCAAGATTTATGTTTATAGGGTAAACTGGTTATGATAATGTCCAGAAGTTCATAACTTTTCGACTAGCAAATGTCCCGCAGTTCAGTTCGCAAAGATGACAACAATTCAAGGTAAATGAACTTCGAGAAACAAGTACAGCTGTCTAGTTAATTGTCTAACTGTTTACCTCCCTGATTCCCAGTGCTGTGTGTAGGTGTGAAAAATCTAAACTGTACGATTCGTGACTGTTGTTATGACTGATTTCATTGAAAGTACATGACTGGCCAAGACTTTCTTCAAATTGTCTACTATTTTCACCATTTGTTTCGTTACTCCGCATGAAATAGTTAGCTCAGGTATCATCTTCGTTTAGATCACCATGTTTAATATCTATTTTGTTTAGATAGGTTCATCTTCTCTTCGCAGCCTGGTTATTTAAGAGTTATTTAAGAACAAAACCCAGCGATCACCTGCTACAGCCTCTACTTAACCAACACAGACGCACACGCACACACACACGTACACACACACATACACACATACACACAAAAGTCATGGTATATAAAATGGGGTTGAGGGGTGGATGTTAGCGAGCTATTTTATCACAAATATTACAAGAGAGATTTTCTATTACAGAAAAATGAACTCTGTGGTGAAGAAAATGACAGTGTAGTATGTAGTGTAGATAGTAGTCCTATCACTACCAAGTTTTGACCTATGAGTTAGTCAGTTGGTCCAAATATGAGATAAGTAAATATGCGTGGGAGTTAGAATGACTAGGTCAGCGAAAAATCGAAGGTAAGAACATGGTCGTACTCGGTACTCGTAAGTGACTTGTTAAGTCAGAGACGTCGGTTGAAGAAAAACGTTTTCTTTTCTAGTGTCTTTGCTCGGCCTCTAGAAGGATCGAATTGAACTTGTGATTTAATATAGCTTTGTGGAATGTTTATACCCTATCCGTCGTATAACCTATTGGAAACTGCAATTTTGAGCCAATTTGAGGAGGGAACATTGTATTATGTTCTTATTTTGCTGGAGAAGGCACAAAGGAAGAGACAGAGTCGATGTGCGATGATTGGAAGGAAGAGAAAAGGAGAGGCAGAGAGACAGAGAGAGAGAGAGAGAGAGATAGAGAGAGAGAGAGAGAGAGAGAGAGAGAGAGAGAGAGAGGGAGAGACAGGGAGCGGGAGATAGAGAGAAAGAGAGAGAGAGAGGGCGAAAGAGAGAGGGAGAGAGAGAGAGAAAGAGAAAAAAACGAGCAAAAGCAGCGACTTCCTTATGATAAACAGTCAATACAAAATATTTTTTTAACAAAATTATATCATAGCACGGTCAGACCAGTAAGTGAGACAGCAACTTGAATTGCAAAGACAAGGTCCAAACCTTAAGGCAGCCTACTTGCCTTATACAAATTCGATAGTTACAAATTATCTATGCTGTACAGACAACATACACACACACAAACGAGTGTTATAGTAGATTATTTGGGCGTATGAAGGGAATCGCCAAAGCCTTTGAGAATAGAAATACATCTAGTCCAGGGGTGCTGAACCAGTCGATCGCGATCTACCGGTCGATCTTCAAATGCTTGGCAGTCGATCGCGGGATGCATGTAGGACACACCCGCGAGGTATGTATATAAAATATATATATATATTTTTTTTATTTGTCTTTGTATTTTGGCGGGTCGTTTTTCTTGGATGTGGCGGGTTTGTGTTAGTTGTATGTTAAAGTGAATAATGCCGATAGGCACACCATTGTGTTAGTTGTATGTTAAAGTGAATAATGCCGATAGGCACACCATTGTGTTAGTTGTATGTTAAAGTGAATAATGCCGATAGGCACACCATTGTGTTAGTTGTATGTTAAAGTGAATAATGCCGATAGGCACACCATTGTGTTAGTTGTATGTTAAAGTGAATAATGCCGATAGGCACACCATTGTGTTAGTTGTATGTTAAAGTGAATAATGCCGATAGGCACACCATTGTGTTAGTTGTATGTTAAAGTGAATAATGGCGATAGGCACACCATTGTGTTAGTTGTATGTTAAAGTGAATAATGCCGATAGGCACACCATTGTGTTAGTTGTATGTTAAAGTGAATAATGCCGATAGGCACACCATTGTGTTAGTTGTATGTTAAAGTGAATAATGCCGATAGACACACCATTGTGTTAGTTGTATGTTAAAGTGAATAATGCCGATAGACACACCATTGTGTTAGTTATATGTTAAAGTGAATAATGGGGATAGGCACACCATTGTGTTAGTTGTATGTTAAAGTGAATAATGCCGATAGGCACTCCAGCATAGGTTCGGTTTCTTTTATTTTTTGTTTCAGGGCTTCGCCAGACTGGCAGATCTCCAAAGGCTGGAAAATGTAAAAGTAGATCCTATGTCAATAAAGGTTGAGCACCCCTGATCTAGTCTGTCGACATGAAAAAAAAAAACACAGTATAAAGCTAAACAAATCAGGAAAACATATATCAATATCAAATGCACAGCGTTTGGACTAGTTTTCCTATTGACAAAGTAAACAACGAGTTCCCTGATCCTGTCTGCGGGTCTTCAGTGAGGTCCAAGTAAACACGTAGGGTCATATTGCTCCAGGTCAGGTCAAGTGAATTGGCATAATTAGATTGCATTAGCCGTCGGCAGTTCAGGGGACATTCATAAAGTACGTATGATCGTTTTTTGACAATTTCTTTTTTTTTACCCTTTTCTTTCTCCCATGTGCGCATTTCATACACTTGGCTACCTGGGTGTTGACTTGATGTTGTTAATGTCATGACACTAGAGTTCTCGCAGCTGGACATGCGCAGAATCCTCCCCCCCTCCCCCCACACCCAAAATTCAACACACATAATCTACACAAATACGGATGAAATAAGAAATGTGTCAAACAAAGCAGAGAGCTTAGAAAACCATACAGTTTGAGCTAGCTTGATTACTTCCTTCTCTGTAATTTAAAAAAAACACACCGGGCCCTATTGCAAACACAAGCAAGCAGGCAAACTAGGAAACAGACAAAGAAGCTAAGACCCGAAGAAACAAAACAATCATAGGGTTCTAGTACTTTCTTAAACATGCAGTTTGTAGTGTTCAGATCCGTAGTTATATTGGCACCGTCAAATATTGAAAGCTTTCCTACCAGATAATGGCTCATTTTGCTGAAATTACTTCCCCTTAACCCGATAGGGGGCGCGCAATAACTGGAGGTAAACAAACAGCAGCCGATCCCGGAAGTGACCGCTTGATTTGCCCTATACTGATGCTCCATGAAGTGACGGCTGCGCATAATAAACTGTAGTTTTCTCTCCAAAATGCCAGATTATTGCATTGTTCCCTTTTGCAAAAAATACCGGTGGTTATCGGCACTGCCGTGATCCGTTCTTATTCCTCTGTAGCTCAGCACCAAAATAAAATAACTTAAAATGCCACATACCAATAATAACATTGAAAATAACACCTCTTTCAAATGTTATTTTTCAATTCCATGAAATTACTGTTAAAACTTTAATATTATGAGCCCAAAGTAGTCACTATCGGACATTTTAACGGCCAAAATCGCTCATCTGCGGGAGCTGAGTAACACCCATATATCGTTCCAATATGGATCTGATCACACAGACTCAAAATTACAATTTACTGATATTTGGATTACATTGAATAACTATAACCTTTATTTTGGTATATTTTTGCCTGGGCTACGGAAAATCATTTGATGTCTGTGTATGTCGATTTTATGTTTGTATGGAATTTTAAAATTTGCGAAATTACGCATTTTTTGCTCCTAAATTAAGCTTCAATATAGCTGTTGATTTTGAAAATAACCATTTCTTTTATCCTTCTATGGATAAGCCTTCGAATAACAATGATGTGTTTCTTACTTCTGCAAGTCAATCTGTTGATGTTTTATGATGACAGTGAAAACTGATAAATTTTGACATTTTTGTCTTCCTTGTCAAAAAGTTGATGTGGAGGCATGTTTGATTCAAATAAAAGACCACTTATTAATAATTTAAACCCTTGAAAAAATTTGGGCTTGTTGTCTGTATTAAATAGAATGTGTTTACGGTTTGGTATGTTTGCAGTGATAACGCACCGGTGGTGTTTCATGAAAATTCAGATGATCATAACTTTGCCAAATATTGAGATATAGAGACAAATTTGTTATCAAAATTCTTAGGAAAGTGAGTTCTTTCAATTGGAAAACTTAATTTAAGTGTCTATACAGCGACTTTCCAAAATCAGTTTTGAGTACCTACTTTTAATCTCAATCCCTACCTGGTTTCAGATTTCCCACCTAATTTGTTTGTGTTATAATTTATATTATTGCTTCTGTCAGTAAATATGTTTCGTTAATATCAATATCACTTTAAGTAATTGGTTAACATTTAAGTTAAATCATTCATACAAATCACAACATAAAACAAGTTTTCATAGTAAACACTAAGAAAACACACCCACTGTCCACTGGAGTATAATCTATTTCACTGCCAATCAGGATTAGAGAAAAGAAAGGCGACAGGTTATCGGGGAATTGCAAGCATAAAAAAGAATATCTTTTTTAATCGTATTTCAATTTCAGGTACCCAGGGCTACAACTCCGACTTTACATAAGCTCATTTAACGAGATAATGGCTGATGCCTAAAATCACATGATAAACACATTTTTAAAAATGAAGTTATGCACAGTGAATACAGCAATTTGCATCATAAGGCAAGAAAACACCATAGCTACACCTACTGTTGATCAAATCATGCTCAAGAATCCACACAGATTTAAATAAATCCTGCTTGCAACGTTCGCCATGTTGATAACATCGAGTCGGATAAAGCGAAAGTGCCTGAAAGTATACCTCTACTTCTGGAGCGCCACCTATATTATTACGGCCCTTTGTGTTTGAGCAAAATGAGCCATTGGCGCCTCAAATGGAAACCTGCAGATAAATAATATCTCTGTATCCAGTGCATTTGCACACCTTTAAACACCACACATTTTGGGGCAAGAACACTCCAGTTCGTTTGGACAAAACTGAGATGCTTGCAACCAAGCAATGCAATAAAAACTACAAGTGAAGTGAATATCATTCAAGGTGGGGGACAAGGTGGTCTAGAGGCAAGGTGCTCGCCTCTCATGCCAAGGGTCCCGGGTTCTAAACCCGGGCAGTGCAGGCATGTTGGAAAGTGGATTTTTCTCATATTTTCAAGTCCCTGGTCCTATTGGGGGGTAGGATCGAGTAGTTCTTGGAAATTGGATTTTTCTCATATTTTCAAGTCCCTGGTCCTATTGGGGGGGGGGGGGGTAGGATCGAGTACCTAGTCTTCTCGGATAAGGACGAAAAAATTCGGAGGGCCCGTGTGCACGTTACGCACGTTAAAGATACCTTGGCAGTTGGAAATCGTAAAGAGCAGGCCGAAAGGCCGCTGCCCGGGCAAAATTGAAATTAATAGATTAAAATTTATCCATATCATCTCCCCCCCCCCCCCCCCCCCCCGCCAGAACAAGAAATAATAAAACAAGTAAAGTGAGGTGTAAATGCCAAGGGCAGCGAACCTCCTAAAATAAAGACCTCAAATAAAAAAAATATCATCTGGATGCAGTACCACCCCTAAGGTCTGGGGCAAACTAACCGATTTTGATTGGCCGATTAGTTGGCTATTAGTCAAGTGAATATTATTGGCATGCAGCAACACCACTGAGGTCCGAGGCAAATAGCCGATTTTGATAGGCCGATGAGTTGGATATTAGTCAAGTGAATATTATTTGGATGCAGCACTACCCCGAAGGTCCAGGACAAACTAGCCGATTTGATAGGCCGATTAGTTGGACCTTGGCCTAGTGAATATTATTTGGATGCAGCATCGCCCCTAAGGTCCGGGGGAAGCTAGCCGATTTGATAGGCCGATTAGTTGGCTATTAGTCAAGTGAACATTACATTATTACTGCCCTGCAGTACTAAGGTCCGGGGCAAACTATCCGATTTTGCCGTCACGACATTGAGATTCAGTGAGATTCAACTAGTTGGCTTGTGCGCGAGGTCTCATTAAAACTCGTGCCGTGACGTCATCACCCAACTAGACGGGGGATCAAAGTCGGCTAGTGCGCATTAGGTCTTAACGAGAGAGGAGGGAGGTTTATTACGTGGATAGATACACGTGCACAGCCGCACACAGGCTGACAGACAATTACTCACACGCGACAACACTGTCAAGTTGCTCTTTTTATGCTATCTGTCCTTTACGGGACATTCCACGGTAGCTGACGGGAAAATCAGACAATACTTTTTAAGACAGAAAAGGCCACTAAATAAATAACCGACCATTTATTTCAAAATGGATTGATCAGTCCTCCAGAAAAAATGGTACAGAAATGATAAAAATGTGTTTTGAATAATAAAAATTAAGTTGAGCCCGTTCAATTGCCTTGACATTAGTTGGTAACTGATGGGACAGAAAAAAATACAATGTTTTTTCAGATAGCAAAACAAAACTGCAAAATTTGTGAAACCAAACCAACAGGATTAGTAGACAATGTTTTTTTCCTACATTAAAAAAAAATCAATTGAGCTTACAGCAAAAACATAAATAATCAAAGTTTTACTCTTAAGCACACTGGTGCAAGTATTTCGAGTAAGTGATGGGACATAATCTTGGTAACTGATGCCAGGTTGTAAACATGCTCTTTTTCAAGATGGTTGCTAGGTCACAGTCATGATCACGCAAGGAAGATAATGCTAACGAAAAATGTTAATCTAATTACTACCCTTTACAACACAACCATTATTTTTTTCCCCCAGGCACGGTTTGAGAAATGGCTCTTTGGTAAACAGATTATTATTAAGTGGAATGTCCCTTACAGGGTCAGTCCAAACCCACTCCAAACTGAAATGTTCAGCGACGCTATTACCAGCACGTTCCGTGACAACGAGAGACATCCGTTCATGTAAACAAATAATTTTTGAGTGAGTGCACTGACCCACGTGTCGATAATATAAAGGAAAACAAACATAAACTTTGACCTTTGGTGTCACCGCTCCTATCCCAGCTATGTACCACTACGCCGCTCCAAATAAATTGCCCACAGCACAAAAATACGACACGAGGTTGGTCGAGAACAAAAGGAAAAAACGCAACAACAACAACAACAACAGCAACAGTAGTTGACATCCTGTTAATGTCATGATGACATTTGCAACTCTTATATTGGAAATAAAAAAAGCAACAACAGCACGGAAGTAAATTTGGTAACAATAACAAAGCTACTTTGGTGTCTTACGAAAGAAAAAGGTATAGGCCAGTCTAGCCGGGCAAGTTTACTTTTTCAACATGGTTTTTATAGAGTGAAATGCGTTGTTTCTTTCTTTATGGATTTTAATTTTGTACGCCATAATGTTTCTTGGGGCAGAGAGATTGTATGCATAACGAAAAAAAATCCCTCTTGGTCGATTTGCAGTGTTGATGCACGGGAGGCTCAGCGAAGCCATTGTTAGCATGGAGCGGAAAGTAGGTAACGAGGGTAAACAATACACTTCCAGAGTGGGGGAGTCAGAACTTACAAACGGCTCTAAATAGTTTCAATCAACCCAAAAAATATGCACAAACCCACAGTAAATAGATACGCGCACTGTCTTTGGTGAAGACGGTCCCGTCCATCCAATACTTGCTACCGTCGCGATCTAATTTTTGGGATTTGGCAGAGACAATTTCTCTGTATAAATACATACTTACTGCTTTTGATCATCACAAAATGGAAACTGACCAACGAATAAAGCAGAGCTATAGCGAAACGCACATTTTTTTTTTTTACAGATCCAGTAAAATTTTGCTCTTGGCATAATTTATTATACAGTCTTCTTCCGTATCACGACAGTATTATACTGTATCAGCCAGCATCCTTACGACATTCCAACGCAGATTTGAATACGATTTCCTCAGGATTGGTAGGATTATCGTAGGGGCAGATTCCTTACATCAAACCGACGTCGGCCAGATGTGGTAGCCAGGAGATATACGTGGGAACGATGCCATTCCTATGAGCAGACTTGACGTCAATCCTATGCATCAGATTTCCGTAGGGTTCCTGACCAAGATTGTACTGTGTCGCCACCAGCGCATCCATTCACGCACGCACATACACACACTAACACTCACTCTTACACTTTATATTTCAGTAACAGTAGCACACTCATGGTACTGTATCATACCCAGCGCACCTACTCACCCACGATGGTAAACCCACAAACACACGACCTTAAGCTCTAAATTTGAGTTACAATAACAAATCTATTGTATAGTATCATCACCAGCGCACCCACTCATGCACGTTCGTATACTCACAAACGCGCACTCTTTTACTCTCCAAATTAGATTGACAATAACGCTGCCATCATACTGTATTACCACCAGCGCACCCACTCACGAGCTCAAGTACACACTCTCTTATATTCTACATTGTTAAAATCCATTTAGATGTTGTCCCACCTAGTAATCAATTCCTTGCCCCTTGGGCCACTCACCCCCAGACAGAAAACAAGAGCAAATGAAAGTTTAATCAAAATAAAAACAGCAGGGAACGTGCAATCGACGACTTGATGACAAGCGCCCTGACTTACACAAACATGAACTTTGACCCTTTTCGTGCCATTTCCGTCACACATTTTTTGCTATTTGCACGGTGTCTCCCACTCGCTGGGTGTCTATTTTCTCATCCGTATAGAATTTGCATGCGATGGGAGGGAAAATGAAATTGAGCTCCCTAGGTATCAGGAGTGGAAAAGAAACATGTGCTCTACGATAATGGCACATGTCAGACTTATGCCAAAAGACAAATAATGGTTCATTGCGTTCCTGAGCATGGCTGCTATCAGATGATATTATAGAAAAAGAAATGCGCCAATAGGAAAATGTAACAAATATCATGAAGGCATAAGTACCAAATGTCTGGAAAAGAAACATTTTTTTTTTTTTTTTTTAAATATCTCAAAAGTATCAAATATGTCATTAGCGTATAGCAGTGACAATATTTTAAATTGCGGGTTCAGAGTTTCTTCAGATTCCTCCTTTAGGAAGTCACGTTGACCTTGGGTAAGTAAGTTTAAGGCCCAGAAAAGTGGAATGTAGCATTTTGTTAAAATGTTATATTTCTGTGTCTGAATATTGTTAGGGTATATTTGGCACTTCGGAACTTCGAGGGTTAAAGAAATAATTAATAATGGAAAGGAGCAAAAAAAGTGATTTTCAAATAGGAGGCACTTTGGGCAGGGATTTTAGCAGATGACAATTATCTACAGAAAGTGCTCAAACTCTTTGATAAGGTTCTAGACCAGCCTGTTCTAGACAATTCAACAGTGCCCAAACAGATTGTGCAGTTAAGATTAATCTGCTTCAAAGTGGCAAATAACGCTCTGAAAAGGCAAATCGTTTCAGCTAAACAACAAAAACTAAACACACACACACACACACACACACACGCACACACACACACACACACACGCACACACTCACGCACGCACGCACGCACGCACGCGCACACACACACACACACACACACACACACAAATTAAGAAATCACAGACACAAAAAAAATCTTCCTTAATTACTTTTTATTGGAAGATTCAACATAAGTGTGCTTTGAAGTGGATGCCGAGATACGATAATAGAACAAATCTACGATATTGTATCAAATCCTTTACAGTACGGACAATACGATTAATACTCGTAATTATGCTGTTTTTCGCCCGGAAACATACACGATACTTACACTGCCTGTGGCCGGTGTGAAATACAACTAAGCTTACACGCACTGTACTCTTGTACAGCCCAAAGGAAACGTGTGATGTGTAACAATATACTAATTCCTGTTACGCCTACCAAGAACGATACGATACTACACTGTCCATTTGGCAGTGCGACATTATTATTATGTTTCTCCCCGATTGCCTACGGACGTTGTGATGTTGTGGCACAACAGTCACTGAGGCATCACCGCCAGAGGGAGGATGTTCCACACTACAAAAAACCGCTTAACAAAAATAATGTTATTGTCACAACATGCTAAATGCACGCACACCAGGAAACAAGATTTTTTTTTTTTTTTTGCTGATTCGAAAAAGTGTCAGATTGCTGAAATGAGTATATTTATTTATAGAAGCCAAAGTTAATCCCCTATTGTCGTCACACGGTGACATATTGTTATTACAACTGTGATGGGGTCGTCCTTAAAGTATGTAAGCTCAAAGGGGGTGAAGTTGGCGTGGGTGGAGGGAGGGGCAGAAGTTCCGACAATAGAACTTCTCTCCTGCATGGGAGCGAGAAGATCCAGATTCGAAATCCCGCTAGGGGTAGGCTTCCTGTTATTAACTCTTTCCTATTGGTACATTTAAGGCACTTGGTCGTCAGACTTGTTACCCAGGGCCCAAATCGTGTCTTAGATAATGATAGCTCCCTGGCGCCTTAAGTCAAGTGAGTCTTGTGTCTGTTTTGACTCCATGCAAGTGACCTCCTTTTTGGCGCATCCAAACTAGCAAGACAGACTTATTCCAGTGTCGCCATTGACAAGGTCAAGCTGAACTCCATCGTCCACATCTCACACCAAAACAGCCTTAACACAGTGTGCCATGACCAGATAGTTTCAAAGTGATGAGGAGCAACGTGCATCCAACCAAAAACAAGTTTACATTTCTCCAACAATAGCCCCATTAGTCAACTGCCTCATTGTCAAGTGGATGTATGACAGTAATTATAATTTGCATCGTTGAAAGTAAACCATACAGAGATACGTTCAAACTTAAAAAGAGGGGCAAACTATCAAGATTCTGGGAGATGGAAAGTTATTCGTAAAACCTCCGTGTCTGGTGTAAAGTTTACACTGAAATCTGAATAGAGTCAGATAAGTTCACAAAACGGTTCCACAAAGTTAGTAAGCCTGAGTTTGGCGATTTTTGACCCTCTTTCTCAACTTTCTTGTGCCCTTTTCATACGCTTCGTTTGGTTTTTATATAATCCTACAACCTGTTTTGTTTTAAAAAAATATAACAAAAACCTAACTGTTATTAAATTCATTACCAAATCTCAAATGCGTACGGTGCACTTTAGACACCTCTCTCCCACCAGATATACTTTTCATACGCTGGGGGCATCACCTTCTCTTTGAGCGTACGAAGTCGTACTTTATGGATGGCCCGGCGTCAAATTTATCCTGAACTCACAACGATGCACAGCGAATTATCTCCACATGACGCGTTTTACAAATATACACCTAAAAAAGCTTTCGAGACACGAACAAGGGAGAACAACTGCGTTATGAAAGGTACTCAAAACATTTGGTAAACAATGATTGTGGCACTCTTCATGTCCACTCTTGATTCCCACTGCTGAGAGTTCGAGAACATTAACACAAGCCAGTGGCGTGGCGTAGGCAGGACCACAGGGGCGCTTGCAAAATTTCAAAACTATCCACTGTTTCAGCTTCCAGTTGTGAAAGAAGTTTCGAGCCAACAATGATTGAGTAAACTAGCATTGCTGTCAATTGCGATTTCAATGTAGATTTCAATTCTGTTGCTGAAACATGTGAACAGAATGATGTTCTAGGTCTTTATTTTAGGAGGTTCGCTGCTCTTGGCATCTACACCTCACTCTTCTTGCTTTATTTGTCTTGTTCGTGTTTTTGTGGTAATTTTTTTAAAATATTTATTTTTGCCCGGGCAGTGGCTTTGTTAGGCCTGCTCTTCTCGATTTCCAACTGCCAGGGTACCCGCAACGTGCCACACGGGCCCTCCGAGTTCTTCGTCCTTATCCGAGAAGACCAGGTGCTCGATCCTACCTACCATAGGATCAGGGACAGGAATTTTCCCCAAACACGCCAATATGCCTGCACCTACCGGGAATCGAACCTGGTACCTTCGGTATGAGAGGCGAGTACCTTGCCCTTAGACCAATGTGACCCCATACTTTTGCACAAATTAAAGTCAGGCAATTTGAAATAAATATGGGTATATTAGAAATGCATTTTACTTTAGGTACGTGAATATTTGCTTAAAACACAATATATGTTCTTGGAGTAGAGGGTAAGGTGTTCAGTTCTCGACTAGTGGAAGTACTCACAGAGCGCTAACGGTCCACGGGTCGGGGGAGCGCAATACTTGCCTCTTTATCTCCCCCCCCCCCACCCCCGGGGTGCTGTCAACCCAAGGGTACGCCACTGACACAACTGACACAAGGACAGAAGAGGACATTAAGTGATTCAATGATTCACAGACTGGTGAACTTAACCCGCCAGTGACAGAGAGACATGTACGTGGCCCGTCCTGGGGATGGCGGTGTCAACTGGCGGTGTACAGCGTTTTAAAGTGGGGGCTCTTAATGGTTCGGCCTTGAGGCCGGGGGTTTCACAGAGGTCAGACAAGTCCCACCCCGAGCAAGCAAATTTAGATCTATAAATCACTGTCCACCATTAAATGAAATTGTTATGATTTATGCGCCAGTGGTTCTCAGAATGTATAAAAACAGACAATGGAAGTGTTCGTGGTATTACCCTTTTTTTCTAGCCAGTGAAAACAGTGTTACGGTCTTTGTTTTCAGAGGATCAGTCTGTGCCCTCAACATTTGCACCTTTCTCTTTCTTGTTGTTTTTTCTGTGTTTTTGAGGTTGGGATTAATTGTTTTTTGTTTTTTTTTAAGTTTGCCCAGGCAGCCGGTCTTGTTAGGTCTGTTCTTCTCGACTTTCATCTGCCAAGGTGTCTTGAACGCGGGCAAAGTCCACACGGGCCCTCCGAGGTTTTCGTTCATATCCGAGAAGACTAGGTGCTCGATCAGGGACAGGAATTCCCCCCCCCCCCCCCAAAAAAAATATTTCAACATGCCTGCGCCGAGAGGGAATCGAACACGGTACTTTCGGTATGAGAGGCGAGCGCCTTGCCTCTAGACCAGTGTGGCCCATTCAGAGTGAAGATAGGTTTGACCATTACTTTATGAAGGGTTTTTAAGGGGTTAAGCGGGTTTTCACTTGGAAAACTGAATGGTACACAGTTGCGAAAAATGAAACCTCCACTGAAGTGAGTTGTGGAAACATTTTGCTGTTGTTTACTTGCTCACTTAATTCTTTGTGTCAGGCAGATTTTCCTTTTTTCAACTAACATTAAGCCATTGGAATTCATTGCAAAAAAACCCAACAACTCTCGTAGGCGAGAACATTGGATTAAAACTGATTTCCAAGCCGTGTTGCCACTCGCTGTCGAGCACACATTCACACATATAATATACACCCCAAACATTAAAATTCATTTAATCCTGATTAAAATACAACAAGGAAATAACGCTGGCAGCTGACAGAAAATGAACATATCAACGGGTGCTAAGCTTTCAGTTCTGGACATCTTTGATTTGAAAATGTAAGAGTCCAGACAAAGGCAATTATTTTTAAGATTTTATTTAATTTTCTCCCTGGAGTTATGCTGTAATTGAAATCTCGATCGAGCTGACCCCAGAAGCAGGTAGGCGTTTTCTTCTGTAACATAATTATTGTCTTAAAATTATGTTTAACTGCAAAACAACTACCAATGAACTGCCAGCAGAAAGAGAGAGAGAAAGGGGGGAGAGAGAGAGAGAGAGAGAGAGAGAGAGAGAGAGAGAGAGAGAGAGAGAGAGAGAGACAGACAGAGAGAGAGAGAGAGACAGAGAGAGACTGAGAGAGAGAAAGAGACACAGAGAGACAGAGAGGGAGAGAGAGGGGAGAGAATGAAAAAGACACACACGCACGTACTCATACAAAGAATGAAAGAAGACGTATAATACAACAAAGTGGAGAATTAGATGAACCGGGTGAATGAGAAAGATAACAGCCTAACAAGTTTACAATGACAATGCCAAAACTGAGAGCACATGCAACAACGCGACAAAACGACAGAAAAACTAGTGTACCCGTTGCTAGAACACGTCACAATATTCCACATAACGAACAATGCCAGTTATTTCCAGGCGCTTGTTTTGTTTGTGAGCAATTCATCTTCATTGATCTCCCAGTAGAAACGCAGGAAGGCCGGAGATCTCTGTTTGATGTTACGAAGGAGTAAAAAATACGTTATTATCTTAACGCAGAAATGAACAATAGATTACTCGAATTTACCGTTGGAAAGAGAGAAAAGGTATTCAAACTCGAATAGACCGAACGGAAATAAGGACGTTCCAATTTGGCATCAGTCAAAATTTCAACAGGAATGGATGGAATAATTGAGACCCGTGCTTCGCTTGGTACGAGTTAATGACACTGTCTGAATTTGAAACCGTCCTGACATTGGATGTTCCATGTTTCCACGGAGGAAGTTATCTAAAACAAGAACAAGAGAAACGATGGGTGGATTTCGCCCTGACAACAACATAAGAGGAGATTCGGTTTCTCATGTAACAGTCAATATTCTCTATTGATATGGAAATAACTCTCTAGCCAGTTTTCATAGGGAAAAGCCACTTGCTGCTACTTTATGATGTAAATGGTGGGAGGATGTGCTGTAGAATTTTCTCTTCCATTCTGTTCTTGCTATGATGGGTTTTGATGCCATTAAGACGAGCGTGCTGTAGCATAGTGTTCATACTAGAGTGTTTGCAGGGCAATGAAAAAAAAAAAAACAACCCAAAAAACTTCTCACTTTCAAAGACCTAGAACTCTCGTCACTCCAAGTACAGCATATCACCCTTCCTTAAAAATGAGTGCTCGATTTTGGCAACTTTTCAACCTTAGGGAACGGTGAAGAATTTAATCATTCTTTCTCAACTTTTTACAACAATAATGGCCACACATCATGGTGTTCTATCATTTCTACAAAAACCGAGACTGTATCATTCTGTTCTCGGGTAGTAAATTTTAATGTGCTATACAGCTGATCTAACACTTTGTAGAGTTTAAGAACGAAATTTTTTTCAAGCGAAATTCACAAAAGGCACTGATGTGGTGATAGTAAAAGCAGACTGAGTACTGGGGCAATGTTTGATCTCAACCTCGTCCAAACTCGCCAGGCCCTTATTTTATATTCAATGCACGTTCGGATCAGACATAATTATTATTCTCCTTTGACCGATACCTCCATAGTTGATATTCCGTCCTACCAAACAGTGTTTCACTTTGTGTTTATGTCAACACAAACAGTCAAGCAAAAAAAAAAATTGTTTGAATGCAGCACTATTGTTAAAAGAAAATACCATCCACAGTTCCTTCACAATAAACGTTTACATTTGGTTTTAGGTCCCTCTCAGACAAGGGCAGGTGGTTAGGAATGCGCTGTGGGTAGGATCTCCTTTCTGGCCTGTCAGTCTGCTTTATTCTGTCTATCGTCTTGCTTTTTTCTAACACAATACGGCCGTTATCGTGTGGACGGTGATGTCTCCAAACTTGAACTCAAACTCAGATTCAAACTGCCAGACAAGTGGTGCATCACGTAGCTGGAACGCACGCACGGGTTAATAAGAATGCATAGACTGGCGTGAGTTCATGCCGCAACATCGTGCGAGAGTCTATGCTTACACACCACGGCGTGCATTTCTGTGGCGTGGATTCCTGCGGCAGGAACTCACGCTCTACTGGCAGGAACCTGGTGTCCGCACACTAACATCTATATTACGCCTGAAACTACCAACATCAGCAACGAAACAACAACAAAAGTAACGATGATCACTACTGGTGATGACAACAACAACAGCAGCAACAACATCAACACCACCAACAGGTACAACAGGAAACAAAACGATTCAAGATTTGCTTCTCTCCTTTCGCAATACCTTCAACCTCTGTCCTTCATTATCGGAGACACGCGTGTTGAACTGACCCTCTCGTGAAAAAAGATGGAAAAGAAACCCAGACAACAGAAAACAGACCCTTCCCGCCTCCCCACCCCTCACCAAATCAGCAGAATCAATAAAAGAAGGTCAATAGCCCACCCCCACCCCCACCCCCCTTCCGAATCCATTCACCCCTCCCATTTCCCCACTTTCCTTCCAACCTCGCTTTAACTTTTGAGTTGAGCAAATATAGGAACAGAGCCGCATGCGCAGCAATCAAACAGACCTTATTTAGCACGTCTTCAGCAAACTCACATCTTTCTCTCTTTCTCTCTCAGGTCAACACCCACAAAAAAACATGCACAAACAAATGATAATCCTCTCAATCGGCTGGAGGTCACAACAACAACAATTTTAAAAATTTCAACAACAAAAAAAAAAAGTGTTATCATGAAATATCAAAAACACCGGGAATTTAGCCGATTTTCTTCAGATTATCGGTCAACGACCTAGCTTACTGCACGTCCTCGCACATAGGGGCAATGGCGTGCAGAGATATGGTGATGCCCGAGTCCAGCTAATTGACTGTATGCCCCAGGACTCAAGTACAGGGCCTGGTATTTAGAATTTACATGTAACAGGGTCCCCACTGTGGTCTCGCTCATTAAAACACGGATCCACATGCCACACAAGCCTGTACGTTGGTCTAGAGCCAAGGCGCTCGCCTCTCATGCCGAAGGTACCGGGCTCGATTCCTGGTCGGTCCAGGCATGTTGGAGTTTCAGGGGGGAATTTCCTGTCCCTGATCTATGGTAGGAAGAAACAAGCACCTAGACTTCTCGGATAAGGACGAAAAATAAACTCGGAGGGCCCGTGTGCACGCTGCGCACGTTAAAGATACCTTGGCAGTTAGAAGACGAGAAGAGCAGGCCTAACAAGACCGCTGCCCGGGCAAAATTTAAAAAAAACAAAAACAAACTTTCTCCATTTAAAGGTGAAAAACAACCACCACAACAATATCCAAGACAGCCCTAACAAAAAGCTACGTGTTGATACTCTTGTCCTGTTTATCGACGTACTTTCATACTTATCTATCTATCTATCCATTTAATCACTTTGAATTCTATTACTGATTTACATACGAATATCCCTATTTTGGTGTCAATTTATTTATTGAATTTATTTCTATCTGTTCGCTTAATTATGTACGTATTTATTTATCTGTTTGGTTTATCTTATGACTGAGTCATGCACAGAATGAATACATTCCAAATCGTATTTCAGTCTGAGCCCCCCAAAATAACAACAACAACAACAACAACAGCCAAAACTGAGAGAAGGAGGAGGAGGAAAGAGGTTCGTCAGTTCGTGTCGGCGAGGCCTGTCCTTTATGTCCGGAAATCAGAGAGTGCAGGCGTTGGCAAATGTCACAGTGTGAGTGTCAGGGATTTACACCGCTGCTGCACAAACCGCAGCGGTAGGAGGTGTGTAGGTTGACCCGTGGATATCAACAAAAAACAAAAACCTTCAGACAAACAGACGGTCGGAGCGACGGAGAGATGGACTGAGGGGTGAGAGAGGGAAGTGGACACACGAGAGAGAGAGAGATGAAAGGTACACAAAGAAGGTAGGAAATATAAGATGAAATCATGAGAAAAGTATAAGATAAAAGACAAGACAAGATAGGCTAAGTAAGATAAGAATGACTTTATCATACTATGAGGGAAATTCTCTTTCACAGAGCGGAGCCAGTGAATGTTTTGAAATTTGGAAGGAAAGAAAGGGAATGAGGGCAGAGAGAAAAAGAGGCCGAAGAGAGAGAGAGAGAAAGAGAGAACGAGAGGCTGGAGAGAGAGAGAGAGAGAGAGAGAGAGAGAGAGAAAGCGAGATAGAGAGAGAGAAGGAGAGGCTGGAGAGAGAGAGAGAGAGAAAGAGAGGCTGAAGTGAGAGAGACAGAGAGAAAGAGAGGCTGAAAAGAGAGAGAGAGAAAGAGAGGCTGAAGAGCAAGAGAGAAAGAGAAAGAGAGGCTGAAGAGAGAGAGAAAGAGAGGCTGAAGAGAGAGAGAGAGAAAGAGAGGCTGAAGAGAGAGAGAGGAAATCAGAGAGAAAGAGAGGCTGAAGAGAGAGAGGGAAAGAGAGAAAGAGAGGCTGAAGAGAGAGAGAGAAAGAGATAGAGACAGAGAAAGAGAGGCTGAAAAGAGAGAGAGAGAGAGAGCAGGAGGTTGAGAGAGAGAGAGAGAGAGAGAGGTGAGAGACAGACAGACAGAGACACGCAGACTACAGATAGACGGACAGAGAGAGAGAGCTAGAGAGAGAGAGAGAGAGAGAGAGCTAGAGCTAGAGCTAGAGAGAGAGAGAGAGAGCTAGAGCTAGAGCTAGAGAGAGAGCTAGAGCTAGAGAGAGAGAGAGAGAGAGAGAGCTAGAGCTAGAGAGAGAGAGAGAGAGAGCTAGAGCTAGAGAGAGAGAGAGAGCGGGAGGTTGAGAGAGACAGACAGATACGCAGACGACAGATAGACGGACAGAGAGAGAGAGAGAGATAGAGCTAGAGAGAGAGAGAGAGAGAGAGAGCTAGAGCTAGAGAGAGAGAGAGAGAGAGAGCGGGAGGTTGAGAGAGAGAGAGAGAGCTAGAGCTAGAGAGAGAGAGAGAGAGCTAGAGAGAGAGAGAGAGATAGATAGAGCTAGAGAGAGACAGAGAGAGAGAGAGCTAGAGCTAGAGAGAGAGAGAGAGAGAGAGAGAGAGCTAGAGAAAGAGAGAGAGAGAGAGCTAGAGAGAGAGAGAGAGAGAGCTAGGGAGAGACAGAGAGAGAGAGAGCTAGAGCTAGAGAGAGAGAGCTAGAGAGAGGGAGAGAGAGCTAGAGCTAGAGAGAGAGATAGAGAGAGAGATAGAGAGAGAGAGAGAGAGAGAGAGAGAGAGAGAGAGCTAGAGCTAGAAAGAGCGAGGAAGCACGAGACGAAAAAGAGAAAAACGAAGAAATGAAAGAAGAAGAGAAAGATGGAGTACACACGTAATGGCATCTCTCCATAAACTGAAGCTGACATTTTGCAAAGTTTATGTTATCAATGATTTCCTTCCCAGATGTGCCTTGTGTGTCAGAGTGCAGATATCGTTGTTTGTTATTGTTTTGCTTTTTTCTTTACAGATTTTGGCACTTTAACACACACACACACACTGCATCTGACGTCGACATTAAAAACCTGCGTAACTAGAATTTCCGGGATAGTCTACGATTTATTTTCTTCTCATGTTCATTATTATTCTCTCTTTCTGTACATTTTGTTTCATATTGTTGAAACAATAGTACAGGTATCTTGATATCAAGACAGGCTTGGGCTGAGAGAAAGAGAGAGAGAGAGAGAGAGAGAGAGAGAGAGAGAGAGAGAGAGAGAGAAAGAAAGAAAGAGAGAGAGAGTATGTGAGACAGCGTGCCCGAGAAAGAGAGGGGCAGAAAGAGAGGGAGAGAGTATGTGAGACAGAAGGAGAGACAGACACACAGCAGACAGACAAAGTTAGAGAGACTGGCAGAGTGTAGAGAGAGAGAGAGAAAAAAAAAAAACACAGAGACAGAAAGCAAGACAGACAGAGATTGTGATACAGATAGAGAGAGCGACGGAGACACGCACACACACACACACACACACTAAGGGCATAATTATAAGAAAGTGGGAAGAGAGGAAAGGAGAGAGACCAGAAAGAGAGAGGGAGGGGGAGAGAGAGGGAGAGAGAGAGAGAGACAGAGCGAGAGAGAAACAGAAAGTAACATGAAAAGGAAGTAACAAATCATTACACAGACTATCCAAATCACGAGCAGGAAACTGATGAATAAATAACCTCTCAACGAGTCGACAAGCGACTCCAACCTTCATTATTCAAAATTACTTCAAACACTTCCACTAACCAGTCGTTTATTTAAATGTACCACATTCATGTAATTCATTTCCACGTGACAAAAGTCCGATGAAACGAAGTGTCTTTCTCCTTTAAGCTCACGTTGCCTCTCTCACAACAAAATGTTTTGGCTGTGTCGCCAAAGGTCATTTTCATGCAATACTTGTCCGCCCACTTGTCCAGCAGTCGAACGATGAATTTCGTAAGTTTTGAGGCCAAAAAACAACAACAACAACACAAAACGTGCCAGTTATAATGTCTAGTTTTGTTGAAATTTTAGCTATTTCGACCCCCTGTATAAAAGCAAAACTGTTTGTAAACATAGGGTAGACCAATTATTCCTATTTTACCGTCATCTGGAAACCAAACAAGTTATACAAAATAAGACAGTGATTTAAAAAACACAGTATACATTGAAATGAATTTTAACAAACAAACGAAAAAATAAGCTAAAGTTTTGGCATAATCATAATATATATATTATTATGTGCAAGGAGAAAATAATGCAACTTTGTTTTAGTTGTAATATGACTGTATTAATGAAATAATAATATTATTGTAAAGTAAATTTTAACAGCTAAATAACATTTGGCCTACCCTTTACATTGTAATTGTTGCCCACTGTATGGCAGTGCAGTAATGATATTACATACCATAAATAAATAACTTTACGTTAAGTAAGCGTTTTAGCTAGAACACGCGATGAAGACTAAATTCCCCACCCAGCATGGCCACGTCCATCCAACGTCAATCCAACGTCAACCAATAGGTAGGATTGGTAGGATTACCATAGGGCCGGGTTCCCAAACATCAAACCCACGTTGGCGCGATGTCATAACCAGTAGACCTACATAGGAACAACGTCATTCTTATATGCAAACTTGGCGTCAGCCCTACGTGTTATATCCGTAAGGTTACTGGCTGGAAACCATATTATTTCTCAATACGCCCTTTAAAAGCGGACTATTTACTCCATGGGATAAAAAAAAGTAAAAAAAAAAAAAATGCACTTGCCAGTCTTTACAAAAGAACGAATGATATTGAGAGCGAGCGGATTCTAATGTGACTGTAACACGTCTGTGATCACATAGATCGTCTCCTTAGAATGACAAGGTTCGATCTCCACTTTTTGGCTGAACTGAGTTATACACTAAACACTATTCCTACACAGTTTCCATTGTGTGTCAAAGCGATTCGGTGTGTAATTTGTACGTTTTACTAAAATGAAGAAAAAATAACAACAAGAAAAAAGGTATCTCTAAAAGCTGAAATGGTGAAACTTCAATCATGAATTTCCCAAAAATTGATGGAAGGGAATTAATTAGAACTTTGTCATACGGAGGAGACGAAATGCCGCACGTACGAATCGATGGCCCTCGTTAACTTATCAGCTCACGCCTTAACGAATGAGCAAATCGCACACACTCACATACATCACTGGGTTGTCACGACACCCTTTCTCACAACAGAGCAAGGATTTTGGACCTGGGCTATAGCAGGCACAGCTGAACATTTTCGCCTGGTTAGTTTTTCCAATCTCTAGAGCCGATAATGTGATGGCGCCCTGCTCACAGATGTGTGCGTGCCACTGATTTGGCAACATTTCTGTAAGGGGATTGTTTGAACTGGTCTCTAAGGATTTTTTTTTTTTTTTTTTAGATATGACTGAATTACTGAGATGTACGACACTAGCTCGGGACATGTTTTAGGCTGTGGGATGTGTGTCGCAGAGATGACGTGGTAGTGCTAAATCTATCTATCTATCTATCTATCTATCTATCTATCTATCTATCTATCTATCTATCTATCTATCTATCTATCTATCTATCTATCTATCTATCTATCTATCTATCTATCTATCTATCTATCTATCTATCTATCTATCTATCTATCTATCTATCTATCTATCTATCTATCTATCTGTCTGTCTGTCTATCTATCCATCCGTATATCTTTCCGTCTGTCTATCCAAATCCAAACTCCTGTGAAGCGTGCGGGGTGGTTGGTGAGCGCTTCTATTTAGGTTCTCCGTCTGTCCTGTCATTTTGTTACATTCTGTCGTCTCCCCTCTTCTTAGCACAATATGATCGTTATCATGTCCATGCGCTTCTCCAAATTCAGATCCAAACTCCAACCGTCCATACACCTAAATTACGTATCCACATGCGCGTCTACCTGCCTGCAAATTCATCTGGTTCCATGTTTCTCTATCTAGTAACCCAGCCTTTCTTGAGTGCGAGAGAGAGAGAGAGAGAGAAAGAGAGGCTGATACTTTGAGAGCTATCTTTCAAAAAGTATAATATTTACTTAACATAATAACAGCCACCTATGTTTATACCATAGCTTTCTTAGTTTCTGAGTCTTCCACCGTTCGAGGCGATGTTTCACCTTCCGCCGCAGGTAGTACAACACTGCATCAGTTATTTCATCCTAAGCCTCACGCACAGGATATTAGTAATTACGATATTGATATTTCTGACATTGGAAATCCGTCACGAACTGATCCAGGTGATTTTTATCAAGGGGGCGATAAGCGATGTTTGCGTTTCCGTCAAGGATGATCTGTCTTAATGTAATCGGAGTGCTTGGTAATAACAAGATACGGGAGAAAGGATGGGTCCCTACATGTTATTGTTCGTTTCTTAAAAAATGCTAATGTTTTTGAGTTACAATGAAAGTCATCCGCATAACAGTGTTAAATCTCCTTCGCGGAGACGATTTTTTCCCCTGACACTTTCCTTTTAAATGTTTTTTTTCTTCTATTATTTTTTCAACTGTAAAAAAAGCCCAACGCTTGTGAAGTATATCACTTTCATTTATATTTGATTTTTCTGTTTTGAATTGTGTGGTTTTCACGTTATTCATTGTTAACGGCTTTGCAACATATATCTCCTCTCTCTCTCCCTCTATTTTTCTCTCTCTCTCTCCTCTTTCTCTCTTACCCTCTCCCTCTCTTCTTCTTCTCTCTCCGACTCTCCCTCCTCTCTCTCTCCTCCCCTTGTCTCTCTGTCTCTCTCTCTTCTTCTTCTTCTTCTTTGTCTGTCTCTGTCTCTCCCCCTGCCTCGCCTGACCTCTGTATGAAGCTGGGCAACCTTTTTTTTTTTTTAGCTTTTGGGTTATTTATTTATGTATTTATTTATTTCTTATTTATTTATTTATTTATTTTTAACGCCCCCCTGATGCAAGGATGTAAATATGGCAACACTAGGACAGTTTGGGGAGAAGTTCCTAGCACAAGTTCTGCAGATTCAGTTCTATATCCGGCTCTCTCTCTATGTCTCGATTTGATTCAAATTCCTGAAGATTCCCCTAGAATGGAATTTAATGAGACTTCATTTGCATGTTCTCGCATTCCTCGGGCCTCACATCGAGACATACCAGACTAGAGAGTTTACGAGCTGGAAAAATGCTAAACATGTCTACACTGCGAAGTGTAACATGAACAAAACAAAACATAATAATAATGATACTAAATAATTTTATAATTGGCACTTTTCGTCTTGGCAGACGGTCAGCAGCTAAATAGTTTTTGTGCTGCATGCCTGGGCTGTGGGTATGGAGAAAGTGCCTAGCCCATGGTGCACTTTCCCCCTCTCAACAGTGTTGATTTGATCCATTGGAACGACATGGTCGATACGCGTGGAATCAACAGTGTTGCAGGAGGTGCATTCCTCCTGATGAATACTGATAATGATACTAATATATTTAAAAACAAGCATGTTCCTATCCTAGACATACCGAGAGACAAACAAACAACCAAACAAACAAAACAAACAGTAGCACAACACCAATTTCTTGAAGTGCAGAACAGAAATCGTAAGTTTAAGTTTAAAACTTTGAAACTTGAAAATAAGATACATCTATTAAAACTACTACAACAACAACAACAAAAACAACAACAGCAGGACTTGTGCTAAGAGTTTGTCCCAAACTGCCCTAGTGTTGCTGCTCCAATTGTTCATGCCTTGACGTGGAGGAGTGGCTTGCGTGTCCCAGTGATCCCAGGAGCTAAGCCAGCGGAGGCCTCGTGCCCCTGATAGCTTTAAGCAAGCTGGACAGGTCATGGGGGAAGGACCAGACAAGATTGAACAGACCGGCCCTCCAGGTTCGGGGGTTGGGCGTAGGGCTAACAACCCTACCCTGAAATCCTTGTTGGGGTGACCTTACTTGGAGAAACAAAAATCGTTACGGAAACAGCAACATGGAAAAACCAACGTTCTGGATGTGATGGACCTTCTGAGTACCTCGCGACTCGTATGAATGCAAGTAGTGAAAGCCGAAAGGAAACTGCTAGCAGGATGAAGGAGGAACTGAACACCGCCAAAACCAAGACCAGGATTGGATACTGGAATGTTAGAACAATGTATGAATCGGGTAAGTTAGCACAAGTAACATCAGAGATGAGGCGCTACAACCTACACATCCTGGGTGTAAGTGAGAGCAGATGGACTGGATCTGGAAGGATCAAAACATCCACTGGAGAAACCGTTCTCTACTCTGGAAGAGAGGATGACCAACATCATGAAGGAGTAGCCATCATCCTAAAGAAAGGACTGGACAAATGCTTGTTGGAGTGGAAACCAGTCAATAGCAGACTGATGAGGATGAGGATGAAAGGACGACACACAAACATCACTGTCATCCAATGTTATGCACCAACCAACGAAAACGACAACACAGACAAAGACGACTTTTATGAACAACTCCAGGGGGAAATGGACATGACGCCACGGCATGATCTCATCATTGTCATGGGAGACCTCAATGCTAAGGTAGGTAAAGATGATATAAATTATGAAAGAGTAATGGGAAAACATGGAACTGGAACAAGGAATGACAATGGAGAAAGGCTTGTGGATTTTTGTGCCTTGAACAACTTAGTCATCGGAGGGACCCTTTTCACACACAGAGAAATTCACAAACTCACATGGAATTCTCCAAATGGAAGAGACAAGAACCAAATAGACCATTTGATGATCAACGGTATGTGGAGACGATCCCTTCTAGATGTGAAAGTGAAAAGAGGAGCTGACGTAGCCAGCGACCACCATCTAGTGGCAGCACTTATCAAAATTAAACTGAACAAGACCGGAATCAAGACATCAAAGCAAAGACACCTTAATATTCAGAAACTGAGAGATGCAAGTGTTAGAAATGCCTTCAACATACAAGTCAAGAACCGATTCCAGGCTCTACGAGAGTCTGATAAGAACAACCCTAAAGAAAGAGGAATCGATTCAGAGTGGAAAAGAGTAACTACAGTGTACACAGAGAGCAGTGTAGCCTGCCTTGGATTTAATGAGAAAGGGAAAAGCAAGGAGTGGATCCAACAAAGAACATGGGATGTGATTGAGGAGAGGAAAGTCATGAAAAAGAAACTCCTACAAGTGAAATCGGAAAGGCTGAAAGAGAGGTACCAACATAGCTACACAGAGTTAAATAAGAAAGTGAAGAGACTAGTAAAGAAAGATAAACGAGAAGCCATGGAACAGCTAGCGGCAGATGCGGAGGAGGCAGCAGCAAGAGGAGAACAGGGTAAGCTCCACAAGATCACTAAGCGCATTTGTGGCAAGTACGGTGGAAGACCAAGTGTTCCAATCAAAGACAAGAATGGGAAACTACTGACTACAGAACGAGAACAGGATACACGCTGGACAGAGCACTTTCAGGAATTACTAAACCGGCCACCACCTGAAGATAGAATAATAATACAAGATGCTGCTGAAGACCTTGACATCAACATAGATCCACCAAAGAAAGAAGAGATAGTGGCAGCAATAAAGAGCCTAAAAAACAGCAAAGCCCCAGGAAAAGACAACTTGACTGCAGAACTGTTCAAAGCAGATCCGGATCAGTCAGCCACCATCCTTCAGCCACTGTTCACAGCTATCTGGGAAGCAGAAGCAGTACCAAAGAGCTGGAATGAAGGCAGAATAGTGAAAATACCCAAGAAAGGAGCACTCAGCGATTGCAACAACTGGCGTGGTATCACTCTCCTTTCTATACCCAGCAAAATCTTTGCCAAGATCATTGTGCAACGTATGTCAGATGCTGTGGACAAGACACTGAGAAAGGAACAGGCCGGATTCCGAAAGGGGAAAGGATGCATTGACCAGATCTTCACACTCCGAAACATCATAGAACAGTGTTGAGAATGGCAAAGGCAGCTCTATGTGAACTTCGTTGACTTCGAAAAGGCCTTCGACAGCATCCACAGAGAGAGTATATGGCGCATTCTTCGGCACTATGGGATTCCCAGCAAGCTTGTTGAACTCATCAAAAGCTTTTACAAGAACTTCAGTTGCAGTGTCGGAAACAGTGATGCATCCTTTGAAGTGAAAACTGGTGTACGGCAAGGATGTGTGATGTCAACAATTTTGTTTAACCTCGTAATCGACTGGATTATGCGGAAAACTACAGAGGATGCACCAAGAGGCATCAGATGGACACTCTTCGACAACCTAGAGGATTTGGACTTTGCGGATGACCTTGCGCTATTGTCACATAGTCACCAACACATGCAAGATAAGACGCAGAGACTACATAATTTTGGATGCAAAGTAGGCCTTCGGATTAGCCAGAAGAAGACAGAGATTATGACCCTAAATGTAGACACTCCAGCACCAGTGCAAGTAGATGACAAGAACCTCACCACGACGGACAAATTTAAATACCTTGGTAGCATTATCAGACCAGAGGGTGGCACAAAGGAGGACATCCAAAGTAGGCTGGGAAATGCAAGGGCTGTCTTTCAAAGTATGAGCAACATCTGGAAATCGACACAATACGGCATCAACACCAAGATCAGACTGTACCAAAGCTGTGTCCTATCCACACTCCTGTATGGATCAGAGTGTTGGCGAATGACAGAAGGTGACCTCGCCAAGTTGTCTTCCTTCCACACCACATGTCTTCGTAGGATTCTCCGCATCTTTTGGCCAAACAAGATTTCTAATCAGGAACTACTAAGGCGATGCAAGCAAGAAGAAATAGCCAACATCATCACGAAGAGACGATGGAGATGGCTTGGACACGTGCTGCGAAAGGAAGCAAATTCTATAACCAAAACAGCACTTCAGTGGACACCGGAGGGACGGCGCAAGCGAGGCAGACCCAAGGCAACCTGGCGGAGAACAATCGAGGCAGAGATGAAATCCTTCAATCACTCATGGGGAACTCTCGCAAAGATGGCCCAGGACAGACAGGGCTGGAGATCCTTTGTTGCTGCCCTAAGCACCAGTGGGTGCAACAGGAAATAGTAGTAGTAGTAGCCCTAGTGTTGCCATAGTTACATCTGTGCATCAGGGCAGCGTTTAAATAAGTAAATAAATAAATAAATAACAGAAAAGCTAAAAAAAAAACGTTATTGCGCAGCTTCATACAAGGGCCAAGCGTGGCAGAGGGAGAGACAGAGACGAAGAGAGAAGGTGAGGGAGACAGAGAGTCAGTGAGGGGGGGGGGGGGCGAGAAAGCAACAACAACAACAATAACAAAATTGTTTCAGTCATCTTCCGCCTGTGTCTCTCACGCACACACACACACGCAAACGGCTGAAACACATTCAATGACTCAGACTGCCTCAACAGCAATTTGTCACCAAGGATGAACATTCCCCATCACCAATTGTTAATCAACTTCCTGAAGACCGACTTTCAGGTCACTCCAGTGTTGTGCATCCTGTACCTTCAAGCACAAGGAGATAGAATGAGGAAAACCAATGGCCTACATTATTAATATGTTCGTGAACTCAGTAGAAATATTCTGATGTGTTTTCCCTGACAGACATGCTTCTATTACAGTAGTACATATTAGTAGCATGCGCATATCTCTGAAGAAAACACATTTTAAATAATAGTAGCATGTCTCTGAGGGAAACACATTTCTACTGAGTATTTTGTTGGCTATTTTTCGCGACACCCCCCCCCCCTCTAGGCCCCGCCCCCATTTCTACTTGTGGGAAAATTCTGATTGTGTGAGAATTTGTTCTTTGGGGTTTTCGTGATCATTTGGTTGATTTAGTGTATATAATATACATGTATTGTAGAAATTACTAAAAATAACTTTCCTCGCCTTGAGTTCCTGTGGGAACTATACCCGAGTGATACATGTCTATGTAGCACTGGTGATGCATGGGGCCAAGAGGGTTAAATTCTGAGATGTGACTCGCAACATTGTTGACTTATAATCGAATTCGAAATGAATACTTACACAGCCAGCAACCCTATGGAGATCCCACGCGTCGGATTGATGTCAGGTTTGTACATACAGGAATGACATCGTTCCTACGTAGATCCGCTGGTTACAACATGGAGCCAAAATCGGTTTGACGCAGGGAACCCGCCCCTATGGCAAGCCTGCTAATCCTACGGAAATCTACGTTGGATTGACGTAGGGTTGCTGGCTTGGCACTTACATTAAAACGTGTTGCTACGGAACCATCGTTGTTTGCGGTTTATTGTTATACATATCGACCAATCTATCTCGTCTGTCCGTCTATTTATCTGCTATTTGTCCAATTTTAATTTTTATCTATGATTTATACCTTCTCTTGCCTGTTTTGAACATATGTGCCAGGTGCATGACCGACAGTACGGCAGCCTAAACCGGATTTCTAAGAAAGAACTGCGCGGAATGAAAAAACATAAACATCCGCCACTGGCGACATTACAAACAACGTAAAGGAATCCTCATATACATATACAACTGTTAGCGTTGTAAAACCGGATTAAAGATCGGACTGCTATTAAACGCTGCGCATAAACATTAAAAAATACACTATCAACGTGGGAAGTGTTTGCGGTTAACACATGCATACGTGTGTGCTTGGAAAACACACATATCAATATACAGCCTATAGTTTACTACAGAGCACAACAATTAGGAAGTTGCATACAAATTTTTACTGTTTTTCAGGTGAACCAACCGGTTTTTAAAATTCCTATCCCGTATAAGGCACTGTTAAGGTATAGACCCATATCTGTGAATTGGGGTCAGAAGAAATGTCGACATAGTGATTGTTCCTTGGTTTGTCTTTTCATCGCACGGCATGTACGTAAAATGCTAGAATAAATTATCATCGCTTGGCTTTGAAAATCAATATTTCATATATTTGTCTACATTTCAAAGACCCTTATTCATCAATGACATTCATCAAGGGCCTTAGTTGTAGCGGAGCTGATTTTCTTTTCTTTTTAAGATCGCATGACAACTCCCCCCCCCCCCCCTCCGCCCCCACACACTCTGGTATCCTTTACAAGTCTGAGTTGGAGTTTGGAGAAAGGGCGTAGACATGAAACGTGTATGGTGAAATTGGTCCGAGTTCATCCAGTTCAATAACCTTGATTGTACAGAAAACAGGATAAGTGATTAATTAACAGCAACAACAACAACAAATAGCATAATGATAATGATTAATGAAGCAATAGGCCTACGCGGAAACACGCTGGATAAATGAATACGGAACAGGGAAACTGAACCAGAGGTCGAATGAATGAAAATGGCCAATATAAAGGTCGTGAGATAAACAACAAATACCAGGGGAAGAAAATGAGAGAAGAGACAGTTGGAGACACCCCCCCCCCCCCCCCCCCAAAAGAGGAAAATACATTAGAAGACATGCTAACAAAAAAGCAAACAAAATGTCTACTTCTACAGCGATATGTCGGTGTCAACAGAAAGAATACTTCTCTTTCAAGGTTTGAGTGACAGGAATGTTTCTCCCCGTTCCCTCATCCACGATCAGGCCACATAACTGCGCTCATCAATCCTCGTTGGGAAGATTGGCGCCCCCAGGACTCTCAGTTCCCGGTAATTTACATCGATCAATAAAACTTCTCGTCATGTATAAAATTTTACGTCAACACCGTGAATGGTACACGTTTCTCCACTTAAAAGTTTAGAGTACACCAAAAAAAAAAAAAGGCATTTGTGAGTGGATCTGGCGAAACTGGGATAAGGGTAAAACTTTCATACCTCTTTAAAAAATCAAAATAAAATATTTCTAAGACGATTTCAAGCAAAATATTTTTACCGATTGCAGAAAAATGGCTGATCTTTCATTTTAGTATATAAGCAAATTTCAATTTCCATAGAAAAATCCCCCGGAGGAGTTTTCTCAGGAATTTGGTCTTTCAGTTTCACCCTAAGCGCGATTTCGCCCGACCCACTTTCACTTGACCTTGTTGCCTCAAAATCTTCTCTCTCGGTTTCTCGACCATTTCATCGCAAAATAAACGACACTTTCACATTCTATCGCATTCAAAAGAAGTCGTGTTTTCATCAAAAACCTATCTATTTTCAGGAGTCAAAGAAAAGACGGTTAAAAACATTTTGACGCCCGTAATTGAAGCAAACTGTTTTTGGTACATGGAAACTCAATTTCCCCTGTAAGCGATGGGAGGTAAGACGTGAATTTAGAGTAACCTCGGCCAAGACTTAATGACCTGGGTCCATGTTCCATCGAAGTCGATCTAACTTTTAGGAGAAAGATAAAGGAAAAGGGCATTGAAATGGCAAAAGTATTATTAGGCAAGCGCTTTGTCCCCGCACCGGCATGAATCGTGTCCTCAACGTGCTAAGGGAAGCAAGTCGTTAATTGATAGTAACTTTGGACATGAGTTATCGCTCTTGTGTGTGCCGCTCAGATTGTGGATTGGATTCAAAAAAAAAAGAAAAAGAAATACTGAACTTAATGAAAACGAAACAAAAAAGCAACCTAATTTGCTCTGGAAATGCAAAATGTGCATGAAGCCCGAGATACAATCCATTTTGGAAGGTCTTCCCATCGTCCGTGCCACTTACCAAAAAGTTAACAAACATGATAATGATGAAGACCTCCCCTAACTCGCGCTTTCGTTCTTTCTTTCTTCTTTCTTTGTCCCACACAGATACTAAACCCGACCTTTTGATAAGCCCGCTCAAAAGTCCCCTCTTTAGTGTGTTTTCTTGGCTGGCGCGGACGAGCGGAGGACCTCCCTCCATTTTGCCAACTTTCGGTGGGAGACGTGTATAATGTCCGTTATATTTACATGCAGTAGATCAGTGTGTTTCAATTAGTTTGGAAGTAAAGGCGTGGGAAGTTCTTTTCCTACCACTTATGTGTGAATGACACTACATACCGTAGGTTTTGATCTTGACATCCACACACTAAAGGTTCACATCATAATCTTCTTCAAATTGAATCCTTTTATTGGCAACATCACCTGGCATTCAACCTCCATTTCCTAGATTTAATGTACATGTGTTTACATTTTAACAGCCAGGAAAAGTACCAAGACCATAAATCAACGTTTCATCATTAACTCTTTGTGTGCCGATAGTTGATGAATCGGTTTTTCCGCTGGTCACGTTTGTACCAATCACCGATGTAAGAATTCTAGGCTAATTTGTTTCGGGAAGAAAGAAAGTCGACTTTCTATTCATAGATGTTGACATAGTTAGTCTTCATTCATCTCCCCCAATTTTTACTTCTTGTATCGGCAAACATGGAAAAATTCATGGCACACACAGAGTAAATGAGTCTGACTTTGGAGTATAATGGTCACATTACACAGAGAAGAAGCAACAAGACAGACAGAGTATGGCAGTGATATGACAGAAGGAGAACCTACCAGAAAATTAATGCTCACCAACCATTCGCTCTTTATTAATGATAAGAACACTGTGCAGTAACACCAAAAACAACACCAATGACAATGACACTGCGTGAGACTCCACTATGAACGACATTAGCTTTCACAACATTTGTCCACATTGGCCACACAGATGAAAGATTTCAACCAAAAAGCAGTAAAATAAGCTCAACATTTGATTTTTTGTTTAATGATCAACTTCTCTGCAGCATAAACCCTATCATCAATAAATACACAGACTCATGTCACCACATGGTGTCAAGAGGATTTATTACACAGAATTTCCTTGGTCAAGTTAAAAACATCTTCCTCACTACTTTGAATGAGCAGACAGGGAAAAGATCTGCAATAAATACTCTTTGAAGAAATTCCCGTCAAGTCCCGAAAGTATTTTCGTCCCCCTTCAAACGCCTGACTGATGCTTATTGTCAAAACATGTACTCTGACAGTCAGTTCCCGGAACAAGAGTCAGCACCCAGCGAGCTGCATGTGGCTCATTCACCTTTCACCTGTGGTACTTTCCTTTCCTTTCCTTAATCGCCAATCAAAAAATATTTAAAAGAGAAAAAATACTACTGATGTATAGACTTCCTTGGTGTTGTAGCCTACCCAGTTGAATTCTATTGAAAAATCTCACATATTATCGCTCTTCTTCTCTGAAAGGTTGCCGACCCCTGCCCTGGAATGATCTAATTCCCCCTTCCTCCAAACTGTCTGATGCTCATTGTAAAAACTTGCAGGTTGTTAAAAGGTGCGCATGCGGGCAGTAACTGAAAACAGTGCTTATTCTTGTATGTATCTCAATGTCCATTATCCCAACTGACTGATGCTCACTGGCATTGGCAATCAATTCCTTGAAGTATCTTAGTGTCTGGTCTACTGACTGACTATTGCTCTATGCAAACCCTGACTATGGCACTGCTTTCTTGTTCCAATTCATCTGGCTCCACAGAAACAAAGTTCAGTCCAAATAACATGTGTTTGCTTCATCTTGCCTTAGCCAGTGTATGGAGTGCTTTTTTAATAATTTACATGAGCAATGAGAGTAAAAACACATTAAAAAAAAGGCCTGTCCATTTGATCATCATTATGCACAAAAGTCTTGACATTTTAATTACACTGAGTTGAATACATGTATTTTCTTCATCTATCACGTGCAGAACAAAAAGTGCAATGCAAAATTTTTAGCTGTGACATTAATATTCTTTCAGCACTTTTGAATCACTTTTGTACCTTAAACTGTGCATTCAATACTAAGTTTACAATGTCAGTGTGATTAGACAAAACATTAGAGACAGATTTATTTCATTATTATCAGCAAAAACAATGCATGTATGTATGTTAATCTCTGAGACAAGACATGATGAAAGGCTGATAAGAATGATATACACAGGTTATCATTCACTTCATATTCATCATCCATGTACTGCTTTGTTCCATCTCCACATCAGTAGATTTTGACAAAATGGACATGTAAAGTTTTGTAGTTAAACTTTACAGGATTAGAACCTTTTAACACCTAAAGTTCTGCTACTGATGTGAGATACCATCATGGTTTTCATGGGCTAACTTTGTCACAAATCCCAGACTGGGAGATGTAATAGTTTATGACAGGACGACAATCACGAACAAACAAGTTTAACACTTAACAAAACAATCCATCAGACTCACACATTTATTAAACATAATTATACATATAATAGCGCAATTACATATATTATATTATTGAAATGACTGCCGTACAACGGCCTTATTCTCACACACACGCTCCCTCGGATCCGCAATCCGGTAGTTACTCCTAAAGGCACTTCGGCCTCAGCCTCTCCCCTCAGGGTCTTAATAGTACATTAATGATTCACTGGCACCGCAGTCTCTCAATATCACCTTCCTATTGTCCTACACCTTAGCACTCCCCTAGCACCTCAGCAGGGCAATAACACATTATTATTTCCATAGCCATCAACATGGCAACAACATAATATCAGTTCACTAGCCTATCAACATGGCAACAATATAGTATCTCATTCACTCTCATATCTACGTCCCTGTCCGTGGCCTGACTGCCACGACTTTATGTGCCTCTACTGTCCTACACTGACAGCCTCACTTCTGGCCTATGTGTGGCCTCCGGCCCTATGCTGGCCTATCCCCTGTGCTCATCGAGGTGGCTCTGCGGCCCGTCCCCGACACCAGTCATAACTGGAAAGACTTTCTCCTAGTCTTCTCGACTGCTTCCTTTTATCTCTGCCCGATGGGCTATTATTCACAGATCCGCTCCCTAGGACCTTCTAACTTGCAGTGATAGTTATACAGCGCTTTCGCCTCCTTCAGACCCCCCACTCATGACATGCACGACTTTTCTTCCCTGTCTCCGTGCGTTAATTTTACTCTCCTCCTTTCCCCCCGTAATTATTAACTATCGCTCACTCCACTCGTGACATCATCCCCCACCCCAAAAAAATTAATGCAATTAATTTCAAATCGCATCAAGATGACTGTCAACGAGTGAGCGTGAGCAATACCTACACTAGAAAAATGACCTATCAGTTCCCCCAGTATATAAAATAACGAAATCAGGGAAAAATATGGGGATCCGTATGGCCTGCAATATGCATATATGTGTCACATCATGAATAGCTAACTAATCACAATACTTAATACAGAATCAAAAACCACTCAACCTATCAACCATTCTTCATATCATATTTATAATGTCAATATTTTAAAGTCGACTTATTCACACAGATCCTGTCAATGTTCCTGTCCTCCGATGTATAAGCTCCTGAAATCTTCCCCTAGGCTCGACTAAGGTAGTCGGCGATATGATTGCTGGTTCCTGGAACTGGTTGAATAACGAAGGTATACGGCTGCAAAGCCAATGCCCCTCTAGACAAGCGTGGGCTGGACGAACGATTCCTCGACAAAAATGTCAGTGGCTTGTGGTCTGTCTGGATACAAAATTCTCGTCCCATGAGATAACGTCCTAGTTTCTGGACGGACCAGACAATGGCAAGACACTCACGCTCTATCACAGAATACTTTCTTTCTCTCTGCAATAACTTCCTACTGACATAACATACAGGATGGAGACATTCGTTCTTCTCCTGTAGAAGACAAGCGCCGACACCAGAGTCCGACGCATCCGTTCTGAGGATAAAATTAGATCGAAAATCGGGTAATATCAGAATGGGTGACGATGATAATGCTGTCACCAAATTATCAAATGCTGTCTGACATTCAGACGTCCACTGGACCTTATCGGGTTGTCCCTTCTTAGTAAGGTCAGTAAGAGAAGATGACAAGGAGGAAAAATTTGGAATGAACTTTCTGTAATAATTTAAAATTCCCACTAAGCTTCTGACTTGTTTCTTTGTTTTTGGGATTTGCAACCCTACTAACTTGTCAATTTTTGTTTCTTCAGGTCTCTGAACACCTCTACCCACAATATGTCCTAAGAATACTATCTCTGGACATGCCAAATCCATCTTTGCGGGTTTAGCAGTTAACCCAAAATGACGTAATCGTTTAAAAATTACTGTTAGTGTCTGAATATGATCAGACCATGTCGACGTATGGCATGCTATATCGTCAAAGAATGACACGACATTAGGTATGTCCTTCAACACCAATCTCATTAATCGTGCAAACGTCGCTGGCGCGTTTACCAACCCAAATGGCATGACCTTAAATTGGAATAATCCAATGGGCGTTTGGAACGCCGTGTATTGTTTAGACTCCTCAGTAAGCGGGATTTCCCAATAACCTTTCGTTAAATCAATCTTGGAAAACCACGTGGACCCGGCTAATGAAGCTATTAATTCCTCCTGGAACGGAATAGGCTCCCTATCGCCTACCGTAATAGTGTTCAATCTTCGAAAATCAATACAGAACCGCACCGATCCATCAAGTTTTTTCACGAGGACGATGGGTGATGAATACGGCAATGTTGATGGTTCTATCACATCTAACTTCAACATTGACTCAACTTCCTTTATGACTCTATCTCTCGAAGAAAAAGGCAACGGATACGGTCTAAGAAATACTGGCTTATCCGAAGTCAACTTTATTTGGTGCTGGATCACCGTAGTGCGACCCGGCAAATCCGTAACAACATCCGGAAATGACGCTAACAGGGTCTCAAGTTCCCTACTCCTTGAACTGGTAAGGTCAGGGTTAATTTTTACGTCCCTGTAACCTTGTGTCGGAGTTAACTCCGGCAATTGAATTTGTAACTCCTCCTGCGCCTCGGTGTCGCTTACGTCACAGTCCAACTGGTCTACGACCCCCGTACAAGCAATAGAGAAGACAGTCTCCTCTGGTCTTGTCTGTGCACACAGATACTGTGGTCTCTCATAAAATCTCTGTAGCATATTAACATGGAAAACCTTACTCGTTCCATCAATGTGGATAGCGTAATCTACCTTTGAAACAACTCGCTCAATAACATAAGGACCTTTCCATGTCATCAATAACTTATTATGGTCCGTAGGTAACAACAACAGAACCTTGTCTCCTGGCTTAAAAATTCTCAGTTTGGAACCTCTATCTTTATAGTCTTTTGCTCTTTTCGAAGCGATACCAGAAGCTTCTTCCGCTATAGTGCGCGCTGAAGATAGTCTTTCTCTTAAATCAACAAGGTACTGAAACCTTTTTAAACGGTTCCGAAACCGTGGGGATCTCTTGACGAGGAGCCTGGGGTGAACGACCCTTATGCGTCGTCTTTTGGCACGCACTGCACGTCTTACAATATAAACGTACATCTCTGTATACTGACGGCCAATAAAAATCTTTTAGAACTCTCTCCTTGGTTCTAGCACTTCCCATATGACCCGCTAATGGAACATCATGGGCCAGACGCAATACCGCAGCAATCAACGACCGTGGCACGACGACCTGCTTTTGAACGGAAGTCCCTGTGACGTACATACGGAACAGAATGCCCCCCTGGACAAAAAAAGAAGATGACCCGTTCTTATATCTCCTCGTTTTCTCGGTTCGCGCTTCCCCAAAACATGGGTTTAATGATGGGTCCTCCCTTTGTAATCTCGCCAAGCGCTCCGGCGTGATGTCTAGGTTGACCGCTGGCGTAGCCAAAGGTCTAATCTTGTCTTTATCCGCTACCCGTCGGCGTGTTTCGACCGCGGCGCAAAAGTCAATACCTTTTGATTGCGACCATGCTTGCACGTTCTCATCGGAAGGGGAACCTACCCGGGATACATTCCCAATGATGAGCTGGGCGCCTGGAAAACAACCAACGACTGCCTCGACTTCCCCGCTAAGGAAAGGTGTATCTATCATTATTCTTGCCATGGGTAATTTCTCAATGGCCCCCGAAAATTGGATGCACGGGACAGTCTCACCTGTAAGCTGTGAATCCCGAATGCAGTCCCTATGCACTCCCACAACGGTAGATCCTGTATCTCGTAAAACCGAGACCGGTTCGTCCCCAACAAACCCCGGATAAACCCTAAGACCACCTCCTGTATGACATGAATTTATGACGGGGATCTTTCTCCCACAAGGTAAAACACCGGAAGATAATAACTTCTCACAACTGGGACACTTAGAATACTGTCCGCCTCCGTTGTCCGATGTAACACACGCAGCCGCATGATGAAATTTATTTGGGGAACATGGACTGGAGCTACTGTCCACGTTCGCCGCTATCCTACCTGCCGGGCAGTTCACGCTGATGTGATCTGCTCTTCCGCAGTTCCAACACTTCGCGGCCCTACACTCGCGCGAAAAGTGACCCACGCGTCCGCAAGTCCAACACTCCGCTCCCTGTGCTGCTCTAGGCCTGGGTCCCCGTGACCCCTCGCGACCGGAACTAGAGTCCCTATGCCGTCGGTCATCGGCAAAGGTCACAAGTCGGCCCCGGCCATTACCGCGACCTAGCCCTCCTGCTCGGTCAAACTTACCGGATCCATATGCCGGTGATTGGTGATAGCCCCTATGCTGCCCTTGGGCTTGCCCACTATAGGCACCACGCTGACGCGACCTGTCCCTAAGTCCTGCCGGCGACCCCTCGACAACGGCGACGTATCCAGCATCTTGGACGTACGCCCTGGCGACTGGTTTGGACGGATGCGCCGTACGGTATGCCTCCGCCAACTTAGACGCCTCCTGCACCGTCGCGGGTTCGTTCTCTTTCAGGAAAGCCACCAGATCTTTGTGGCACGACGCGTACAGCTGGTCACGGATCATTAAGTCTTTCAGTTTGGCAAAATCCGTGCCCACATGCGCCAAGTCTACCCAGTTCGCGAAATACTCCGTTAGTCTCGCGACAAAGGCAGCAAAGTCCTCCCTGGTGTCTGCACGTGCTCGCCTAAACTGCTCCCGGAAATATTCCCGGACGAGCCCCCAATGTCACAAATCCCAGACTGGGAGATGTAATAGTTTATGACAGGACGACAATCACGAACAAACAAGTTTAACACTTAACAAAACAATCCATCAGACTCACACATTTATTAAACATAATTATACATATAATAGCGCAATTACATATATTATATTATTGAAATGACTGCCGTACAACGGCCTTATTCTCACACACACGCTCCCTCGGATCCGCAATCCGGTAGTTACTCCTAAAGGCACTTCGGCCTCAGCCTCTCCCCTCAGGGTCTTAATAGTACATTAATGATTCACTGGCACCGCAGTCTCTCAATATCACCTTCCTATTGTCCTACACCTTAGCACTCCCCTAGCACCTCAGCAGGGCAATAACACATTATTATTTCCATAGCCATCAACATGGCAACAACATAATATCAGTTCACTAGCCTATCAACATGGCAACAATATAGTATCTCATTCACTCTCATATCTACGTCCCTGTCCGTGGCCTGACTGCCACGACTTTATGTGCCTCTACTGTCCTACACTGACAGCCTCACTTCTGGCCTATGTGTGGCCTCCGGCCCTATGCTGGCCTATCCCCTGTGCTCATCGAGGTGGCTCTGCGGCCCGTCCCCGACACCAGTCATAACTGGAAAGACTTTCTCCTAGTCTTCTCGACTGCTTCCTTTTATCTCTGCCCGATGGGCTATTATTCACAGATCCGCTCCCTAGGACCTTCTAACTTGCAGTGATAGTTATACAGCGCTTTCGCCTCCTTCAGACCCCCCACTCATGACATGCACGACTTTTCTTCCCTGTCTCCGTGCGTTAATTTTACTCTCCTCCTTTCCCCCCGTAATTATTAACTATCGCTCACTCCACTCGTGACAAACTTTGGCCAAGTTTTACGACTCAAGTTTTACCAAAGTCAACCTAAATTTTAAGAATGAAAAGGGTACCGGCATGGTAAAAACATAACTATTAGGGGACTACTCTGTATGCCTCGGCATTAATAGTATCCTCAACGTGCCAAGGGAAGCAAATCATTACCTGATAGTAACTTTGAACATGGGTTATGACCCTTGTGTCGCCCGCACAGTCTGGGTTAAAAAAACTTGTTACCGTGTGTCTTAGTATGGTATCTCAATTCTTGTAAAATGCGAAGACAGAATAAAACAGTTCTGGGGTGACATGCTATAAGGCTAATATCACACTGTTCTATAACAGAACAACCCTGCACTGCAAGGCTACTGCAGTTCCCAGATGAAAAGATACACGGCCATATCAACAGCAGAGGAGACCACTCACAAAGGTTCGCTTCTCTAGCTCTGCCTTTACAAAACAATACTCATAGAACAGTCTAAAATCATGATTTTAAAATTCAGAACTAAAACGGAAAAACACACTTACTAAACATGACAGAAATATTTTACAACATTGCACTAAAGAAACCATCATCATGACTACAACGTACTTTTCATACTTTGCCAACTTTGCAGGTAAATATATCTGACAGCAAAAAATTTAAGACAAAAAAAACTTACAATTTTGTTCTCTTAAATGATAACAGTTCCAGGGGTGTGGAAGGTTGTAGACCTGTTACAGTGTTTAAGCTACTTACTCATATTTCAATGATTTATGAACATAGAAGTTTGTTTTCTTGGTATGGATGTAACGTTTCCCTAGACAAATCACTGGTTTGAGATGGTAGCATTTTTAAAATGGTCTAAAGCAGTTTATACAAGATAGACAGAAATATGCCTAAAACATCTTCTACTCGACTGGCAAATACTGCTCACCAAAACAATACAAGGTACTGGTTGAAGACAATTGACCGACACTTTCTTAATTTTACTACTAGCCAAACTGTTCAAAAGCAAATGAATAATTGTTGCTGCCTGATAATTTCTCATCATATTTTACTATCTTCAAATATTCACCTATACCTACACAAATCAAAACATGCTAGCAATATCAATTAATTTAGTTAAAAAATGCCCTGCACACTTAGTGCTCTTCTATCTGGTAAGTTTATAAAATAATTTGCTGTAAATAATAGCTTTTCTTGTCAAAGATAAACATGTTTTTGATAATGAAACACACAATGCCTTTGCTAATATAATATTTCTCTTCAAAATACCTAACTAACAAAAAAAAAAAAATCCTCTACCGTATTAATATCATTGTTCCCTGCACCACAAAATTTGAGACTAGTAATTACTAATACTAACGTTAATTCGCCACAATGTACACATTTATTTTATTTCACATCTCAGCAAGATGTCATGATATTGCCATACTCATCTATTTACTGCCTGAGAGGTCATTTTTTAAATATTTTGATTACCATACAGAATAATTTCATGCACCACATAAACATTTCCACATCTGTCTTTGATGTATCACTTTGTCATAGCATTTAAAATCATTAATTAAAATGCGCTAATCTTCATAAAATTATGTCAAAAAGAAAAAACAAAACATGCAAACCAAAAAAAATTTAGTACCTTTAATAAACTTAAGTTTTAATCTGTCAGATCAGTGGCAAGTAACCGGACTAGTTCTTGTTAGTACACAGCTTTTCAAAATAATTTTACCATCAAGATATTTATTAATTATATTTATATATACAATTTAAAATGCTTCTATATACAGATGAGGTGAATTATCTAAAATAACAGAGCACCAGAAGCACCTTTCGACATAACCATGGGTGGGTTGAGATAGTAAATGTGCAACTTGAATGGATAATGACAACTTGTAATTAATGACTTGAAAAGCAGCAAAGCGGACATAAATGAAAATTCATCCACTGATTACATCTTAAGAAATGCCAACAAATATCTCACATGCAGACTCATTTTATCTGGTCATCTGGCTTCAGTCTCCTCACCTATTTGGTCACAGACAACATTATATTCCTGGCTATTTCATTGCCTTAGAGGTGCACTACCCTATATCTCCATATCAGCATGTATTCTGGCAATGACCTGATTTCTCATGTATAGCAAGTACGCCGCATCATACAACATGTAGATGTTTCATAAAAAGCAAAATACACCATAAAGCTATTGCACTTTTTGATGAAAATGTGTGTTCAGTCTCCTTGCATGAAACAACAACAACAACAAAATTTAGGATATGGCTAATGAACTTCACCAACAAATAGCTTAATGAAACAATATACAGTGTTATTAGCCCATGATATTTGGTTTGCCAAATACATCCTGGCAACTGGCTGGCCCGAACGCAAGCAGCAACATATACATGTATAACTTTTCCATCTACGAAGTGAAAGCTTTCGGACTGCCAGAGATCTTATAAAAGGCATACAAGGCCAAATAAATTTAACACAACCTAGCACAAGCCTGTGTATTCAGGGCCACTAGCCAAAGTCTGAGGCCCTCCAGAACCAAAGATCTTCCACAGGCCTTGCACACCTTCAATACTGAATTCAGCCACTTCCTTCCACTTGACTCTGCATTCCCTTTTAAAACCTGGCGCAACTAGAGAAGCTGTGGGGCTCTTTCAAGCAAAGTGTCACCGGTTGCATTAAGTGGTCAAGCATATACTAACATAAGGAGGGCTAAAAAGGCCTACTTTTACTAGCAGTGTGCACAATGAATCATGATCATACATGTAGTTATCCTTTGTCCAGCCAGCCCATTACAAAACTGCCAACTTCTTTTTGGGCGTACTGTGAAAAAGTGTAATGCAGTGCCACAACCCGTGTTTACATTCAGGAACTGGGTGCCAAATGGCCGGGAGATTGCATGTGTTTCTCTTTTCAAAGCCTTGTAACTATGTAGTATCTACATGTGTCAATTCAGGTGACTAAGCTTCACAGAAACTCCCGCAATGAAACTAAAAGTGGAAATAGGTCATTTGCTTTTTTACGGTACAGCCACAAAAGACCGCCAGACAGGATTATGCTTTGTTCGGGTTTGGCCAAACGATATAAACTATTATTGCAAACACCAGCCGAATGATTATACGCTTTTTTCCCTGGTACGGCTGGACAAAGGGTACAATGGCAGTGATAAAATGATAAAATCTTATGTATTCAATAAAGTAATTTGTAAAGTGAATTGTCAATTACATTCTCTGGTAAACATACTAGCTCACTAACCTTACAAACATTTGGTCACTTTACTACATATAAGTTGTTTGGATACCCATAATGATTAAAACAATGCCATGCTTTAGCACAGTCTGACAGGAAAACAGTGAATGTAATGCCACATCAGAAATGGTGAATTATCATCATCAGCTCTGGACTGTGAATTATTCACTCTTATACGGGAAGCTAACCCCAGAGCATTTGTGAGTGGATCTGATGCAATCGGGCTTCAGGTGAAAGACAAAATTTCTGAGAAAACCCCCCCTCCCCCCAAAGGGGGAAGATTTTTCTATGGAAATTGAGATTTGTTTATCATAGGAAAGATGAACCATTTTTCTGTATTTAGTTAAACCTCTTTACTTGAAACCATCCTAGAAATATTTCATTTTAACTTTTGAAAGAAGTATAAAAATTTCACCTTTAACTCGGTTTTGTCAGATCACCCACACATTTTTTTTTGCAGTGTTATGGGAAAGAAGGGTAAAAGCAAAAGAAACAAAAATATGCCTCCTGGTATTATATTTCCACTTTCTATTTTATCTATTTCCATTATTGTAGGACAAGTTTGATAGGTAAGCCTCACCCAATTTCATTTTTATAGAGCAAGACTAAGAAGTAACTGGTTTACAAAAGGAATTAGTATGTAGAGACAATTAATTTCACTTAAACTTCACAATTCCCCCATTTCACCACCTCTCCTGCAAGAGCCACATAAAGATATGGAAATAAGTACTGCATAACATACATCACAAATCAATTTCCTACAACAGGCCATGATTATTACTAAAATTGGCAAAAATTACAAAATTTAATATCTATTAAAGTTAACTAATTTTTTTCCTGTTGTTACAACAAGCTGTTAGGGGAAACAATTCATTTACGATACTTAGCTTACCCATATTCCAATAAGTTGGGTTATTTACCTTCGACCATAATATAAGAAAACCATGTATTTCTGTACTTTCTAAACACTATTTTTTCCACTATAAAAAGAAAAAGTCCTTGAGCATTCAGGGTGATAAATGGCCAGCAACTAGTGTGTTTATGAAGCTACTGAAGCAGCAATTATCTCAACACACATTTACAACCCCCCACTTTTACTCATTTCTCAAACACAAATTATTCTCACACAAATTTTCCAGTCTCTCTCTCACACTTGTAAAGTAATAAAATTGTTTGAGAAACCCCTGAAATAACAAAAAGATTCAAGATCTTTTCGGCCAGAACTATTTCTGTACCATATCACAACCCCAGATTTAAGACAGCCTAGAACAGCATTTCTCAAGATGGGGTGTGGCAATATTTTGGTGGGACTCTAGAAGGGGGTACTGTATACGAACTTTCTCTGATCATGACGGGGCGCAGGTTTTTTTTTCTTCTTAAATTGAAGTGGGTGTGGCACAAAAATGGTTGAAAAACACTAATCTAGGATGTTAAATGATGATCTGAAGAGAATTAAGCTCTGAAAGTTTGACTGTGAAGATTCATTAACACTTGATACCATTTTTCCTATTTGTTGCACGAATGTATCGAGGGGCCACATGGTGAATTATCGAGTCTAGACTTTATTTATTTTTTTTTAAAAATTGAGATATTTGGTATGCTATAACCCTTAATAGCCCACAGGTTGTGTTATAAGTTGGGGAGTTAAATTCTGGAAACTAAAATAACTCACAGATTTGTTAGTTCAGTTTTTATCTTAAACAATTTCAATCTTCACTGACTAACATCTCTTTCTGTCAATACAAACACTGATTTTAAACATACATCCTCTCATGTCAAACAATATTAATAAGCTCGACTCACAATCTGGGAAAAAAAAATATTGGCCAACAAGAAGGTTGAACAGAAAGTGGCATGACAATGATGGTGGCGATGATAATAAGCCTTTTGATAGGGGACTTTGGTCTAATTACAAAGTAAGCTCTGGCTGAACAGCCAGCACAACTCAGCATTTTCTCTACTGGCTTTGTAAAATACAAAAGTCACCGAACAACAGTATGATAATAATGATGATGATGATGATGATGATGATGACAATGGAGTGAATTACAATGACAATGCCAATGCTAATCACAAAAATTACTATCCTGCCATCCCATAAGACAAGGAGGTGATGTGTCATGTTTTAATGTTGAACGCAATGACATGATGATGATGTGGGTGACGATGCAGATGATAGCTGAAATGGCATCACTGGAGACAGCTGTGACCAAGTGCAGCCTGTGGCCAAACTGATTACAACTTGTTGGTTGTGGCAGCATGAAAGCTCTCTAGATATGCAGCGTGTAACGTGCTGAGAAAGTTGGAATCATTCTGCAAATTACAAAAATAATGTGGTTAAAATAATTGTATAAAACACAAAGTATGAGTAACAAATCATATGTGGGCATTGGAAAACCTTCAGATGGCTGAAAATGAACTGAAACCACTTGACAGGCCTGAATCTATATCTGTAGACTTGCATATTTTGTACATTGTATTTTTATGACTACCTGACGATAAAGGAATGTACGAAGGCTCTTGGTGGATGGCAATCTCCATAAGGACAATTCTCATCAATATAAATTCCATGTCCAGTTATTCAAGATGGGCAGGGTGAGTGAATGTATTTACTTTGTTAAAATACTTAAATGTATTTGACGACAAAAAGTGTATTCCACCATTTATCAAGAAAGAGAACAAATGGGTAAAATTAAAACCTGGGAGTCAATGCAATATTTTAAGGGAAAAAAAAGTCTGAATGGTCTTCATTTATACCAAGAACTAGACAAACCCGTGACCCGTTACTTTCACCCTTCAAAAGCTTAAGTAAGTTTATTTAGCCTGGACTTGAAAATTTATTCCAACAGCAAACAGAACAATGCTTGTGTTCTGAAATATTAAGTCCTAGAGAAAAGTAAGTTAGGCGGCACATGATGACATTCATTTTTTGTCAGTGGCTTGAACTATAAGACCAAATTTTACATTTTCTCCCTGGTATGGCTCATTGATGTATCAATGGATGCCCCCAGAATAACAACTACTGTTTTTGTTATTATTAGATTCCTTTTGACTCTTGAGTGTCTACTGCAAAGGGAGTGATTGTATGGGAGGGGGCAGGGGAAGTGGGTGGTGGCAAAGGCACTCGATTGCATCTGGTTTTTTTTTCATTATTTATGCATTCTTTCATTTAGCACATTCTGGTATGTTAATTAAAAAATTTATTGTTGCACTCTAGTAAGCATTTTGGGCTATTTTGAGGATACAAATAGATGAACAGATGAACAGAAGGCCGTTCGTTGAAGCCAAACAGACAAAATACTGAATTGTGTTCACAGCTCATCTATAGCTTACTATGGAGAACACTACAGTCTTTCAACAATTGGGAATTTTAGCAGCAACTAGATAGAATAATCGCTTTTCACTCCTTTTTGTACGATTGTCTGAAACAAGAAGAAAAGGCAGTTTACCTTTATCAGGTGTAGCATGGCTTGTTGTAGTTGTTCTTTGTTGAGAGGGGCAAGAGTTGAGGAAGAGGATGAGGATGCTAATGCTGTCGTGGTGGTTGATGCAGTTGCTGGTGACGTTGTTGCCAACCTCAGCAGATTGTCTTGAGAAGGTCGTTCTGTACGGAAAACAAAACACAACAACAAACAAAAATACATTATTTCTTGAAGATTCAGAATCTTTACTTCTCTTAGGCCAACACATTTCCCTACCTTAGTTCATGTTTGTTCTATCTCTATTTCCTGAAAAATTGGAGAGCTTTTAGTATGTAGAAAAGATACAACAAATGCACATTTTACCTAAAATACACTGTGGCACTTATCAAGCTGTTTCATAATTCCGATTTATTTTAACTCCTTATCATAATACTAAAGTCGCAACCGTTTAACATCGAAGTTCTCAGGGGTGCATAAAGCGGAGCTGAAACAAACAAGAACTAAGGTCACGATCTGCCCAGGTTGTGAAAAGATCAAACAAGTACAGGGTCAAGGACATCTGCAACAGCACGAAGAAACTCAATCGTCTCGCTCTCTCTCATCATATTTGCACTCTCAAATTTCTACTCATAATCATTGCTGATATCTTCTGTTCATACTGTTCAGGATGTAATGCCCATACACAAGTAGGGATAAACGAGTTCCAACAAATATTTGTTCCTGCCATCTTTGGTATGAAGCACCCACGTTTTGATATTTTATATTGGCAACACAACAGATGGGCTAAATCTGCTACCATACCAATTGCTTTTTTGATGAAGTTTGCTGAATAGCATAACTGACTATCAATACTTTAGTGGCCCTCTTTACTACTCTGCTTAATCTTGGTTAAATACAAAAAAAAAAGGATAAAAAAATACCTTACCTGTAAAAGCTTGTGGAGTAAGCAGGGCACTGATGGATGGATTAAATGCGACATCTGATGAAGGTGGCTGAAAAGGAACGAAAAAAAAATAAGCCCAGGAAAAAGATATGAAAGAAACATACTTCCATCACAATTTTGTCCTGTTGTTACAACAAAGTGAAAGGGACACCACTATGTCATAATACTAGCTTACTCATTTTTTTTCTATAAACTGGATTATTTCTCTTTGATCCTAGTTGAGAAAACTCTGCATTTGGCTTGTGATCCCCACGAGGCACACATGAAGTTGGGGTGAAAATAGTATGAGACTAAAGCATAGGGTGATTGAGGAAATAGAAATAATTTAAATGATGGTTCAGATGACACAAATTATGACCTGGCAGAACTTAATTAAATGAGACAATGTTTTGCATTCCTTGGTGCAATGGATCACAGCTTCAGGAAAAACTACATCATGCAAATATGTTTGTCCTCTGGCAGAACAGACATTGTGCACACTGCAGTGCTAATACCGACAGTTTGCATTCTTCTACTGACACATTGTCACCACTCAAGGATAATGGCATATGTCAGACTTATGCCAAACGGCAACGGATGGCTCATTGCATTCCTAGGATGAGGGCTATCAAATCACATTACAGAAAAAAAAATTGTGCCAATAGGAAAATGTAATAATCCAAAAGAATCATAATGGCATAAGCCACCAAATGACAGGAAAAGAAACAGTTTTTTCTTAATATCTCAAAAGTGACAAAAATGACTTATGCCATTTGCGTAGAGCAGTGATGGAATAAGAAAAAAGACAACACCAAAACAGAATCAAATATTCACTACTACACATTGTATCACTGCTCTTCACCAATTCTTTGATCAAAGGAATGGATTCAAGACAAGAAAAAAAAAGCTAACTTTTTGCGAGAGTGAGAATAACGGCCAGGAGTAGAGGGACAACATGCACCCAATGCTAAAAATGGATTTCATACATTTCAAAATCTAAATTGAGCCACTTCAAGCACTCTTATTCAATTTTTGAAATTTAAGAAGCAAAGTTCTCCCGACCCGAAAGAATCGGGATTCTAACATTTCTTGGAACAGGTTCCATGCCTGTAAACATCAGCATTTAGTGATTTTTGTCCCGGTGCATTGTCTTCACAAAGGCAAAACTAGAGTAACTTACAGACTTAGGTTTAGCAAGACTAGGGTCGAGATCACTGGGTTTAAGTAAAGCCGGTAACACATTTGAAGGGCTGTCTTTTTTCTTCTCTCCTATCAATTCCTCAGCCTTTGGTGCATTGGGCATGGCTGGCAGTGACATGGCCCCAAGCCCTTGTTCAATCTCATTGACTGAGTGGGCATTGCTGGGAAGTGATACAGGGATGAAACTCCTGTTTGTCCCAAACTGGGGATCTGTTGTGGTAGAGAAAAGAAGTGTCCATAGTTGGTGAAACATGTTAGTATTCTGGACAGATTGGTATCTATTTTGGCTAGGACTCAATCTTCTCTAAGGATTAATTCATCTAGCTGAATGGACGTTTAATCATTAAAAACATAAAATGTCTGCAGTTTATGGGCAACCTCTACAGATGATGTTTTGTCTTTCCTTTTCCTTTGCATTCCATAGTACTGTTTCTGTATTATTTCTTATGCAAGGCCTTGCGACTTACCTTTTCTTTTTGCTATATTTTTGGCTTTGCTTCAAGCCCTGCTATTACCTCACAGGCTGTGGTTTTTCATAATACTTTGTCAAATAAAAAAAAAAAATGACAGTAGGATCATTCCCACATAAAGCATGATCTTGCAGGGCCACATACTTTTATTACCTATCTCAATAGAATATTCTGACACATACATACTGATTTAAAGGCATAACAGGGCCTTAAAACAACAGTTATAATGTGTTTCAGATATTTTACAAGCCTAACCCCCCCTAGTGTTTGGGCCATGATATCGTGGTTATATCTGCCTGTCAACTATTGATAAGACCACGATATCGTAGTCCTCTCTTCTTGGACCCCAGTTGCTAAGCCCCCGATATTGTGATGATGCCTCCCTTGTCCGCCAATGACAAAGCCATGAATTTGTATTACCAATTCCTCGAGGTCTAGTAGATATCGTGGTTTGTGACATAGTCTTCTATTTTAGTGCTCCCTTGCGCGGGGTTTTCCTGGAGCTTGCCCAGGTCTATCAACTGAGGGAGAGCCGCAAGCAGATTTCCATATCACAACGAGGGCTAATTTTCTGTCACTAATTGGACTTAAAGGATTAATATCTCAGTAAAGATACAACACAAGGAAGAGGGGCAGGCCATGAACAACATGGACGGGGATATAAAGACTGGTGGCTTCACATGGAAGGACTTGTCAGGGGTCGCGCAGGATAGAGACAAGTGGAAGGCTGTCGTACAGGGCCTGTACCCTACTGATTAGGGTGGAGGGCAATGATGATGATGATGATGATGATGATGAAAGATACAACAGGACCTGATATTGTTACCAACCTTGTAAATGAATCAGTTTTTTAAACGCAGCTGTAGAATCCAAGGTATCTCTGACCTCCTTGTCCCCACTGTCTCCCTCACTGCTGAATGACTTGGTTGGCGGTTTGGAGCTTCCTCGGGTCAGGAGCTGCATCAAGTCTATACCACCTGACTCTGTGGCCCCTCCAGGGGAGTGACCACTGTGTCCTGCGGCAGGGCTGACTTCTCCTGGTCCCCCCGCACCCATGCCACCCTGTAATCAAATTCAGAATCCTAGGCTATACATTCATGTTAGGTCTAAACGATCCGTTATCAGAATAAATGATATAAAAAAAGCAATCAATATCTATGGATACCAACAAGGTCAGCCTAAAGAGCTGCTGAGCACATCAACTGTAATTGATGCTGTTCTCTGAAAACTGCATTGTGGTGTTATGTGTATGTCGTAATGTGTTGTATATACTTGACAAGACTAGACTGCCCTCGAAAGGGCAATTGGGAGCACTTGGTATAACTGGCTTATAGCCCGTCCTAGATACCAACCACATTTCCTATGGTAAGGGCAGCATCCCAGAACAATTTCAGTGTTTGATCCTAACGATACATCATCCAGATAATACAGTATTGGTAAGTCACTTTAATCATCATGCCTAAACAATGCTGTTACAGTTTATGCACTGCTAGATAACATACGCAACAGGTTTCCTACGTTACTCCTAACTGACAATTTATTTTGGGAAAAAGCGTAACTCTCATAACTTCCCTCATCAATTATGACAACAGCTGCCATCACTGTGGATAATGCAACATTATCCTCAACACAACTGTGCAGCAATACCCCTTGTTAGGTCACCACCACCTTCATCAACCACAGTCATTTTAATGACTCAATTTTGCAATGGAAAAAATTCTAAATGCACTGTCTTAAATGTAGTACAGACAAATTGTCACCCTTAAATGATAAATTCCCTAGTCATTTTGGGGCAAATACTGAGCTGATACTAGTATTCTGTACAATGTTTCAGCTGTTTCCATGACTTTAGGTGTATACTGTTATATTAATCTACAAACAAACATAATATCTGAGAAAGAAAAATGATCTACATATGAGTGTGATGAAATACATATTTTTCCTAAACTTGGTTGTGGAAATTTATATGGTGAACAAACACTAGCTCACCTTTAATCTTGTATGCTCTTCTACTTGTTGTCTCTCTATCTCAGATACTGTCTTGGATGAGATCAACCGCAGTAATGGGTGTCTATTGTCTTGTGGGGGGCTGGGCTCCACTGGCTGAGCCTCCACTTCTGTCACTGATAGGGACCTGGGCAGGTCATAAAGAGAACGGGATCTAATACCAAACTGGAATAAATATCTACGTATCTGTTTTAAAGCATTTCAACTTTTGGACCATCTGTTCCTCACAATTACTTGGTTTGCTGAACCCCTACAGATTTTTTTGTAGTTTTTAAAAAAAAAATAATCATTCCATCTAGGTTTTCTGGTGACTTCACATGCATTTTCCCAAAAGCAGGCAGACATGAACATGAATTGATGGGTTTGAATCTGAGTTTGGGGAAAGAATGTTGACAAGATAACGGACACATTGTGCCGGGAAAAAGCAAGACTACAGACAGAACGTAACAGAATGATAGGACAAAGCAGACCCTATCAGAAGCACCCACGAACCACCTGCTCAACTGATGGTAAATAGACACAAGCTACACGCAGATCGATAATCATCTATCTCTCGATCAATTTATAAATGTGCTTCACATAATACTAATCTCGTTCCCGCATGCAACTGTGGTGAACAAATGGTCCCAAAGGAAAGAAGCATGACAACAGCATTATTCACAAACACCTATGGGTAATTTCTCATGTAACTTACATGATGTTCCACTTATTACCAGGTTGTAAATGTCAGTATCACCTTGCATGTTATTCAAGTCACCAAATGTTTTTGGCTTGTAACAGGTGCTAGCAATAATATGCTCCTAGACAAAGGGCCCCAGTGCAGAGTGACCTTTTTTTTTTTCTGGTTACTGTCATGGCATAGTGCAGGTAGTTTACACTTGGGAATTGCAATGAACCTGACAAATTATATACTATACAACTTCAAACGAAAAACTGAAAACCACTGAACCATGCAGCTCATCAATATAAGTCTACATGCACAGATACTTTACCAGTAGATGTACAAAAATGTGTCCTTGGATATATATACCGTCAGCAAAGCAGGACAGATAAAATGTAATACCAGATACAACAGGGGTGTTCAAACTGTGAGCTGAGCGGAATAATATCAGCTAGACTTCATTTCTGTTGATTCTACTTATTCTTGAGATCAGGGTTGTCTTAACTTCATTATGCGCCCCTGGGCAATGCAATAGGCTGTGCCCCCCCCCTCCCCCCCGGGTTCCAATGTAAATTTGCATGCCTGAGGCCACCTAAACCCTTGGGGCTCCCTGGCATGAGAGGGTGTACAGGCCTACTCATCAAGTGACAACAGTTTTGTTACTTCAGTGTGCATTGGTGAAGACCTACTTGAGTGCTCTGCTCTGCTTTGCTCAAGTCTGAACACAAAAGCATTCTTTGCTCTGCACTGCTAGCAAGTCTGTAAGGGCTTTTAAAATGATACAATGCAAGGGCTTGGAAATAGTGGAAACCATAGAATCCCTAAAATTTGCACAAGCCTTAGAACCCTGTTAAGAAACTGTCCATAAGAGCAGTACATTTGCAAACACTCCACATCTGGCATTTTGTGTTCTGGTTTACTGTACTGTTTTGGTCTGAGAAAAACTCTGTGAAGACATGGACTCACCTAGCAAAGACTGGATTTTTAGCAGTGTCAGTGCTCATATCCACCATTCCTGCCTTGGCTTGGTGTTGATTAACAGTACGGAATAGATCCTCCACTGAAATGTGGCCCATACCCGAAGCATCACCTGGTAGTAATAGTACAGCAGTCAGAATACATCTTGTTAGGCGTTTCCTTAACAAGCATAAACATATAGCGGTAACTCTGTAGGTAGGTAGGTTTGACAACACTCGTATGAAGAATCTGTGTATGTTAATTTTACTTCAGTATCCCCCCCCCCCCCCAAATTTTTCTTTTGAAACTGAAATGTTCAAATTTAGAAATGGAAAATAAAAAAATCCCCCGTAAATTACAACCATTATCAACTGGAGACAAAAATCTGCCAGCACACGAAATAGAAATAATAACCCATTCAGTAAAATGTATTTTGCTTTTTATGTTCTTGACACAAATGTTCCATTCAACAGCACTGAAAGAATCAAAGGCAACATTTTGCTTTCATTATAGTTCAAAGGTTTGCATATACAGTTCCCTGAGAAATCTGTTAATCCCTAACCTTTGATATTTTCCCCTAATTGGCATACAATTAGCTTTTCATCTTATTTCTGCACACAGCCATGAAATAACCTCCCACTACATCTGTGTTCTTATCACAGAGAATTGCATATACAATTTAATCAGATTGAATCATACATATGTTCTTGATCTTTCATTCAAACTCCACTTTATTTTATCTCGGTTAATACCTTTGGGCTTTACAATGAACAGTTTATGTATTAATCTACACACAGTTGTTTACTTTAATGACTCAGTATCACCAGCGAGCTGATATAATTATTTGCCGAATTCATTCTTCAAACCAGAAAAGTAAAATAAAATTCAGCTTCTTGACTGCAAACGTAAAATGATATTCTATTTCATGGTAAATACCTGACTGATACTCATATTGTCACCTCATAGTTACTGAGTGGGCAAGAGTCCAAAATCTTTTAAGAAATTCTTAGTTATCAGAATATACTGTACTGCATCACTGTGATACTCCTACAGATACTGGGGTTTATATATTATTATATATAGGATGTGAGATATGAAATGGGAAAGTTACACTGCTAGGTTAATGCTGAGTTCAAGATAAGATAAAAATAAAAAGCTATAGGTAGACAAGAATAAAAGTAATATGCCGTAACAACCCAATGAAGACATCTAAATGTCTGTCAGAGAGGTTGCGTTTTGAGGTAGGCAACTTCTCAGGAACAGAATTTAGTGATGTTTTTTCATCTTTGAATTAATTGAGTGCTTGACATATCATGAACTAAGTTTTTTTTTGTTCCATCTCCATTTTCTGAGAAACTGGAGATCTTTTAGTAGGCAGAAGAGGTATAACAAATACACATTTTGACACTTGTTTAAAATGCATTGTGGCACTTATCAGGCTGTTTTGCAGTTCCGATTCATTCTAACTCCTTATCATAGTACTAAAGCTGCAAACGTTTAACATCAAATTTCTCAGTTGTGCAAAAAGTGGAGTTGGAACAAACAAGAACTAAGGTCGCAATATATCAAAACTTTAAATTTGATTCACTGAAGTTTGTAAAGAAGTTTGTGCTGATACAATGGATGGCGGAGCACCTTCGGTGTTGACATGAAAGAATAAACATGACTTCAAGCTCAGCACTCACGAAATCTGTCCACCTGTAATATTTTACATACCAGTGCTTCATTATGAGTGGTAGGGACCCTGCGCATTAGGAAATTATGTTGTGTATCTATGAAAATATTGTGGGACTCGGTTGTTCCAACTGTTGAAGGTAACTTTTATCTCTTTGGTCCATGAATAAACAGACAAAGTCATATTTCACTTACCACTGGGATGTTTGATGGGTTTGGGGTCTGACTGGTCATGGGATGCTCCATGTTCCTGCTGTAAAGGCAAGACTTTACTATCAGTATGCGAAATGAATGGACAACTGTTTGTGTAAAACATGCTGTTGGCTGTGAAACATATGCATTTTAATGGATGAGGAATGGTTTTTGAAAAATAACATTGGATGTAGGCCTATGTATGTCTGTACCTCTGTGTGTGTGTGTGGGGGGGGGGGGTGGAGGGGGCGGCCTATTTGCTGTGTTAGCAATATATTGAAGTAAAATTAACATGGTAACATAAAAGTAATCACCTAAATATGTGAATACTGTACGTAGTCCCCATTTGTATATTCTAAAAGTAGCGACACACCAGTATATTTACTAGTGAATATAGTTACACAGTTTTCATATTTGTTGAGAAACAAAAACTGCAACAACCCAGAGAAACTGTCATGATCACAATAATTAAAGGTACAGGTAGTACAAAGATGGATAAATCTATTTGTCTTCAAAATACAGTGTATATGTTTCTGATTTGCAAATAAAAAATGTCCTCAAACATGTTCTTTGAGCCAAAAAATTGTTTCTTGGTGAAAAAATGGGGGTTACCAAAATTAGATCTATGTCTTGAATATTTTAGCGGCTAAATGAGAGACCATCTAGAAATACCAGCAGGCATACCAACTCAATTTTCTTGCTAAAAATTCCTATTAATATCACAGGCAGGAACTAGATAATAATTTTCATACTGCTGAAAATAGACCAAAACCACCTAGCAGGCCCTACCTGGCTGTATACTTACATATTTTCTATTTCTATGAATACATAATGATACATGAATATGGTGAGGTGTTTGCCAAATTATTGTATGTGACATTCTGTGGATTTTGAGGTTTTGTAACGAAAGTGGTTCTCTCACTCCTAATTTCATTATGTGTAAGTGTCATTCCAATCGGTTTAAAACTTTTCAAGGTAAGTGTTTGTGATGTAATATTATCCTCTCATTTTACACACTTCTTCAAAGTTTCGATCCTCATTTTCTCAAAAAGACAAAAATGCACATACAACAATATGGAAAATACATGACGATATACACAGTCTGGTGGCAGATGAAAATCTCTGCAGGACTAAGGTCAGCCCTGAGGTGGACGATTCTTACCCCTACAAACGGTCAGTGCAATGTAAAATACATGACCAACTCAGTGTTCTCTTTCAAGAGCTTGACTTACGTCATATGTTTTCTGTGCATTGCTCAACAAGCTGAGTATATTCTGTCCTGGTCCGGGTCCACTGGCCTTGAGATCTGGCCCCTGTCCGCGTGAAGAGCCTGATTCAGAGTCACTCTTCTTCTCGTCACGTCTGTCTGACACTTCCCGGAGAATTCTGAAATCAATAAGAAAAGTGGAATAGAAATTTTGGTGCTGTTACTGCATGCTGGTGATGGCCACAATAATAAAGCTGTGTTTTTGTGTGTACGGAAACGGAAAAGTCAAAAATCCTTCAAGCAGTCAAAGAGAAAGAATATTTTCATGTGTACCAAAACGCCGTCTCCGTACAAACGGAAAGTCTCTGCCTTTTTACTACTTGATGGATTTTTGATGTTTTCAATGCTATTTCTTTACGAATGAGAACATAAGAGTAATGATTATTTACAAATTTGAACAACAGACATTCACAACAGCAACAACAAAACATGGACACATCTTCAATAAAGAGTCGTTCCACAAATACACGTAGCTGGTTTCCTGATGCGATGTACGGCTAGGCAGGCACATACAATTCCACTGCAGCCGCGTCACATTTTTTTTTTATAACTCCACACAAATGAATGGTGACGCGCACAAGTGCGAAACACTGGCAGGTTGCAGAGTCAACGGGAATATGAAATTTAGACACGACTGCATCCCCACAGCAAGTCATGAGTGCTCGTCAAGGCTAAAAGGAATTTAAAAACAACAACAACAAAAAGTGTTGAAATCAATTAGGCCTTTCCTGTAACTATACAGTGTCTTGAGTTTCATTAATTCGGATTTCAACGACTATTCAAAACCTCGTCTTCATTATCTTGCAGTAAAAGATCCTCTGGCATTAATAACAGCCAATTACTGAAAGGAAATGAAAAGCAAGCCATCACTACAACTCTCCAAGGAAGTTAGATCTAATGCATATCATTCTGTCACTGTGAGAAGGCTTTGGGCACAATTCCCTCTCTCTTTCCACGGGAGTAAAAGAGAAATAATAATATTAAAAAAAGTATCCCAAATAAGCTCAAGGACTCTCCAAATTCTCACAACCACATTGGAACAATGCCAGGTATCCAGGTACAAAATCAAAGTTCCCAAGCGTCAGTGAAAACCGACTGAAATTTATCCCCTGATTCCTTATCAAACCGCCATGATTCCGTGGTACATGTATTTTGTGTGATTGATTTGAAACCGGATTTGAGCAAGCACAAATGCTGCACGTCTCTCATCCTGTTTAAACGCTAAGTAGACACACAATGCCTTCGTGGATCATAAATATTAAGATGAGCAACAGTAAACATTAAAGAGGCCCACGCGCTCACATCCGACAGTTTCTTTTGACATTATGCAACACCCCTCCACCCCGACACATCAGTCCTGGGCACCCGCGCCCTCGCAGGTGAAATTATCTAGCCAAATTCGCTCGCGACCATGTACTCACTGCCACGTCCAAAAAAATCAGAGCTCCAGCACATTAACTTTTGCTCAGAGGCGAACCTACATGTTTGGGACCCCGAAGCTTGAACTGGTATGGGGCGAGCCCTTTCGCAACCAATAATAATAGGGCAACATCCAAAATTCACTAATTAAAAAAAAATTCTTCAGAGCCCCTCCGGGATTTGGAGCCCTGGAGCTTTAGCTTCCTTAGTTTCATATTAGATCCGCCACTGCTTTTACTATTAATTTTTGTTTTTACCGCTACAGCATTTCTTCGCCGTCAAGGGTGATTCTTACATGAAATGAGGAAACACGCACGACTTAACACTGGCGCCTTCCTTCAAACAAAAATGCATCTAGGTTTAATTATTAAATCTTCAATATAACTAGCGGAAAGTGGCCATCTGATACTCTTACGTCTCTCCGATTTCAAAACAAGCAGCAGAAGTGATTTCGTTATGCTCTTATAAGAGAAAACACATAGCCATTAACCGGGTTGAATAAAAAGCAAAAACAATCTCTCATATACATTCTCTGCAATCACCATGTATTGCACCGCATCGTAAGATATTTTAGTGGCGGGGGAGGGGGGGGGGGTTAATTACTGAGCCAGCAGTTTGTCCCCTGTAGGCTTAACAAAAGATTAGGCTTTTTTTTTCCTTCCTTTAATATAGATTATCAAATACACGTAACATTTATGAAGAAGAATAAAATCATGATTCAACTTCCGTGACCACCGAGTTCTGTTGACGTCGACCAAGTATGGTAGAAGTATTAACGCCCCTCTTCAGAAGAGTGAGGCTATAGAGATGCGGTTTCCAGCCTCTCCCTTCATGTCGCCAACTTGTCAAACATCGCCAGAAATGAATTAGACAGCTGGACTCCGCCACTGGCGGGATTAGAATCTGGGACCATTCGCTCCCAAGCCAGGCGCTCTTACCACCAGGACACTGCCCCGGCAACCACATGATCAAATTTTAAACTTCAGGCCTTCAAGAAACCCAGCAAAGAACATATATCCTCACCCAGTCTACTTTCCCTCACTCATTCGACATTAAAAGTTCACCTGTACTCGCGCTAAAATTCGGAGGCCATTAACAACGTTTCGATCTCCTGTGCCGTACTTTCCCCCCACAAAATGTAAAAAGAGCGGCTTCATTAGTTGCAGTGTTGCAGAATTAACCTCGCAATGCAATTGGTGTCAGACTGAGGGCCCAGCCTGCCTGGGCTGTTGAAAGATAGGAACGCCGAACGTCAAACAGCTGTGCCACGTTGTAAAACAATGTGTGTGTTTGTTGGAGGATGGAGTGTGCCAGTGCAGCCGTGCCTAAGGAGTCACACACAGGTATAATTATTTACTTTGGAATCATAATTAAGACACACACAGATGTGTTTAGCCAGGCAAATAATTACATGACCAGCAGATATCCAGAATTACCAAACTTGCAACAAAAAAAAAAAAAAAGGAGGGAGGGGGGGTTCATCACCCAAAACCCAGAGTCTAGGAGGTACCAGAAACACTTATTCCTTTGTCTTCGAAACGCAACAGAACAATGCTGGTCAAGTACTTCTCCATTCCTGCTCGGTGCCAAGACGAGTTACGGCATTTCGTCAAACTCTGTCAATTACTGTGTTTAATCAGAGCACTGCAGTTATAATTGGCACGAGCCAAAATTGCAACATTCACAGATCCATAACGTTTTTTTTGCAGTGTCAATTTCGTTAAATGTATAAATTTCATGATATACATATTAATGCGTTCGACTCGTCCGGGGCGGGCAAACGCGTACGTGTATCACATGCATGTAGGAATGTATCATTATGATCACTTTTAGCTGCACATCATTTCATCATTTGATGTCAAATTAACTCTATCGTGTCGAAATGGAGTTTCATTTATCTTCATTCCGAAAACAAAACAAAAATAACGTGAAAGTAAAAATGTTAATATTGGGAGAAATGGAACTTAATGCATACAACATTTATAATACAAACACATTAATTTATTTTGCTTATTTATTTGCTGGCTTTGAGCCAATTTATGAAGCTAAATATGCAATCCTGAATCGTTTAATAAACTGATTCTATAATATACTAGCACTTGGTGAACTCCTGCTGTCATTTCTTTTTTCAAGAAGATGTGGTAGTTAGATGAAGGATTCAGTTGCTGTAACTACGTAACTGCGGGTGGCTTTTAGTGACCGGTCGCCAAAACAACATGGAGTTATGAGACGTTGCTTCGTTCCAGGTCAGGTAACATGTGAATTAACTCAGGGGTTTCAGATCAGTAATAAATTGCACTATGGCTGCTGCTATGCTGAACGTTATCAAATATCACGGGGCTGACCGGTTCAAACTTCCTGTCAAAAGGCAAATGGATCGGAGGTTGCTACGGCAGACCTATCTATTTATATGTATGAATTTCATCATGTTTTGCTACAAGTCACGACCTTAATTCTTGTTTGCTTCAACTCCACTTTTTGCACAACTGTGAGATTCGACGTTAAACGTTTGCGACTTCAGCATTATGATAAGGGGTTAGAATAAATCGGAACTGAAACAGCTTGATAAGTTCCACATCGCATTTTTAAACAAGTGTCAAAGTGTGCACTTGTTATACCTATTCTACATACTAAAAGATTTCCTGCTTTTCAGAAAATGGAGATAGAACAAACAAGAAGTCAGGTCGCGATGTGTACCAGCTTTTGTATATCTGGATATGGAACTATCCTCTCGTTAACAGTTTTTCTTTTGCTTTTTCACTGACACTGATTCAGACCACATTAACAAGTGGTGTAGAGTTCCAACATTACATTAACTGATCCTAGTCTCCCCAAACGGTACATTTTCTTGATGATCAGTGAAGATAACCACATTCGTGATGCCAAGGGTAAAACAGGGGAGTAAATCTCTCATTCTGTCATCGCAGAACGCTTTCCTCCCCTATTCTTCCCATAGTTCCGGTCAGTACAAAATCCCAAGACAATTAGGCCGGGATGACGAGCTCAACACAATCTACATACATCTTCCAGGAGCGGTCTAAATGAGAGAACATGAAAACTTCCTGATAAGCTAAAATTTTATTTTTATTTTTTCATTTCACTAGATTCATATTTTTAGTTGGTCTCGTTTTCCTGAAATGCTCGTGTCGATGTCAATATGGTCATGAAGTCTGGGCTCTATGGTTTGAATACGTTTTCTCTTCTCTCGACTTGAGTTGCTCTTGCGGTTTCTTTTGGGTTTCTGATCTCTTTGCAACAAGACAATGCAGAAAAAAGCACACGGAAGTGGCCGGCTTAAAAGAAACTGACTATGGGGAAACAAATGGAGAGATTGGATAGAAGAGAAAGAAGTTGACGGCGAAGTCTGGTTTGCACCCTCGACATACAAGCTCCGTTACTGAGGCCAGGTAACGCTGGAACGGCAGGGATTTTTGCTCATCACAGGTAAAGCCGAGGTAGTCACCAAACGCTGTTGCCAACTCTTGACACATAATGAGTGACACGCGAGCTCCAGCGAAGCTGTGTGTACATTTTTCTTTCCGCCGCCCCGAGAATGCGTTAAGCGCGTAGTCAGGTTGTCATGCAAAGACCGAAGCAACGGAACTCAATTATGTACCTGGAACAAACTACACTACTTCAGTTGCGCGAGGAATGACTCATAATCAAGGTAAAAAAAAAATCAACAGGAACTCGATGTCATCAGTAAATATTTTGGTCTCTTGATACATTTACGCCGGCAGAGCAGCATGTGGAAAACAGCTCTCGCCACGCACTGTGCACTGTCATAACATACACTAAAAAATAGTTGATCGGAATTCTTCCTCAGGAGATTAAACTTTCTTTTAGAACTATATAGACACAGCTGGAAGAAAACTTACAACTTCCAGCCTTCCTATGTGGTTCGACATTCACGCCCGGGCTAAGAAGTGAACTAATCTCCAGCAGCAAATTTAGACTGAACGAATGCTAGGCGATAACATTATAATAATAGGACATGACAATACGTTCTGACAGATTTAGCTATTAACTGTCATCATAATTATCCACTGCTTCGTGTAAATGTCAACTCACAAAGCAAAATAATTCGCGGGCTACCTTTCATTTGCCACGCATGTCGTGTATCAGTTTACGAAAGTTGGCATTCGGGTCGAAATAAATTCCCTTCGTGGTGGTGTCCCCGTCAGAGGACTGCTGTGTCGCTCCAGAGAGACCGTGGCAGTTCTTGATAAACCGAAGGTTAGTATTCGCAGGACATTATGTGCAACAGACTATAAAAAATGAGGACCAGAGGCCTGCCAATGATTTTTTTTTTCTCTGCACAAGACTATTTTCCTGATCATTCTGCAAACTGATTCCATCTCATTTCTGAAAAGAGACATTCCTATCAACAGGACAAATTGAAGCGATATCTTGACCTCGGTACTGTTCCTAAATGGCCAGTCTAAAAAAGTTTTCAAGTCTTACAGACTACCGCCAATTTTCTCAGAAAGAGGCAGTTTAAACGACTCATGGGATTTGATGGATAAGGTGAGAAGAGAAACGAATTTCTGATGATAAACAAGACCTAAGATGAGGGCAAGATGAGTGAAGTGATATATTTACTTGCAATGGCCATTCGTCCATTCGGGGAAGATCATCCAGATAGATAAGAAGGAAAAGAAAGAGGGAAAAAACAAAACAAGAACAAACCCAGCAATGAATAATTATGGCCTGAAGAACTGTGCTGAACTGTAAGGCTGACAAGCTGGAATGCTAGGAAATAAATGTCAACGAAAAGGAGATGGAAGAAGATACAAGGAGGAACAATGAGGGTGAAGCAAAGGAGGAAACTCCTATGGAAACCCTGGTGAGTTGGGACTTGCCGATGGACGTAACTGCAGCGTTTCTGAAGGTCATACAATGCATGATCGTATCTTCTGGCAGCTTGTCGTTTTTATTATCGTCTCAAATATTCTCTCCTTGACGAGATACCAGTAGAGTTTGTATAGAAGATCGCGTGAGCACCTCAGCTGGAACGGTATACCTGGATGATCAAGTAGCCTGCCAAATGCTGCTGTAACACCAGCAGTTATTCGCACCGTCGCTAGGTCGAAGCGCAAACATCAGGTCGAACAAAACAAACACAGAGAATGTTGGCAAACAACAAAAAGTCAACACGTCGCCACCCTAATACACACGAGTGTTCTATCTCACTTGACTGCACTTTTAGATTTCGGTGCTTGAGATCCTCTTGGGCTGGTGAAGCACTGAGTCAAAGTCTATTTTCATCTTTTTAACTCGATATGCAACGTGTCTCTTTCCATCCGCTAGTTTGAGTTTGAATTTAGAGAAAGCACATCCGTACGGTAACGGCCATATTGTGCTAGAAACAAGAAGACGAAAGGCGGAATAATAACAGAATGATAAGACAGGAGGAGACCTCACCAAAGACGCCTACCAACCACCCGCTTCCATCAACCAAGGCAAGACAGTTTTGACGAGCCTGAAGAAATGAGACAGACTTGTTTCAACCTCGCCAGTAGGCGAGGACCAGCACAGCCCACATCTCTTGATAAACCCGAGACAAAGAACAGACTTGACTTAGCGCGCAACCAATCTAAACAAGAAATAATGAAAACATAGAAATGTTGAGTAGTATCACTTACTTCTGGACTTGAAATTAATACGGGGTATGATGGCAAGTGAAGCCTAGTGATGACATGAACTCATTTTCTGCCAAAAGTGGACATACAGCTCTTGGAAAACTACGGGTGACAAATTATCATGAGATCCCATGTCCTTTCATATTATGTCCATAGCTCGTTAGTGTTGTGGGAGAATACGTTATGTTCTTGCTTTTAATCCATACAACGACATGATATGGTCGCAAAACATTTTACTTTTACGCGTTTAAGAAATCACTATGAGGGAGTCGCGACCTTAGTTATTGTTTGTTTAATTTCCATTTTCTGAAAAACTGGAAATCACTCAGCATGTAGAAGAGGTATAACAAATACATATTTTGACACGTGTTTAACATGCGTTGTGGCACTTATCAAGCTGCTTCACAGCTCCGATTTATTGTAACTCCTTATCACAACGCTAAAGCCACACACAGTTAACGTGGAATTTCTCGGTTGTGCAAAAAGTGGAATTGGCACCAGCAAGAACTAAGGTCGCGATGTAGGGGAGGAGAGAAAAGAATCCGCAACATGAGAAGACAAAATGCTTGAAATCTTTAACAAACTCGCGAACATTCAAACGCAAAAACGTTGTAAACTCAGAGCCACGCGCCAGGTCGAACTCAACAGCCACTTGAGATAAATACAAAGCTACAAACATTTCTAAAGAAGACTCGGGATGTCATGTTTATTATTGATACCCACGATTTCCAAAACACTGTTACACTATAATAACATAAGTGAGTTATGAAGGAAATTTTGCGGAGAAACTGCCGGCATAAAAACGGTTTTTCCTCAAGTTGAAACAGCACCTGTTATTTGCAGTGAAGAAGTCGAGGTGGAGAGGCCGTGCGTGAGATACGACCTTGCCAAATGAAGAAGGAAACGAAAACAAAAAAGAGGGGAAAAAAAACGACCACAACGCGAACAAAAAAAAAACAAAACAAAAAAAAAAAAAAACGATGGCACTGAGATTTCCACGCCAAGCATTTTCCAGAGCTAATACACTTCACATTTAGATGATGATACCGACCGCCGTGGATTCATCTCCAGTTCATTACAGCATCTCTTCACCGGATGATAACAAGTCTGGCAATACACATAAACTATAATATTATGATTACATCATAACGAAATCATTAACCCCCCCCCCCCCCCCAAAAAAAAAGATAACAAACGCATGAACTTGTTTATGCCAACCCTGGAGGACACGAGAAAGATTGACGCACAGATAATTATATAGCACACGTGATGAGGGTGAAGATACTACGCCAGCAAATTTCAAAGTAAACGATGATGATGAAAACAGTAATAAAAAGTAAATATTATAGCCAAACATACCTTCTTTTTGTTTGTGTGTGTGTGTGTGTGTGTTCACCTACATCAGTTTGTAAAACCGCTGGTGAGTTATCAGGCCTAGAATGAAATTATATAACTATCCTATATCGTCCACATGAAATTGTATTTTTCTTTGCCCTGTTTCAGATTTTGCGTATCTACCAAATGTTCCAAGTCTCCTCTCTCAAAGTACTGGTCTGTTTTTCAAAACATCGGTAAGGCATAAGGCGAATAAAGGATGACTGTGTATTTATGTCCACTATTATTAGTGTCTGGACTAAGACGCCTTACTCCAGCCAATTTTCAATGCAAAGGGCATCTCTTGGTTCTTCCAAATCATATTTTATTATTGTCATACTAGATCTATATTCTTAAACGGTCTTAGGATCTTTCTGAAGACGATGCAATGACCAGATTCGATATCCAAGATTTCGCTCTACGCTGCTTCTTTTTATCGCTATCGTTTTGTGCTTTAGTAGGGACCGTTTTCACGTGAAGACGAATGGAGAATTGTTTTTATAATATTTCCCCCTCTCTCTCCGAATCACTTTCTAACTTCACTTCATGAATGATACGTTGTTTTGGCGAATTGAGCCGTCGCGGTATCCTGTGTCTCGGGTGTGTGCATCTTTCTCGTGTCCTCCAGGATTGATACATGTATAAACAACAGCTTTGCATTTCTAATTATTATTTTGTCCCTTTTTCAATTATTTTTTTAATAACTTTGTTGGGGGGGGGGGGTGGGGTGGGGTGGTTAATGATTTCATTACCACATCATCATAATATCACAGTTTATGTGATTTGCCTGAGTTGTTATCATCCGGTGAAGAGATGCTCTATAATCAACTGGAGCCAGAACCAAGCCTTCTTCATGCCGTGCCATTCCTAAGCAGTCCCGTAATGTTATTAATGAATCACGATGAAACATATCCCGATTGTTCTGTCACACTACCGAAAAACAAGGTAAATGCAAAAAAAAATAAATATATATTCTGCGGGAGATGTAAGAAAACAGTTCGCATTTCGCTTCTCTTTGTCCTCTCCTCAACTTCCAGTCCTTGTAATGACCAAAAGAAACTAGACCTACCAGTCGTATACAAAGTCTTGTCCCAAATAAAAAGACAGATCATATTTTATTCTATGAAATCGTCAGGTATTTTCCATATTGTAATATGTGCATTTTTGTCTTTTCGATAAAATGAGGGTAGAAAGTTCGAAGAGTTGTGTAAAAAATTTTTTTTCAAGAAGCTTCAAAATCGAAAACTGCATAAAGATGTTCATGGAAAATACACCCACATTAGCATAATGCTTAATGACACTTATACATGATAAAATTGGATGTGAGAGGACCACTTTCATGACAAAACCTCAAATTCGGCAAAATGATGCATACAACAATATGGCAAATACTCTTCGAAATAATGTTTCAAACGTGAATTTGACCTATATTAGCGTATACGTTCTTTTTTCGTAACACGGTAGTGTTGGTTATGTAAACCAGAAACGTACCTCCTAACCCACTATCTTCTCGCTATGAGTAGAATTTGCAGCAATATGTAGCACAATAGCCGCGGTAGTAGCAGCAACACAGTTGGCAGCGACGAAACCTGCACGGTACAAGATCGTTGATGGATTCGGGCGAGAAAACAATGACATCTCTGTGAGAGGGCGACAATTTGGAACAATCTACAACACCACAATGTCGATGTCGCTACCAGCTGCAGATAATTATACATGCCACGACGACAGTACGCCGTTCATTGACATTTACAATAACATTCTCAATAATACCCCCTCCCTTCTTCATTTCCAAAACGAAACAATACAGCCGAATGCTAATTGTACATGACACCTTTCCCACGGAAAAAGTTTCGATCAACAACTTAAACAGGCAGCCATAAAGACAGTTTTATTGTTTTTCTTAAAGTCAGACAGCATACTACAGTGAGACATCACTTGATCAACGATAACAGTTTAGGCCGTGGTAAAAACTGACGGCATCTACACCGTTCCGCAGTGTTCAAAACGTCATACGAATACAGGTTCATAAAGAACGCTTGAAAATTCTCACGTATTACCAGTAATCACGATGCTTCCAGATTTGTCAGAAACCAGACACACGTCTTTTTGTTGTTATTGTTTTCGGTCCAACAATAGAGTAAAGCACTGACACACAACAACAAGATTTTGAAAAAGAAAAAACAAAAAGGCCACAAAATGAAGGTAGTGTTAAAGAAGTAAGTCTTCAGCCCTGAATGTGAAAGAACATCACAAATCAATACTTTCCGTTGCATATGTTTATTTCTATAACTATAATGCTTCTTTCTATCCCGCTCCAAACCTGTGTCATTATAATAATTATTATATGTTATTGTTATGTCGAATGTGTACTTAATTGGAAAAGACGGTTGCCTGGAGAAAAAAGTACGTAATGATATTCTCTCTTTTCATAATATATCGTCTCCAACAGTTGTCTTCCTCAGGTGAAAGATTCACTTTTCAAATTGCCAAATCAGATATCAGAGACCACGCACAGTCCGAAAAAATGGCAGCCTGTCAGTTTCTAATATATTTCGTTATTTCCCTGTTTTTCAAAATGAGTAGCAAATGACAACAGGAAAAAAAGAAGAAAGAAAAACAACAACAACAACACATACATATATGCCAAGACTCAAAGCTAAACTCCACGAAGCATGAAAACTAAGATGTTCTAATGAAAAGTAAAGCCACCGAAGACTGGCATGAGTTCAAACCCGTTGTCAAAGCAAATGGGTCGATCTCTCGTCATTTAGCTCCGCCCCTTCTGCTCCCCAATCCTCATTCTTCTCTTCATTGCAGTCTGTCTTTCATCGTTAAATCTCCTCACCGCCACTTAACCGCTCCCCTCTCGCAATATTCCAGATGAATTAAAACAGAAAAAGAGCTGGTGATAAGTTTTGCCGCCAGAGAGTTCATTCATCGTCAACACTTTGATCACTGGCAGCTGATGTTGTGTAAATACAGGTCTAGCACAGCGTCAATGCATGTCAGGTAGTTTGTTTTTACGTCCTCACGACCTGGCTACTTACACGGCGCCTGAGGACATCACTGTTTGGATATTTCTGACTAACAACCCAATCGACTCCTTAGAATGACAAGGTCGTAACTCTCTTCTGACAGTTGTTTGAAAAATTGGTGACTGAAGGTTCATGTGCTCATAGCCTTTAGAGGAATGGCATTTTTTCTTTAGAGTAATATTAAGCAATTACACACCTAATCCGCTTGACACTTTGAGACACAATGTGTATTGTGGAACTCAGTTCAGCCAAGAAGTAGAGCTCGAACCTTGTCATGTTAGGGGGACGCAATGATGATGCAGATTCTGATGTTGATGGACAAGGGTGTGGACGAAGCATTCAACTTTAATTTTTCTGGTGAAACAACGTCAACGACCTCATCACCATCATCATTATCATCACACCCATCAACACGAAAGGCGCTGGATGTTTGTGTTATCCCACACCCACTGGCTGTATTTAACCCGAGTCTCGGACTTAACTCCAATTAACAGAAATAATTACCATTAAATTTAGCTTTCCTTTGACTCCCGATAGAGACAATTATTTAGAGAATGCTGTAATTAAGCACCCAGGCACCCCGACGTCCAAAATAAAATATCCAAGGTTCCTCCAAGGCAAGACTTTTTGACTCAACATTTTGCTGTGCTGATCAAAAGACGCCGCTGGCTCGAAGGCACCCATGCAAAGAGATAATTATTCTTAACTCCTCATTGACTGACGTGCTGGGCTGTGGGGGGAAAATATGCGTGCGGCCAAGAGAACAGGTGGCTCACGTGTGTTTACGGTGTATGGTATCACTGTTTATACACCGCCACTCTCAGTTTGGCCAAACAGGTGATTAAAAATGTCCAAGTAGCTGTATGTAACAGATAAACGGGGCTGGACTGGAAACGGGAAAGAAGTCCTTTTATCACACTAGGCAATTTAGCTGTCCAAAAATAAAGATCAAAAGAATCGAGAAAAAAAACCACTGCCCCCTCCTCCCACCAACACATGGTGACCGATGGACAGACTGGAGCAATTCTGTTAAAAAAAAAAAAAAGCCCGAAACCTTGTAGTAATTATCTCTTCCTAATATTTATTGGTTCACTTGAGCAGAATTATGAACATTCAAGATTTCAAGGTGACCTGAAGTACGAAACTGAGCTATCAGTTCGTCGCCAATAATGGCATCTGACTTGTGTTAGTGACTGAGCTGGTCAGGGGAAGGAAGACTGAAGAAATTATAGCGCCCTTCTAAAATATCTCTAATTACTTTAACACCCAATCTCTCCCACTGGTAGTAATGCCCGGGGGAATGCCTGGTTGTGAATGTGATGCTGGAATCATCAATGGGAGAACAGCTGCCCATAACGATGATGCCAGTGATTCTCAGACGGGAGGCACTGGGCTCCCCGGGAAACGTCGCAGCCAAAGGAGGAGTTTTGAGTTTGAATAATTATGGAGAAAGAACGTCGACACACCAATGTTTCTCAACCCTTTTTTTTTACCCACGCCCCACTTCAATTCCTCGCCCCCCCCCCCCCCACCAAAAACAACAACAACAACAACAACGACGTGCGCCCCACCATGACCAGATAAAGTTTGTATACAATACAGTATATATCCCTATGGCCCATTCTGAAGTCTCACGCCCCATCAGAATAATTATTGCCACGCTCCACCTTGAGAAACGCCGCGATAAACAGAATATAAAAGAATGACAAGACAGATAGAGACCCCACCAGAAGCGCCCACCAACCACCCTGACTCCAAACTGGAAAAGTACATTTTACGCTATACACAGCGTGTCATTATATAATTACATGAAACAGTAATAATACAAGAGTGATCACGAATGAACATTTCACACACTAAATAAATGTTTCAATAATTACCACTGTAAAAGTTTAAAATGGTAAAAAATTATAAGATGACACTTCAAAATAGGGGGTTTGAGTTTGAGTTTGAGTTTGGAGAAAGCACGTCGACACCACAAAGGTCACGCTGTGCTAGGAAAAAGTAAGACGATAGACACACCATAACAGAGCGATAGGACAGAAGGAGATCCTACCAGAAACGTCCACCAACCATCCGCTTAAAATACGGAAGGAACTTGTCACGAGTAGGTGAGCTGGGATCAGTAGTTACGGGGGAAGGGGGTCGAGTAAAGTTAACCCACGGCCCACGGGTAATGAAAAGCGTGCATGTTGTGAGTGGGGGGGGGGGGGTCTGCATGAGGCGACAGCGCTGTACTACTATCACTGCAAGTTAGAAGGTCCTAGGGGACGGACGTGAGTGAGAACAGTCGGGAGATTGTGACAGTGTTTTCCAGTGATGACTGGTAGGTGGAACGATGATTGATAATTATGATTGATGTATTATATTCGTCTACGACCATGATGTAAATAAGTATATGTGAGGAATGTGGAAGTCCTTGATACTGTATATAGCAATGTGCGCCATGAGCGATAGATGGAAGTTAGCTTCATGGATTTGTAGCGAGAGTGAGTAGGGTGTAATACGGTGGAGGTGTTACCGTAAGATGTTTGGTGGGTGAAATGTGAACTATTGTGTGTACGCTTCATGAGTTGTAATGAGGGGTGAAGTGATTAGAAATGGTATGGTATTATACCAATGTAATGTTATTTTTGTAGGTGCCGGGGTCGGGCCGAAGAGCCGCCTACGGTGAGCACAGGGGATAGGCCAGCATAGGGCCGAAGGCCACACATAGGCCAGGAGTGAAGCTGTCGGTGCAGGACAGTAGAGGCACATGAGTCGTGGCAGTCTGGCCACAGACAGGGATTTATATATGATCGTGAATGTGCTATTAAGATGTACTACTGTGACATGGATGTATTACTGTGCGAATGAGATATTCATGTGAATTGAAGTATTAACGTGCTATGGCCACGTGAAGTGTATAGGAGGCTAAGGTGTATTGCCATAGGGAGGCGCTATTGAGAGACTGTGGTGTGAAAGAATACTAGTGTGTCATTAAGACCCCGAGTAGAGAGGCTGAGGTGTCTTTAGAGTAATTACCGGGTTGTGGACCCGAGGAAGTGTGTTTACGGAAGAAGGCCGTGGACGGCAGTTAACTTGAAGAATATAATGTATGTATGTAATTGCACTGTTATCCTTATCTTTATATTTATGTTAATAAATGTGTGAGTCTGATGGGTTGTTCTGTTAAGTGTTATACTTGTTCGTTCGTGATTGTTGTCCTGTTATAACCATCGCATCTCCCAGTCTGGGATTTGTGACAGAACTGAGGAAACCTCGGGTCCCAAAAAGGAGGGCTGTGGCCTGGTACTCTGAGAGCCACTGGACAACCTTTCTCAGATGTACGGTATAGGGAACCAGCTGGTAATGAGATCGGACACATGGGAGAGCCAATGACTCTTCTCGCCAAGGCTAAAACATCCATCTTGTTCAATGGACCAACAAACACCGCCACTTAAACAGCTGAACTGGTATTCAATTATAATGGGTTTTTTTTCCCCCTGTCTTTCCATCCTCACCCATGTGCATCTGTTTTCCAATTTGGACACATAGGTGGGAATTGGGAAATACTTCCTAGGGCTGAAAATGTGCCCAAACCACCCGACAACCCTGAACCTAGCTGTAAACTTCACATATAGTCGGTCGACTGTTGGAACCAAGTTAAAACTAGTCTTTGAGGCAATTGGTAGGGGAGCGGAGCGCAGTAGTTTACCTAGAAAGCCGTAGCAGAGCAGTTAATACAAGCCAGTATTTTCACTACAGTCTTTGGCTTTGTAGTTAGGTTACGGTCCGCTATCAAGAGCACCAAGAGCTAGTTTTAACCAAGTTTCAACAGCTGGCCGAAGACAGTCATGTATTTCGTATTGTTGCAATAAGAATGCATGATGATAAATGAGTATACAGAGGCTGAGTTTAACCCTCTTGTGCCCAGACGAAAATTGCCAGTACAAAAACTTCTGAAACAATGTGCCGTACTGATTTTGTTAATAAAATAGCAAGAATACGTATATCAAAGATGGAGCATTCTGACTCTGGATGACGTCCTGTTTCAAATATGGAATGCTTGAGGGTTAAGATTGAATTTGGAGAAAGCACGTCGACCTGAAAACCGTCGCACTGTGCAGGGGAGGGCAAGACGATACGTCTTCTGATACAATTATTTGCGTGGCAGAATTTTCTGTCGTGGGTCTATTACCCATAGTGCTACTATTCTAGGTTTCCTGGGTACACATGACTACGTGATATCGCATGCATACTGTCATGATTCGGATGTTGTTAAAACTCACGCAGAGAGTGAGTTGTTGTTGTTTTACCAGGGCCATGAGAAATTGGCTGGTGGCCTTGAACGGCCCTCGCGAATTATAGTTGGTGAGTAAATAAATGTAAAGTTAAACTGTTAGATTCACGCTTGTCGGTTTTAATGTTCGTGATTAATAAGTAATGGAGTAGGGGTGAAACAAGGTGGGGATAGTTGACATTGTTAAGTATGACTAGACAAGTTTTTGCACGTTAACTGGCTGGTAGAATAGTGCAGACGTATTACTACAATTAAAATGGTGGGAGGTTTCGGCCAATGAGATAGCTGAACTAATTGGGCCAGCGGACTAGCACTGCTGGGTAGTTAGATAGTATAAAACATCGTGTAACGTTCAGATTTATTGAATACAGACGAGCAGAAGCATCGTGTCGTGAAGTATCTCCGGTTGGCCAGTACCTGAACTGTGTGATCTGAAGACTAGAAGTCCTTGCTAACGGACTGACTGAGCTCTAGAAAGAAAGGCCTGAGTGGGCTGACCTTTGAAAGCCCACGCTGCGCTATTTTGATGTTCGCGCCTACCAGTAGGCGTGACCAATGGTAATATATCTTATTTGTTCAAGCATAATAGAAGATCAGAGATAGAGAGAGAACCACAGCCTCATAGGAAGTCTAAGGAAACCCCAGCTGGCACTCGACGACGAGTGGCCTGTGTTATAGAATTATTTCCATAGTATGATTGAAGTAATATGGCACATTGTTGATGAATTGAATAATGATTGTGCATATATATAAATAGTTTTTTGCAACTGCGTAATTACCTACAAGCCGAAGTGTGCTTCTGTAGGCTTGGAACGTACTGGGCTCTCCTAACATTCAAGCCCATATGATTTAGGGAGAGTTTGCCTGGCGACTGGCCAGTGGCGACTCAACTGTCACTTTAAATTGATATCTAGTTTCGTATAATATACCTATTTGCTATTGATTGCAGTACATCCTATAAGGAACCATAATTACATGAATATCATAGATTAAGTTAGTAATTAGAATTTATTGCTTTGAATATACCTCTATTGTCTTTTGTTTTGTTTATTAATATTTATGTAAAACATGGCCTGACCGGCCTGACATATATAGATACTCTAGTTGTTTAATACTTTTCTTGTGTGGTTGTGTCCGAGTGTGAGTTAGCTGCCTCTCGTGCACTCGAATGCTCCCCAAGACCCTAACTCTGCTCGTGACACATACAATACACACATAGAAAACGGACCCAAGCTGTACGCTGACCTGATTAATCAGTTTGTTGATGGATTACCTGACCGGCGTTCGGTATGTAAAACAAATTGTTTATGGCAGATACTTGACGGCCCTTCCATGAAATAAAATCATGAAAAGACCAATGGCTGAGTGAAGAAAAATCAACATTATTAGAGGGCTCGAAAACCACTCACAGCCAAGCCGATTTATTTGCAAAGCATTCTACGGCTGCAATTTGCTATGTTTGTAAAAACCATAAAACAGAGGTTGGAACCTTGAGGTTAAGTTGACATTTTCATGGAATCCTGGGATACTTAACCCCACCCACCACCCCCGACTTGTAAATCCCTCTACGGTTATTAAATGATATTTATGACATGTTTGTGTTCATGTTGACCTAATGAATGAACAGTTTTCCCTGGACTGGGTGTGACTTCTTAAACAATTATATCAAAACAAACATCAGCATCGGTTGTCAATCATAACAGATCACACAATAATTGTATTGTGGGCGGTGCAAGATCCATCACTGAGTTCGCAGTGCCACACCATCCATTTCCAGGCCCCCAGGGCCTATATTGGAATGTGATCTTCACTCTACAATTCACAGTACGGGTTTTGAGTAACTGGCCCTTCTCCAAGAACAAATACCATGTCGCCACCATCATGGTTACCAACAGCAACTGGTGGAAACATAAAAAAAACCGCAACGATAAAAATGCCATCATAATGCCCATTCTTGAGTTTTTATGTAATGATGCGTAAAATGTGTGTTCCATGTATGCCCTCTTAAATGCTCTGTGAAAGTGAATCTCTCCCATGCGATAATATCAATAAAGCGATTCCTATCTTAAAAGACACCAGGAGATTTTGGAAGTACAACTGTAGCAGCACGAAAAAAAACCCAACAAACAACGAGAACATCTTACGCCCAGAACAACAGACAGTCTCAACCTTTAAATCAGCACATTGTTCGGTCCTTTTAATTATTCTAAAGACAGCAAATTTGTATGTACGCGTACGGAATTATAGCAGTTTTTAGGTTAACAACCACGTCGGCTAGCGACATGTAAGACGCCTCCAATAGGCACGAATAATGGAACTGTGCCATACTTTTGAACTTTCTAACGCGGGGCTTTGCAAAATACATTTTTTTTCAGTTTGTAGCCTTATTTCAAACGTACAGGAACGCCTCAAATTTCTTCCATCTGATTACTGTGATTCTACTAGAATCGGCCAGTACTGCAGGCTAATCAGCCGGTCTGACATCCTGGAATATCCATAATATTTCAGATTATCCGGAGGTTATTCAATGATATCCTAGATTATCCATATATATATAATAATCTAGAATAATCTAGGACACCTGGTCTTCTTGCCCCTCTCCCCAAATTAAAAATAAAATCTAGTCAGCAAAGAACTTCAGAAAACAAAAAAATGCTGGTCTGAAGACCATCATGCAACGTCTCTTGAGCCAATACACCATAAATCATATGCAACCTCTTTCGTTGAGATGACTCATTAACGCGAGGCACTTCCAGCCCGGTTCCTTTCCACAAAATTACACATTTAATGTGTTTACAAGTTTACAAGTACGCATCGGATAATTTCACGCGCGGTTCTCTGGATACAAAGCCAGAGGGCAGACCAAGGAAGACCTGGACCAGAGGCGTCAAAGAAGCTCTGACAGGCTTCCTAGTTGACTGCACATAGAGTCCTCTTTCTTCTTGCCACGCCCTCGAGGCTGCAAGCAGATTCAAACCCGAACGAAGCGAATGACAGATTTAAGAAGTTCAGAAATGTTCATTACGCATATCCTTTTCTTTCACCGGTCACTTCACTTTCCTTTCCAAATGTACACCTGCGACTGCCACAGATGATCTTCAGCACAGCGGGGCGCTAGACATAAATTTACAATGGAAGATAGCACTGGTGGAAATCTGAGGCTTTATCTATTTTGATCTTCCCCGGCAAATCTTAAGGCTGGAAAGGGATTCAATTATATTTATAAAGTGTCAGTCCTTGAAGAAATATCTCTTTTACCTGCTCTCCCTCTCGTGCTTGTCAAGATAGCTTCTGAACCAGGTTTAGGAAGAAGGCTGACATGCGGATGATAAACGTAGATGATAACGTCCCAGCATGTTTGTGATAACGCTTACGGATTTAGACAGCTTTCATAAAGTAATTTATCTACTTTCACTGTTGGGGCCATCCGTAAACCACGTACGTCGTGCGGGTGGGGTTGCCCCCAAGCGTAAGATAAGATAAGAATAATCTTTTTGCGGATCTAGAGGTACGGTGCCCGCCTCTCATGCCGAAGGCACCGGGTTCGATCCCCAGTCTGTGCAGACATGTTGAAATTTTTTTCTTGGGAAAAGTTCTTGATCCTGAGGTAGGTAGGATCGAGCACCTAGTCTTCTTGGATAGGGACGAAAAACTCGGGAGGGCCCGTGTGCACGCTGTTGAAAGCCGAGAAGAGCAGGCCGAACAAAGCCGCTGCCCGGGCAAGATTCTAAAAAAACTAATCCCTACCACAAAAACACACAGAAACAAAGACAAGAAAATTGAGGCGTAAATGCCAAGGGTCGAGATCCTCGTAAAATGAAGACCTAAATAGCATCACTTTACCATCCCATGAGGAAAATTCACTTCCATAGAGCTTTTAAGAGCACATATATGGTACACGCACTCAACTCACCATTACATAAACAGATCATAGCTCAATAACAGGCTTATTACATGGAGTACCATGGAATGGAACCTTAGGTAAAGTACAGCATACAATTTATATAATGTCTTGTTGAAGCGAATTGCGGAGGGCAAAAACGATCATCTGCATCTTTCTCTGTTTGCCTCGACATGTATTATTTTCTTGCTCCTGTATGACCTAGAAAAGGAGACATTGACTGTCATTTAAGATGGATACACATTTCTTTACCACAGACAGAATATAACGGAAAAATAGAACACGAAGAGACTCTACCAGAAGCGCCCACCAACCACCCGCTTACAATAATAGATACAACCCAACGCTGAAAACTGAAGCCACGACCCACGGGACCAATCTTGGTATTTGAAAACACATTTTGAAATGAGGAAGTATGAGACGAGGGTGTATGTACTGATCATGCTGAACCAATACTTCTTATTGCTCCTGGAACAATCACGATCCTGGCAACACTAATGTTCGATAAGCACCCGCAATGATAACAGGCATTAATTTTGAAAATCATACTGATATTTTGATAGTCGGTTTTGTTATGAGAACTGAACGCAAGCTCCAGTTCCTTGATTGGCAACATACAATTCATAGGGGCTTGAAGAGAGGGGGAAAGAAAGAAAGAGAGAGAGAGAGAGAGAGAGAGAGAGAGAGAGAGAGAGAGAGAGAGAGAGAGAGAGAGCGAGAGAGAGAGCGAGAGAGAGAGAGAGAGAGAGAGAGAGTCAGAGAGAGAGAGAGAGAGAGAGAGAGACAGAGAGAGAGACAGTCAGAGAAAGAGAGAGAAAGGGGGAGAGACAGAGGCTCACAGAGAGAGAGAGAGAGAGAGAGAGAGAGAGAGAGAGAGAGAGAGAGAGAGAGAGAGAGAGAGAGAGAGAGAGAGAGAGAGAGAGAGAGAGGTCCTCCTGGTAAGATCACACGAACAACCCCATTTTTTTGTTTTGTTTTGTTCTTATTTCAAAAAGATCATCAGTTCCACGAGTTTGAACTTGGCCATAAGGATCCACGAACTGATCGTGCTATTTCAGCCATTCCGATCAATTTTGCCCTGAATGCCAAGGATGAAAAACACAATGTGTTTCAAGTGATCTGCACTGAAGCAAAGGACAGCCTTATGCCACAAATTATCCCGTCATTGATGAATAAGTGGTGATACAACTGCAACATGATTTGAGCCAAGGGTTTTCCAAAGAAACAGTAAAAGGAAACATACCTGCATCCTTGTATCTGTCAGTATGCCAATTAATAACTATGACTGTGGAGTTAGGTTCGCGGTCCCCGAAATGTTTTCCACGGACTTTAAAGAGATAGACACATGTTTGTCAACAACGCAGGTTTTGAGATGTTTACAAAAAATCATTTACTTCCAGACCATAATTATCTTTTCACATAAACTTCACTCTTCAGAATATGTCGAGAAAAGTAGATCGCTTTTCACGATGCCTTGACCATCTCGCATTGAATCCTAGGTCCTTTCTGAGTACAATCACGTTCTTGCCGGTAGTAGCACTGCATAGATAGGTCCGCTCCAAAACTGGTTAAGTGTATACGTTGGCCTATCTTTAAATCAACCTGAACCAATTGCGGGTATCGTGTTTGTGCGCTCTCCCCTCTCCGACGTTTCCTCACAACACTGCAAATTGGCAATAGCCAGCCTAACCACTGATCTTGGCACTAGACCTTCATTAACGTAAAAACGTGCAACATAGGTGCCGATGGAAATTTAAAATTAAACGAACTTTCAGTGATGTTTCAGTGGAACTCTGTCGATACCAAAAGACAATGAAGGAACAAACGAGCCCATTGGCGAATGAATTGGTACAGAGCTATAGTTTACTCGTCTTGTAGGCGTGTATTAACAGAATTTGAGGCTTTGCATTGTTTGACCGAAATTTTCAGCTCAGCCTAAATCGCCACCCCACTCCCACCCCTCCACCTACAAGCTGACCCAAAAATGCTGGCATGCCACCATACGAAAATGCAGGTCACTGGTGAAGAGTGCAAAGGTGTAATGTCGGCAAAATGACACCACCGCTGCCTTGATCGTTCCAGTCTGGCGCAGATGGGTAAACTTAATGCCAGTCCTCGTACCAGTTTGCAACTTTTGGACAGTTGTACCGGTATTAATTTGGCTGAGAAAACAATTTCCTATAAAATCAACATTTCTATTAGCAATTTAAAATGCTCAAGGCCACACTTTGAACACTCAAACTTGATACTCGGAATAGATTAGCCATAAATGAATATCAGGAATAATAATAAAAATAAACAAAAAACAGCCCATAACTGTAATTGCATTCAATGCAAAACGGCTCCCATTTTACAAATGGGTTGGGCCCAGGCCTATAAGACCCGATTACCACATCTCTGATATACGGCAAGTTCTACGTGGTGCTGCCCACAGGGACTAACCAATCGATCTCCCTCTCGACATATGAAAATAAGACTGGTAATGTCACCTGTCCAGAGGGTCTCCCGCGAAGGTAAGTCCCGTAAATACCCCCATAACATTGGATAAGAATACTGTCTAATGATCATCCTATTTGCAATAGCTTTCCTTCGCACTTTCCCCGCTGGCACAAAAATGCTAGTTTTTCCTATTCTTGAATATAGAGCGAGTCACGCTGCTTGTTTTCATGATATGATAACTTCTGGGGGGGTTGAATGAAACTGGCAAAGTATACACACATTGTGGCCAAAAATGTGAACAAAAACAAAACATTACGACATAACAGACATCCGGAAAAAAGCACACACACACACGCGCGCATGCATAAACCCATGAAATACGCTATAACACCCCCCCCCCCGCCCCCCAAAACTGGACTCACTCACATAAGCACGCGATCAATTTTTAATACCTTCAAGCCAGAAATACATTCCTTCCTTCCAAGTATACAAACCAAAAATTGAACTGCTTCAAGTACACACAAACTTCTACTTTTCATTCACATATTTCCATAAATAACGAGAGCGAGCATTCTTGGCCTCTTAGCACTCTAGAAAAAAATACATAGTTTGTAAAATTTCATGAATAATTGATCTTCCATCCGTTGCGCATGTGGATATTATTATGATTTACTATGGAACGCAATGACAACAACGGTTAAGATTCTTTAAACTTAAGAGAATGTTTTGGCCAAAATAAGACATCGCTGGCCCTATGATGAAACCGCATTTCGCACAACTGCAGATAGAACCTGTATTTTGCCAGACATTCTATGGAATCATTAAGGGATGTTTATTATTTTTTTTCCTATTGACAAAAAAAAGTTACATTTTATATGTTATTTTCAAACTTCAAACCAAAAATATACTCAAGATAAGGAATAATTACATTTTGTGTAAATGAATTCTTTGTTTGTTTCGTTTTTCTTCCGTAAAACTAGTTCTTTTGCATTTGCGCGGTTTTATGACACTGCCAGCGACATGCATTTTTCACGCGCCAGGCTGTCCATAAAGCATGTTCAGAAACGGACAAAGAAAACTTGCACATAATCTTATCACAAACAGAAGGATTTGAGACACAGCATCAAAGCAAAATCGCAGTTTTCTCAAAACTTTAAGAACATGACTTAACTGGCTTTCCACTAACTTGATCCTCTCACATACATTTATGAAAAATATACACAAGCTTGCCCACATTACCAACGTTAGCTGCGAAGTTCAAAGAATGCCAAACTTTAGATGTGGATTGGTGGGTGGCAGCAGAAAGCTCACAACTAATTGGCATTGATGATTTTCGCACTTTGAGGGGAAAAGAGCAGTAATAAAAGCAAACAAATAAAAAACAACAAAAAATGCCTTCTTTTCTACATTATTTTCACACAAGAGCATGCAAAGGATGAGAGAACACACAGAAATAGATTTTGAAAACGTGTGACGACTCCAAAGCGTATAATATACTCCTACTAGATGACCTACCGGGCATTGCCCCGGAATAAACAATCATGTGATCCCCCCCCCCCTCTCTAGTATAATAAAAGTAATAAACTACAGTCCCGCTTCAGAACTCATGCGCACCAGAACACTACGCACCAAAGTGAACGCTTGATAGGATTACTTTTTATGACATGCATAGTGCCATATATTACGAAACAAACATGCAAAAATACAGATGTTACATAGCGATGACCATTCTTATTTTTTTTTAAAACATGCTTGAAGTAAACAACTTTTAATTACAGCCATCATCTTCCTTATCTCAATTGCCACCTTCCTGCCAAATTTAAGGCCTGAAGAGTGTATAGTTTGGTCAGTTAGTCATGCCAAAGGTTGCGAGTTACTGAAATATATAATAGATGTGTCATGTTTACGCCTTGTCTATGCCAGTGTTCCTCAAGGTGGGACGTGGCAATGTTTTTGGTAGAGCGCGGGACTTCAGAAAATGGGCGTATGGATTTTTCATAAAAATCAAACATTTTCCATCATTTTATTTAGTCGAATGTAAATTAAGTTTTGTTACCGATCTGCTACAAGCTAAGAGAAATTGACTGGATACCGCAAAACGTGGTGGTTTACGGCTAGAACTGATGAAATTGGTCCATCGAATAAAAAAATAAAAATAAATCTGCAGCCCAGCATCAAGGGCAAGGCTCCCACGGAAGTAAAAAAAAGAACTAGTGAATAACACTTTACATAAAGTTTCAACTAAAAACTTCTTTTGAAGGCATACTTATTACATACTGAATAAAGAAATATTTTAAAAATGTATTCGTACATACTGTATACGTATGCTAACTTTTTTCCCGATCAGGTGGGGGATATGATTTGTTAGAAAACTGAAGTGATGCGTGGAACAAAAAACGCTGAGAAGCACTGGCCTACACATAATTATTATGCGCACACTCGCTTAACAAGACCCACCAAGGCCCAGCATCGCTAGTGATTAGCATAGTAATTTTTTTATTTTTTTTTACTGTCTGTCCCTGCTCACCTTATCGAAAGTATACAATGGCAATTGCAGGCACGTTTTTACCTTCACCAGCTCGACAGTAGACATAAACGAATACATGCAGCACATATTATACACACATCTGTCGCATCTTTACAGAGATGCTATCTTGTCTTGTCATCGTCCACACCATCAAACTCAGTATACCTTATCCTTCGCCCATCTCTCCATCCATCATCTATCTATCCCCCCCCCCTTTTTTTTGAAGACCTCGTCTTCTTATCGGTGCTTGCCCGAGTTTGTTTCTATACTTCCCTCGGCCAATCTCTCTATCTATAATCTCGACCCCCAGCCCCCCCTCCTTTTTTAAAGAACCCGTCTACTCACTGACCTCACCACCCGATCATGTCCTTCTAGTTCTACCTCCCTCGACCAGTCTTTCTAATATTCAGCACGTCTCGTTCTCTCTCCCTCTCGTACTTTCACCTCATAAACCTGTTTACCCGTTGGCCTCTGACGCGTCCTCTTTACCTCTCCTGGCCAATCTTTCTATCTAGCACTTCTCTCTCTTTCTTTCTGTCAATCTCTCTCGCTCTTTCTTTCTTTCTTTTTCCCTCTCTCGCTCTTTCTTTCTTTTTCTCTCTTTCTTTCTTTCTGTCACTCTCTCTCTCTCTCTCTTTCTTTCTTTTTCTCTCTCTCTCCCCTATACCATGAACGTATTTACTCACTGCCTTATCTTTAGCAGCTCCTTTCACACACTTTCCACAACTTACACCACTGTGCTCCAGCAAATCACACACAAACTACCAGCTGAGTCTGAATGCCAAAACTGAATCCCCATGAGAGAATATTATAAACACGGCAGACAGAGCTCCCGAGTTCGGAAACCCACTCATTTAGAGATAATCATTAACTCTACTGGTGTTCTAAATCCCTGGACATCAGCTACACCACTAGTGGCGCACTACGTCAATTCTGTTTTATCTCAGTTTTACAGTAAGATATAGACTGTAGGTTAAACAGGGCATTGCCCACTGGCGAGACTGAAACTGATCAATCTCACGCGTCAAGACTCGTCTTGAGTCAGCAGGGCGAAAAGAGATCTCGCGCAGTGAGTGGACACAGACGCAAGATAGACAACCTTAGTTCTTATTTGTTCTGCCTCCATTTTCTGAAAAACTGGAGATTTTTTAGTATGCACAAGAGGTTTAACAAAATGCACTCTTTGACACTTGTTTGAAATGCGTTGTACCACTTGCCAAGCCGTTTCACAGTTCCCGGTTGATCTAATTCCTTATCGTAATAATACTAAAGTCGGAAACATTTAACGTCGAATTTCTCAGTTGTGCAAAAAGTGGGACCAGAACAAAAAGGAGCTAAAGTCGCGCAGTGCGCTACCAGCCTTACTACGTTGTAACATTCTCTCTGTTTTCTTTATCACACATTCTAGGCATTTACTTTTTTCTCTTTTGTGCGTCTAAAGCCATAACGACCATCTCTTTTTTGAATGCGCCTAACCCTCTAATGCTCAGCCATATATTTACTTAGCCAACATAACAATTCTGAATCTTGCAAAACTAATTTAAAATGATCAAATGAATGCAGAAATATGAAATATTTATCACAGAAAATCATATATTTTCTTGATACAGTTTAGAAATACGTGTATTCCAATTATAGAACAATGGTCTCTGGTGACGTTTTCCAGATATGGAATGCTGGGACCCTACAGGTTAAAACAAACAACAAAAACATGGCAACAAACATAACTGATGACAGAGAATGATATCACTGCAATTATTTGCTCCAGTAAAGAGAATGCATTTCTTTGAGTGGCATGGTGAATACATTTATTCCTAGCCTCAGTAAGCAGTTGAAAAGGTTAAATGAATACCTAGTCAACTGTTGAAAGTTTAACCCTGTCACATCGCCAGGCTCAGATCTTAAACCTTCCTTCTGAGCGCTCTTATTTCATAGCAATTATTCCTTGTGAAAATCCACACACACACACACACACACAAAATCGAATAAAACCACAATAATATGGCAAGTGGTATCAGTAATGTAGGTTATTAAGAGTGGGAGACAGGAACTATGTATTGATCGGTTATAAAGTGGATGGCTCAGGTGTTGTGCGGAGTGACGTGAAAAGGTTAAGCGCCCCTTCTCAACCTCGGAATGTACCACAGACTTGCCCTACTGAGATGGACACAATAATTATGACATGTACTCACCTCTGAATTGTCTCTGTCAAGCGAAGGCACTCCCCCCGATCAACGAACCAGATACCCCAAATGGCTGTGGAAGAGCAGAGAAATGGATGGTGTTAACATTTAAACGAAACATCGAAACCACGTACATTATGAGTAGCGGGTATAGAGCAAAACTGTTGTATCTCTAGGTTTAACAATAATGGGAGCTTACTCGGAAACACCACAATATTCCTCTCACTGATCTCATTTTTAAGGGAGGTACAACAATACTGCTTCTCTGTAACTTGGAACTGGTTAAAGATAGCGGAATAACAAAAAAATTGCAGGAAGCAGTTTGTCATTATTACAATATCACCATTATGAACTCCAATTCATAAACCTGGAGATACAACAATTTTGGTCCGCGATTCAATTCACGGCAACGAAAAGGGGTGGAGGTGTGGAGAGACAGAAAGAAAGAGAGAGTGAGAGTAAGAGACAGAGAGAGAGAGAGAGTGTGAGAGAGAGAGAGAGAGAGTGAAGTGAGAGAGAGAGAGAGAGTGAAGTGAGAGAGAGAAAGATACAGAGAGAGAGGAGAGAGACAGAAAACAACAGAGAGAGAGAGAAAGAGAGAGAAAGAGAGACCCGGAGCGACAGACAGAGAAAACAGAGAAGGAGAGAGAGAGAGAGAGAGTGAGAGATGAGAGAGAGAAAGAGATATGGGGTGGGTGAATCACTGCCGTGATACGATCTCCATAAATCTCCCTAACATGAACACTTTGCTGACAACAGCAGTTATGCCACGCATTGTTAAACACAGTGAAACAGGTTGGTCTCTGAACAAAAGCTTGAAAGGGAGGGAAAAGAGGGTGAGTGAAAAAAAATAGAAAAAAGAAGCAGTCGTATCACTCTCACTGTTTCTAGTATAATAATTATTTTGTAATCTATTGTAATCCTAAATAAACAGTGGTATAACACCAGCTGGAGAGGGAAATTTTGACAGTAATCCTATAATTCCACAAGCTTAAATCGCGCAGACAACCCAACAGCACTATCAGTTTTCGTTACACTTTTATAATATTTGCTTCCTGGATGACAACGCACACATCTGACTCGAGGGCCGGAATGCTTTCTCAATTCTTGCTAAATTTATTAATCGCACGGAGCAGAATTCAGTTGCTTAGTGTAGTTTCTGCTGCACTGATGCTTCAGCAGAATCTTCTTTGAAATGCCCAAACTTCAAAAGGGCCCAGCAGATCGTGATTATGAATTACAGCTAAGACAAGGTAATGATACAGCTTTCGGAAATTCGAAAATAAAACTGGATTCTCCCCTTACGTCAAGGTGAGGGGGGCATGAGTTATGCTTTCATACTACGAGCATTTTTTTTTCTTTTTAAAGTTGTGAGTCCATGGGAGTTGTCACGAGTGGAGTGAGTGCAATTAAGGGGATTGCTACAGAGCGGGTGTAGAGTAAGAAGGGCTCACAGTAGACAGCAAGTTAAGCGTGCTGTTGTGAGTAGTGGGGGGGGGGGTCTGAATGAGGCGAAAGCGCTGTATAACTATCACTGCAAGTTAGAAGGTCCTACGGAGCGGACCTGTGAATAAGAGCCCATCGGGCGGACATAAAGGGAGCAGTCGAGAAGACTAGTGAGAGAGTCTTTCCAGTAATGACTGGTATGTAGAACGTTGATTGATTATTATGATTGATGTATTATATTATATTCGTCTATTACCATGATGTAAATAAGTATATGTGAGGAATGTGGAAGTCCTTGATATTGGATATAGCAATGTGCGCCATGAGCGATAGATGAAAGTGAGTTCATGGATTTGTAGCGCGAGTGAGTAGTGCGTACTCCGATGGAGGTGTGTTACCGTAAGATGTGTGGTGAGTGAAAGGTGAACTAGTGTGTGTACGCTTCATGGATTGTAAGGAGAGGTGGAGTGAATAGAAATGGTAGGGTATTATACCAATGTAATGTTATTCTTGTAGGTGTCGGGGACGGGCCGAAGAGCCACCTCGATGAGCACAAGTGATAGGCCAGCATAGGGCCGGAGGCCATACATAGGCCAGAAGTGAGACTGTCGGTGCAGGACAGTAGAGGCACATAAAGTCGTGGCAGTCGGGCCACGGACAGGGACGTAGATATGAGAGTGAATGAGATACTATATTATTGCCATGATGATGGGCAAGTGAACTGATAAGTGGTATGGCAATAGGAAGGTGATGTTGAGAGACTGCGGTGCCAGTGAATCATTAATGTGCTATTAAGACCCTGAGGGGAGAGGCTGAGGCCGAAGTGCCTTTCGGAGTAACTACCGGATTGTGGATCCGAGGGAGAGTGTGTGTGAGAATAAGGCCGTTGTACGGCAGTTCATTTCAATAATATAATGTATGTAATTGCGCTATTATATGTATAATTATGTTTAATAAATGTGTGAGTCTGATGGGTTGTTTTGTTAAGTGTTAACTTGTTTGTTCGTGATTGTCGTCCTGTCATAAACTATTACATCTCCCAGTCTGGGATTTGTGACAGGAGTTTCCATAATCCACAGCGGCAAAATACCCATCGCCTGTGCGAGTTCCCGTGTGTTTAGAAATAATCACGGCACATCGTAAAATGATCTGGTCTTACGTTAGGAACAGAAAAGATAATACCTGGTTCTGATTTCTTGCTGCAGGTAAACCAATCTGACATGTAGGTAACGTCAATGCCGTTCGGAACGAAACCCGAAGGGCGGCCCGAGTTTGTCAGAATAATATCGAAATGTCAGATGTTACCTAGGCGCATTCTTCCACCCAAAACAAAACCTATCCGCCTCACTGGAGTTTGTGCAGGACATAGTTACACCTTTTAACAATCGACAGCGATGTCTTTTTAATGGTAATCTGTAATGCCTGTACCGATTGTATTTGGCTGTCATCGGCAGAAAGTTTCTATGCCCACTGTAATGTGATGTTGGTAAATCATACATTGTTTCACATCGCCACCTCAGTTCTTGTTTTGCTCCAACCTCACTTTCGGCACAACTGAGAAATTCGACGTTAAACGGTTGGGGGAGGGGTTTTAGTATTATAATAAGGAGTTAGAATCAATCGGACATGTGGAATAGCTTGGTAAGTGCCACGCATTTTAAACAAGTGTCGAAGTGTGCAATTTGTTATACCTCTTGTACACACTACAAGATGTCCAGCTTTTCAGGAAATGGAGATAAAACAAACAAGACCTAAGGTCGCGACATGCACCAGTATGGTAGCTGGAGTTGTCGTTTCGTTGTGTTCGCGCAGTAGAAGATAATTACGTCCCTTTCTTGCTTCTTATTTACTGTTGATGAAAATAAAATTATGTTAGCGCATAGTGATAAAATTGTTCCTGTACTGACTAGCCCCTCCATCAGGCTCGTGCGCATTACAAACTCGACTCTCCAATAACGTTGTCTAAAGTTTTACCAGAAGAACACACACCATGTTAGTACATTTCAAAATCATTCTACAAAATATTTCAGAGATGACAATTGGAAAGCATGATTTAAGAAGAAAATCGGCTGTGGCACACGAAAGCCCACGCTTAAAATCAAAGGGATTCGGGATTTCTTGTCATGCTGAATGACATCTTGAATGCAAAGAAAAAAAAAATTCATTCTGGTTCTTTTTGCTTTTTTCCCCCACGAACTGCTTGAACACAGTGATATGATGATTTCAACAGAAATTTTCACACAGGAGAGGAACCAAAATCTCACTCGAGCTGTATTTTTCGAAAAAGCTCACATTTTTCAATCGTACTGTTCTTTAATGTTCGGTCTATCCCCAAATCTAGTATGGGAACATGCCACTGTCAGATCTCTCAACAGGTTTCGAAAAGGTGCTATACAGACAACAGTGCCTGTCTCGCTCGTTCATCTATCAAAGGTAGGTAGATCTGTGAGTCACATCATCCCCGTTGGCGCATAAATCAAGAGAATCTGTGAATCAGAGCCAGCTATCAAAGTATATTATGTCAAGACTGAATGGGGGTGTCAGGATTAGTTCTATACAAGTGTGAAACACAGTGGAGGTTATAAAGGCCGAGATGTGAACGCCTAGCCCTACTATGTACAGGTTAAATCAACAAAACGTAACAAAATATGAAATGCAACAATAAATGCGCTGAATCTAGAAGCACGGACAGTTCGCCGTGCCAAAGAAAGCCAACACGTTGATATCTCAGGACTTCAGCACTCAGCCTGTGCGTCATCACCACCTGGCAATCAAAGATAGTGCACTTACGAACTGTGCATCCCCCAAGTGCATCTTCCATCAGCAAACTCAGAACATTTCAGCGGTTGAGTCACAACCACCAGGCATGTTCTTAGTCAAAGAACACATGGGTGGTCTTGGAATGTGACAGGTCTGCTAGTAAACTAATACAATAAACTAACAACTCCAAACCGGTGACATGCATGAAGGTCTCATTTCTTTACCCATTAACTTGAAGTTTTCAACACAGACACGTCAAAACACAAATGGAAGCACGCAAATGATTTATTGGGAAACCAATTTTCCCGATAATTTCTGTTTCCTAGTCAATTTTAAGAGGATATGATAATCCATTTGAGTAAAATCTAACTGAATTTCACAAATTAATGTATGGAGTTCCTCGTCTTTACAAACAGACAGCAACGGAATCGGAGGTATGGTCTAAGGCTAATTCATGGTGTCGATCATATTATTAAGTACAGGACATAGAAATACCTACATTCAGATACTTTTGGGACCACAAAATATGGAACATGATGTGCAATACACACAATTTGGCACGACGGAATCAGACATCAGTGCTCGCAGTGACTACCATAACATATCCTTTTAGTCCACCAATTAGAACCATACATTTTCAATGAGTACCTATGGCGCAGCAAACCTGCTAAATTCGCTTCTTCCAACCGCCTTTCTGGAGAGAATGTCAATCACATAAAACCGCACGAGATTAATAAATTCTCAGCAAATTCCAATGATTCAAAATAATTTTGACCCAACTCATTTTTATACTTGCTCCGGCATCGATCTTGAATACATCACAGACACTATAGCATTATCATCTCGTACATCGGAGTTTTCTGTACATCTGAAGAAAAAAAAATGACCGTGGAATCTGAAATTACGGCTTTGCACCTCTTGCAAAAACTTTTCATTTCACAGCTCGTTTCATATCGGTAGATATCCATGTAAATAATCCGCATCATTTACTGGCTGGTCTTTATTTTTCCTGCATCACAAAGCCGCTTTCATCTTGGGGGGGGGGGGGGGGGGGTCGACACATGGTTGTTCTTTTCAAATTCAGTGTGATACCAGTGAGCGTGTATTGTTCCTGAAAATCAACATGGATGAAGCATTGATTGCGGCCGTAGAAAAGTGTCAAGCTTTATATGACAAAACATCCAGTGAATAGTCCAACCGAATATTCGTTCAAAAGCAGTGGACAGAAATCGCTCTGGAACTTGGACAAGAAGATATGTTTATTAAAATTCAAATGACTTTAATGATGTGTCTGTATTTGAGCCAATAAAGCATCATGAGTCTCAAACAAGAAACATCGACATCTGTTGACGGCATCTTGAACGGAAATGAGCCGTGTCAGATACGAGTTTCGAGACGGACCAGTGGGAACGGCTTGTGAACTCACTCTGCTTGAGATTTCACATCACATTCGTTTCACGGTTCAACCACATAAAATGTGGACGTAGTGTGAATTGTGAGTGTGGGTCTACTCTGTCTCGACCTTAACGTATGCGGCTTTAGTGTCATGATAAGGAGTTAGAATAAATTGGAATTGTGAAACAGCTTAATAAGTGCCACAAGGCATTTTAAACAAGTATCAAAATGTGTGTATTTGTGTTATATCTCTTCTACAGACTAAAACATCTCCAGTTTTTTCAGAACATGGAGATAGAACAAACAAAAACTAAGGTCGCAAAACTGTTCCGACATTATCTCTTACAGAAATTATAATGGACGGTATGCAGTAAAGAAGACAGGTGAACCTCATATAATCTGTAACTACCAGAAATGTTACTTAGCTGAAAGGTTAAACGTCTAGCAACAGTCCGACTCAAGCCGTATCAAGCACTGGTTGACCAACAAACAAGGGTAGCAAATATGCAGTGTCCTCATTTCGCTATGCTTTCAAAAGGTAAACCCTTCAAGGGAATCTGGATACGCTCATGATAGGAATTCTTACGCCAACATAATTAGAAGGTCTAATTAGGTGTAAAGCCGGAACACGTACACATGTATACAAGCATGCACACACAGACACAGATACCCAACACACAAGCACACATCTGGATGGAAGCATCTGATGCACAGCTGTTTGTGAGTCACGACCTCTTGTTTGTTCAATACGTAAAAATACGCCCAGAAAGGGTCGAGTTCTCTCTTCGGGCTCAAGGAAGACGCTCATACGTACAGCCGGCCGGATGCGTTGAGACATACCCCGGAGTACATCCAGTGGCGCCAACAGAACCGCAAGGCGAGACAGAATCAAACGTAAAACCTACAAATTTCTGTTTCATACAATACCCTGAGTTAAAAACGACAACAACCACACTGCACTTCTATACTGGGATAAATACAGACTTTTTTCCCCTGATTTATATACCTGTTTATTAAAAGAATATTTACATGTTTATTTTTTTAATTATCTACTTACTTATTTATTCGTTTATTTATTTTCTTGCAAAAAGCACATTGTAACACACATAAATTTAATGTTTTCCCAGCAAAGTTATCATTTATTCCTCCCTCTTGCCCCCCCCCCCTCCCTTTCTATTTCGCTTATTCCCTTTTGATTAGACTGCCGGGTTTCAAAAAAGAAAGGCCAGATATCATATCTTTATACCCAACGCAAAATGTTCTGTTCCCCTTTTTTTGCTACCACAGCGCCGTAACTTTGCCCCAACTACAAGTGAAAAAAACTGCCATGACTCGTTGTGCACTTCCGCAGCGGCCGGCAACTGCACCGCCATACATGTAGACACCGACAGGACCAAAGACCTCAACTGAGCTTGGAATTCCGGAAACTGGTTAGGGGTACTGGGGCAGAAGACAGTCTTTGACAGTCTTATCTACTGATATTTGCAATAACAATTAAACAAACATGCAATGAAAATAACTACAGATCCAACAGTTTGCTCTCTCTCTCTCTATCTCTCTCTCTCTCACACACACACACACACACACACACATATTCGGTTACCCTATATTCTCTTTAGTGTTTACACAGCTTATGGGTGGACAGGAAACTAGTTTCACATAAAAGAAATGCCAAAATAACATTTACCCGGGCAAAACTGAACAAAATTCATCCCTACCATTCCCTCCCCTCCTCCCTCATCTCCCCCCCCCCCCCCCAAAAAAAACGCCGACCGGCGCTGCACTGTGGCGACGACGTGCCTGCTCCAGTTATAACTGGGCTGCAATGGCAAAAGGGCAAATTTCCCAAATGGGATTAAAGAAGTATACAAACACAAATACAAATTTATGAACAGCTCCGCAAAAAGGTAAAAGTTTTGTTTTTTTTGGCCACCCAGAAGTTTAAGCCAAAGGAGCAACACAATATTCTTTCGCCCACATTATGAAATCCATGGTATTTGACGGACTAACATGTTTGTATTATACTGTCGTCATTGCCAGAAACAACTGCAGAAAAACAAAGCTCTCAATACACATTTCAGGAAAGTCAGTATTCAAAATCATGTAGCCTACGTCCCATAAGCCAATGTTAGTACATCATTATGATGCTGCTGTAGGATGCAAAGTTACCCAAAGTGGTTTTTGTTTCGGTGGTGGTGGGGGGGGGGGGAGGGGGGAGAGAGAAGAGGAGTGATGTGTCTGATTCTGAAGAAATACCTCGCAAATGGGAAAAAAAGTGCAAATGAAAAAGAAAAAAAAAAGGAGTAACTCAGTAAATTGCAGAATAAAGCAGTTCAATATTTCATTATCATACATCTAGTTATGGCATCTCTCAACGAAGACAATTTATCCATATAAAAAAGGTATTTCTGTGGAACTGTAGCCCAATTTTAACACCCCCGTTCCCCTCCACCCCTGTTTGTTTGTTACTGTAAATTAAGTTTCAAATTCCAAACGCATTTCTAATAACTGCGTGGCACAGTCAAATTGAACGACTAGTCATAATTATTTGGTTTGCTCTGTTTACAGCAGAGGTATTGCGTCCCTCTTCGTCACAGCATTGCTATAACACAGAGATAATGAGTCTGAGTTTAGGGAAAGCACATCAACACGATGGACAGAATATAACAGACCGATAGGACAGAAGGAGATCCTACCAAAAGCGCCTACCAAACACCCGCACCAAAGAGACGAGGTGTGGGTCTAGATCGTCGCTGACGAGAAATCAAGTTGTTCTTAGCCCTAAGGGAGATCCACACCTGCGACCATTTGCACCGGGGCCTGGCGACCTACCTGGGCCAGCGCACCGGTGCGCCGGTAGCCACAGGTTTCCGGAGACACAACCACTAGACGAAACCCAGTCTCAAAAGCCGTATCACACATCACTAGTATGCCATTCGCCCTGAGGAACAGTGTCTGGAGAGACGGATCATAAGCAAGATGCTTAGTTCCCTGCTGTGCTTCTCAGTGTCCTAACATCCCTTTGTCAAGTCAGCATCCGAATGGTCGTGGACGGGAACTGTTCAAACATCACGGGATATTTCTGCCCTGAGGCAGCGTGCCCATAGCGACAGGACAACACCGGTGCAGCGGGACCGAAAAAGCAACCTCTCCCTTGGTTTACCACACACATGCATTTTCACCTGAACTAGATGAAAACTTCCTGCGACTTCCTTATATAAAAAAAAAATATTCGAAGTTTGTAAAAGACAGGCAGGCCTACCGCACAACAGGAACGTCATTGTTCACCAGCCTGTTTCCCTTTAACAGGCTGCAAACATACGGATAGAGAGAAAATCACACAGACAGGCACACAGACATATATTGGCAGACAGTCAGATAGACAGACAGACGGACAGACAGCCAGATAGATAGATAGATAGACAGATAGCATCAAAATCCCGCTACCCGACTAACTGAAGTGACTTCCTTATAGTACTTATGATAACTTCCCGTTTCATGAGTAAACAACACCCCCCCCCCCCCCCAGTTTTTAAAATCATAAAAGAGCAGTAACAGACGTAAAAAGGTAGTGAATACTGGCGCGTGACAGAAAGAATGAAAAAGAAAGAAAAAAAACCAACTTAAAAAAATCTCCAGACCGCTGTCTCCGACAATAAAAATACTCAAAGGCCTTGTGCGATCACGTGTTTAAATGTCAAGGTTGATTGTGTAAAAACTGACAGATGTCGCTGTACCTGGGCTGTATAAACAACGGAACGTAATCTCAATTCCCAATCTAAGCCCGCTTTCCTCCTTGAGTCTTAATTCATCAGTTCACAGGACTACCACAAGCGAAAACAATGCCTCCAACATCTCCGCAACCAATGAAACCGTACTCACATTCAGAATCACTGACTAATTTCATGATGCCCTATTCTGGCTCTAAATCGTCAGAATTCCCTAAGGTTGGTGACTCACTGAGTCAAATCTGCTGTGTCTCAGTTTCAGTGTGAAATGTGAAGTAAAGAGTGAAATGGGATATCGCACATTGCTGAGACTAAAACTAGTTTGTCTCACTGGTTCGGGCGCGTCAAAACTGTCTTTGAGTCAGGTGGCAGAAAGAGTGACCACACGACCTCACATGCCGAGTCAAAACAAACGAGACGCAGTTCGCCACCAGCCTAACATGCAAAAAAGTCGCCCCCCCCCCCCCCAACAAAAACAACAAACAAATACATACCGACCATCCAACCAACCAACTAAATCACGGAGTTTTAACGTAGCTAACTGCCTTTTACATACATCACAACAACAAATTTTCGTCTGGTACCGTGGCGTGTTTTGTTGACCCTTGCGGTCATTGATCAGAAAGATAACATTGAAGAGCTGGACTTACAGCGGGACACCGACATTCACTTATTGCCCGGCTCAGAAAACGAAACAACATGGCTCATTTCAACATGTGCATAACAAATTTTGGGGCCCAAGAAGTTCAGAAAAGAAGAGGGCAGCAGCTGCGGCCGAAGAATGTTCAACATGCTGAACTGGAACTCCGGAGCTGTGCAGCCCGTTTGATAACCAAAAGGTGAGCGGTGTGGCCGCCAGGCGGGTGGTGTCAAGGAACTCCACAGGCTTGCACTCACCTGACTGATGTTCTCCATGACCTGCTGGGGAAACTTTTTTATTCATCTTGTCAAGACCAACTGGAAGTTGGGCTGGTGGCGCACTGAGCGAAGTCTGTTTTGTCTCGGTTTGACTTGAGATGTCTAGTGAGACTGAAAGCAAGTCTGTCTCCCCAGTTCAACGCGCCAAAAACTGTCTTGGATCCACTGGAGGAAAGACCTGAGTTCTTGTTTGTTCTGGCACAACCGAGAAATACGACGTTAAACGTATGCCGATTTAGTTTTATGATAAGGGGTTAGAATAAATCGGAACTGTGAAACAACTTGATAAGTGCCAAAATGCATTTTAAACAAGTGTCAAGGTGTACATTTGTCATATCTCATCTACATATTACCGGATCTCTAGTATTTTTAGAAAATGGAGACACAACAAACAAGAACTAAGGTCGCGTTCAATGTTTGAAGTATTTTTCTATATTTTAACCCATATTTCACCCTAAAAATAGGCCTCTTCTACATACCAAACGATCTCCAATTTATCAGAAAATGGAAATGGAACAAACAAGAACTGAAGTCGCGATGTATGGTTACTGTCACCAACGTCTTTCACTGAATTGGACTTGTCTTTGCCCTTAAACCTGGCGGGAATCAAGTTTTCGCCAGTCTGACGAAAATACGGAGAAAAGAGAAGTACGAATTATATTTTTTGTTCTGCCACCCTCCACTCATAACTCTGACACGCCGCTCAACAGACATGAAGATCAAAACCCAGGCTAAAATTAGCATTCTTTATCGTAAATAAACGGAATGCAGTGTGCTCGGGTTAATGATGAAGGAAAAATGTCTTAGATCGATGAGCATCTCATACGAAGAGAGAAGAAAAAGAGAAAAAAAGAAGGGGAGAGGGAAGAGAGAGAAAGAGAAAGAAAGAAAAAGAGAGAGGGTGTGGAAGAGAGACAGACAGAATGAGAGAGAAAGAAAGCGGGAAAGACAGAAAGAGAGGGGCAGGGGAAAGTGAGACACATACACACACACACAGAGAGAGAGAGAGAGAGAGAGACATACAGAGAGAGAGAGAGAGAGAGAGAGAGGGGGGGGGTATTTACACTGTATCAAGGATTTCCAGCAAATAAATAAACAAGGCACTCCACTCAAGTTGTGATTGGCACCAGTGTGTACGAGGGGCCACGAAAAAACAACAACCAAAAAGTGCTTGGCTGCGAACTACGATGTTGTTATGGTGTTGTGTCCTGTCGTGTTTAGGCTACACACAGCTGAGGCGTCAAAGTGACATACTCATCCACCACAAACAAACATGCAACAGACAGACACACAGATAGATAGATAGACAGACAGACAGACAGCTAGATAGATAGATAGATAGATAGACAGATAGATAGATAGATATATAGACAGACAGACAGACTGATAGATAGATAGATAGATAGATAGACAGACCTAACAGATAGATAGATAGATAGATAGATAGATAGATAGATAGATAGATAGATAGATAGATAGATAGATAGATAGATAGATAGATAGATAGATAGATAGATAGATAGATAGATGCGTCCTATGGTCAGATAAAGATAGCAAAGCATCTACAGCCAAAATGACCGTTTCAAAAATTTTCAGAGATTTATTTTTTTAGTTGTAAAAATGCAGCATCCAATGACCTCTTTATGTGCTCCCTTTGATAAGCCCGCCATACGGAGAGACTGTATTTGATAACGAGTCCAGTTGGTGCCTATAAGTTTTGAAGCAAGACTGTGGATTATTGTGGAAAACTGTCTAAATCCGAGAGCGGGAGAAAGAAGGGTAGGAACACCGCTTTATACCGGACAATGCCCTGGTACCTCATCTAGTAAAATGAAAAAAAATCTTAAATGCATTTTCATAAACGGACTTGCGTATTTCTGAAGACCCTGAGCATCGGTCTCATTACACACGTCCATCTCGCCACAATGGGTTTCCCGCTACCTGGCACAGCGAGAAAAATGATCCAGTACGCAAATAAAATACTCACACGTGAGCGCTGTGGCAAAGCAAGTCACTGCCCTCTCTCGGAAGTCACATTTATCAGCTGAATGCAGAGAAATTACCACTGAAGTTGGAACCAGCCTCACCTACGTCTACAGGGCCCCAAGTATGCATGTACACACACATAACGCCCCGTGTTTGATTATAATAAGGCCAAAATTTACTTCCTACTTCCCTTCCTCTCTTTATAAATATCAAAACCGCAAAGGGAGTGCGGAAAGTCCGATGAGAAGCGAAAGAACAGACCGGCAGACAGAAACGAGGACAAAGAAGAAGCGTGTATAAACAATGCCATGTGGTGCTTGCATGTGGTTGATGTGAGTCCGCCTTCTCCCCTTTCCCTTTTGCTATTGATGGAAGAGGAATCAAAATACAGGGCAGCCTTTCTAGACAATGAATAGTGAGTGGACACACTGATGAACTTCACTGGGCCATTTTCGTTCAACTCTCCGATTTTGCGGAAACAGACCGTACGTAATTATACCAATCTAAGTCAAATTTGCTTTCTAACATCGTTTGACGAACGAAAAATGTGTTCTATCTTTCTATTTGAAATATAATCTCTCTCTCTCTCTCTCTCCCTTCCTCCTCTCTCTCCTTCTCACGCATACTCTTTCACTGGCTCTGTCCACCTGTCTTTCTGCCTGATATTGTGTCTGTCTGTTTGTCTGACTGTCTTTCTCTCTCTCTCTCTCTCGTCGTTCAATAGGTTCATTTGATCACCACAAAATAGAGCGAGACTAACTGAGATATGGTTTATTTATTTTTTCCCCCCTAAAATACGTTTTTGGCACATTCAGTCTTACTCTTTTCCCGTGAAACGACAGAACACACTACCGTACCCACGGCTGTGTGACGTGCATGTGCGTGTCAACGTTGTTGGAGTTGCTGGACTGAACTATGCGTTGCGTAAACGCAATGCAAAATAATGACAGGGGCACTGACGGGGGGTGGATGCAGGCAAATCGCATTGTGTGAATAAAAGTACGGGACAATAAGGAATTCCACAGAAGATAATTACACAGCTCCAGATAATTATAATGAAGCAGCAAAACCGCTGTGCTACAGAAAAAGACCTCATGTGTCAAAAAACAAAATTTGCCAGGAGCTTAAAAAACAACAACAAAACCCTAAAGGCTGAATGGCCGTGTCTGTGTTTGGATCTTTGTTTTAGGAGGTTCGCTGCCTCACTAGTATTTACACCTCACATTTCTTGTTCTTGTTTCTGTGTGTTTTTGTGGCAGGGATTAGTTTTTGAAACAGGGTTCACAAAGTCCTTAATTTTCATCATGAAAGAAAAAGTAAGAGACGCCTATGAAATGCAACATCACATGTATACAACAGCTTTCCACTGCTATTTCACCATTTCAAACCCCTACAAACTCAACGGCTGTGTGTAAAATGGCGTGAGGCTCATAAATCATTCAAGGCAGAAAGACACGCTTCTATTATTACTTTAACCGTGTAAAAGACACTCGTTTACAACTGCCAACACTGTTCTTGAGAAAAATAATTGAGTTTGAACATTTTATTCACTTTGAATGAAATAGTAGGCTATGCAAAATAATAATAATAAAAAAAAAAGCAACGGGGAAAGAATTTAGTCAACTTTCATCTCGGTGGTGTCAGATCCTTTGGTCTATTTAAAACTGGAGGTATTTTTTGTTGTTGTTTTGTTTGGAATTTAGCGAAAACACAAAGACATGACAATGGTCACAGTGTGCTAGGAAAGGGCAAGACTATAGACAGAGCGACATGACAGAAAGAGACCCTACCACAACAGAAGAGCTCACCAACCATCCGCCGAGACACTGAACAGTCCTGTACACGCACTTAAGATTATTTCAGTTTCCAATAAAACTGGAGTTTGAACACTCTTTCAATCGCGGGCACAAATGAAAAACCAAATGTCAACATGGCGTACTGCACAGTTTCTGGAAGGATCAGGATACTTCCGTTTTTACTTGTCAAAAGTTTAGTCTAAATATCTTTCAGCTCTCTCTATCTTTTGGCTAAGTCCGGTTAAAATGGGTTACGCCCTAAATTTTCACCTCTTCTGTATGCTCCTGCATGGGTATGCCATTGCCAGATCCGGAGAAGGAAAATACCATGTAGTGCAAAAGTAACAAACACTTAATGTCACTGGGGGGTTCTATCGTTATTGAGCATTACTTCACGTGGGGAGTGCAGACAGGGCGGAATGGCGGTTTTCGGTTGTTGGGGTTCCTGAGGTTTGTTACCAGACAAATGTTACATCCACCGATTGTCAAAGGTGCAAACTGTGGAGTGACGGAACCTTTGAAAAAAGCCAGGGGTACAGGTATGCACTCACGTGCACAAGCCCACCCCTGTCGTCGTGCAAATGTTCAAACATAGCAGCTCTGGATCAGAAGAAGATCATTGCGTGGGCTTTGGATAAACGTTACCGAGTACAAGGCAGCAGGCAGTGATTCTGACAATCGCCGGTGTATGTACAAAAACAATGGTACTTTTTTTTCCTCGAAGAAGGCTGATGCCTCAATAGCGACATTTTCTGTCTTCCCTTTCAGTTTGTGTTTTATTGTTACGTTTGGGTATTATTTCTAAAGCTAGGTTTTGCTACATACAAATTTTTCTTTTTGCCAATTTTTGACTTTGCTTCAAGCCTTGCTGCGACCACACAATTTTTCTGTGCCGTTTATAATATTTTGGCAAAGGCATTATCGTAGTTCTTATAAGACGCAAGTACAGATGTACAATCGTACATAGAGTAATCATTACGATATAACCACTGACGCAATAAACAGATGTACAATGGTACAAGGCACATAGAGCAATCAATACGATATAACCACTGGCGCATGTACAAATGTACAATGGTACAAGGCTCACTGACGCATATACGGATGCACAATGGTACAAGGCATAATAGAAAAATTCGTGAAACTACTGACGCAAGTACAGAATGATGTACAGTAATACAAGGGACATGGGAGTAATTCTAAATAACCACATGATATACATACGATGGTGTATATTCTACTGCTTTCATAGCAAGCGCCACTGGTTCCTTCCGAATTACAGTTGTGAAGTTTTGTGATCATCTCCACTACAAACTGGGCACAACTCTGCTAGGGATTTATGGGGGAAACAGACATGCAAAGTTACCACCATTCGAAAATCCCCTAATGCAGCCCTTCTCTTGGCTTCATGTCAACTTACACATGACCAAAAAGTTATCAAGATACCGTGGCTTTACATTCAGCAAACATCACAGTTATCGTGTTTGGAAAAAAACATCAATAGCAAAAACAACAAACAAACAACAAAAATATTCCCCTGAGTAATAATTTGCCATTAATTCTCCTATCCCCCTCCAGCCCCCAGCCACGGTTCAAAGGGCCCTAAGTACACCCTAACAGGTGGTTTTGACAAAGCCCACTTCTCTGGATGATTCTCAGGCAAAAAACCGCAGGGCTTTGAACCCATACAGATTTAATAAACAACAACAACTGTCCCTCGTCAGCGCCAATGCCCCACCCCGCCCCCTTACTTGGCCACTTCCATTAGCAATATGCATCCACGGCTTTGAAATGATAACAACAACATACATAGGACAGCACTGAGAAGATAACCACCATTCCCCTTCCCAGGAACAACGACAGCGTTGCACGTACATGTAATGGACAAGAACTTCAGGGCTCTACCCTTCCCACCTTGCTGTTTAATGTAAATTTTACACTCGGGGTCTGACACCCTCCCCCCCCCCCCCCCCGGACACTGACACTTTTCAACTGTTGCTAGGGGCACGTAGTCTAATTACAAAGCCTTATAGTGTAAAATATACCGCACTTCCCTAAGAACAGCTCCTTCATCATAACATTCCTCAACCGAATGCTTGGGCTGACGTGCGCCCTGGAGAGCATGACTGCGAGTGTATACGCTTATCCTGCTCGCGTGTCCGGGCACAAACACACACACACACACAGACACACACACACACACACAACTTCAGTGATCTTCGGGATCAAATGTCTCAAGTGCAAATTCTGTCACAAGCTCTAACACTACAAGAAACGCCAGAATTATCATCCCGTACAGTTATTTGCTCAAGTTTCCCTTGCCAACCTCACCGTCGGAGTTGAAAATCTGACCGTACTTGGTGCAAATCTCCTACATATGAGAAGAGTACTTACAAAAACCATTGCTTAGTATCTCTCGTTTTGCAATGTGATTTTTAAGTGTATTCTTCTTTCACAGTTATTCACCTTCGATGTTCAACATTCTGAAGAGCAAAGCAGTATTTGATATTGACCTTCTGGAACCACCCACCAACAAACGTAAAATAATACCCAAATGAAAGAAAATTTAATAAAAACAAAAGACAAAAAGCACAACTTTTTTTTTTGTGTCGTTGAAAGGAGTATTGCACCGATTTCTTCTCACCAATAAACTGACTGCCAATGTAATATATTAGAGAGAGAGAGAGAGAGAGAGAGAGAGAGAGAGAGAGAGAGAGAGAGAGAGAGAGAGAGAGAGAGAGAGAGAGAGAGAGAGAGAGAGACAGAGACAGAGAGAGAGAGAAAGAGAGAGAGAGGGGGGAGAGAGGGGGGGAGAGAGAGAAAGAAAGAGAGAGAGAGAGTGTGTGAGGGAGAGAGAGGGAGAGAGAGAAAATGAGAAAGATGGAGGGGGTTTGTGGGGAGGATGAGGAGAAAGATAGCAAGTGCTGCAAGCCCTCTATGATTGTAGAATATTAACAAACTAGAAGAAGAAGGAGAAGAAAGGAGAAAAAGAAGAATCAGCTGCTGATGAAGACAGATGGTGGAATTTTGCATTATACAGCAAAGACAAACATTGCCGATGGCAGAAATTATCACCATTATAAAACACTTCACAGTACTGGACAGTACAAACACAGCATTGCTGTCACATAACTCACCTTCTTCTAAATCATCCGCTAGCTTCTTGTAGAGCAAGAAAGGTGTGTTCAGATGAAACTCCACCTGGCTGGTCAGCGGCTGTACCAGATTGTTCAGATCTTTCCTGTTCAGGATCATCAAACCATAGGTCGGGCTTGCTGACCTGGAGAAGACAGAACGTGAGAAATGCATTTAGAAAAACGAGAAGAATTAGGCTTTCACCAGATTGACCAAAAATTCCCAAGTTCCGTGGTCTTAATCTTGCCCTGACAAGAGACAAACCTTAACCTTGCCCTGAAAGAGACAAATCTGAAGCCCCCCTTGAAAAGAGACAAATCTCAATCCCGCCATGAAAAGAGACAAACCTCAATCTTGCCTTGAAAAGAGACAAACTTTAACCTTGCCCTGAATAGAGACAAACCTTAACCTTGCCCTGATAAGAGACAAACCTTAACCTTGCCCTGAATAGAGACAAACCTTAACCTTGCCCTGAAAAGAGACAAACCTCAAGCTTGCCTTCAAAAGACACAAACCTCAATCTTGCCTTGAAAAGAGACAAACCTTAACCTTGCCATGAAAAGGACAAACCTTAACCTTGCCTTCAAAAGAACCAAACTTTAACCCTGTCCTGAAAAGAGGCAAATCTCAGCCTTGCCTTGAACAAAGACAAACATTGCCCTTTGTACTTGTCAAGCTGATATAGCCTACTGACAACCTTAGTTCTTGTTTGTTCCAACTCCACTTTTTGGCACAACTGAGAAATTCGACGTTAAACGTTGGCGGCTTTACTATTATAGCTGTTGTTACGGGACCGTGGTATTTTACACACTAAGCTATAGATGAGCAGTGAAAACAGGTCAGTTTTTCTCTTTCCGGCTTTGTAAGTCGTCTACGCTCCCCTAACAACAACAACATTATGATAAGGAATTAGACTAGTTGGGAACTGTGAAACAGCTTGATAAATGCCACAATGCAGTTTACGTGTGTCAAAGTGTGCATTTGTTATACCTCTTCAACGTACTAAAAGATCTCCCAGATTTTTTATGTTTTCAGAAAATGGAGACATAACTATCAAGAACTAGTGCCATGTATTGTTTGCCTGACTTTTCGCCCCTCATGGCCTCACCACTCTCTCTGATGGTTGACCTACTTTCGACATGTTTTTGGGTTTTTCCCAAATTTTATTTTAAACTTTCTTCTACCTGAAGTAATTCAAGCCACCCGCATGCTCCTAAAAGACAGAAATAGATACAGATTTTCAGAAGTATTTTTTTACTAGCTAACAGAATTAAGCTCACGTCCTCGCGGTTTTTTGATCTGTTTAACACAAATTGGAACCATTTATAGAGAACAGAAGGGAAATAATTAACTTTGACATGGCCCAATTAACGCCATCACAAGCTCCTAAAAAAACAAGAACAAATAAATATTTCAAAACAGTTTTTGACTGATGACAGGATCACGCTCACAACCCCGTGGATCCTGGTCTGAATAACACAAATGAGACTCATTTGCAGAAAACAAAAGAGAAATAATTCGCTTTTAGTTTTACCTGACCTAATTCGAGTAAAGCGAAAGAATAAAAATCTAGTCGCTTATTTCAGAAAGTATATCTATTAGATAGCACAATCACGCTCGCACCAACGCGGGTTTTGCTTATCCCCCCCCCCCCTCCTCATGCAGTATTTAATTTGTGACCTCAACTTTGCCAGCGTGTGATATCAACAGCTGACAATTTATCTCCATTAATGTTTTCTACGTAATGACTCGAGGAGAGTCGAGATTTCGGGGTTTTCTAAGTAGCACTGTGCCAAATAAAGAAAACCTGAAGGGTGGACACATAACAACACCGGCACCAGTTGTCAGTGTCTGATTATGAACATCATTACGAAAAACAGGGAAGCAGAGGGCACTGTGTAACACAGGTATCGGGTATAGTCGTTAGTATACATCAACAAAACATCGTTCATATCTGGCCCTGGCACGTTGGTTTACATGGAAATATCTGGAACTTTCTGAGCAAATAATTTTTGAATAAGCGTTGGACAGCCATCATAGTTACTGACAATACAAAACTTTTGTCCAGGGTCAAAGTGCCCAGGGATCAAAATGAGGACCAGCGGCGTTTTTCAGGTAATAACGGAAAGACGTACACTGACATTCTACGGTTATCCAGTCGTCCCCTTAAAATTACAAGGTTCTATCTCTACCTTATGCGCCGAATACATACTACACACTACTTTCACGGGCCCTCTCCATTTTGTGTCAAAGTATCAAGCGAATTCGATGTGTAATTTGTAAGTAATACTAAAGAGAAAAAAGTCGTATTTCTAAAAACTACATGAGCAACTGAAATTTCAATCATCAATTTCTCAAAAGATGATGGAAGGGAGTTAGAACCTTGTCGTTCTAAGGGGACGCGGTAATATGGGAAGGACTTTACTCATGACATGAAACGGATTGGTAGAAAAGAAAACGGATCCCACATGCATATTCTCGTGGTTACTCCTCCGTCCTTCTCCCCGAAAAAAAAATGGAAGAGGGGAGAGATGAGGGAGCAGAAAGTGAGACAAAATAGACAGTCATACCGAAGACAGCAGGGCGTCCGTATATCTGAAGCCACAGAATGGACAGACAGGACATGTTTGACTGTAGCAGACATGTCATCGGTGATGTGTAGAAATCGATGTCACAATACAGTCAGTTCGTGCTGCCAATCAATGAAACGGCACGAGCGTGTGAACATTTCATCAATCTCTTCATTATATACTCTTTACGGCATCGTGAACGATGACCAAAAAATACAGTGGCAAAATTTTCTATTACATATCCAAACTTGAATATCAAGTTGACAAATTTTAATATTAGATTCATTTCAGATCTGCCAACTAAATCGCTACTTTGTTTGTTTGTTCCAATTCCACTTTTTGCACAATTGAGAAATTCCGCGTTAAACGTTTGCTGCCTTGGTATTATGATAAAGAGTACGAATAAATCGGAAGTGTGAAGCAGCGTGTTAAGTGCTTAAACAAATGCCAGGGTGTGCATTTGTTACACCTCTACTACATACTAGAAGATCTGCAGTTTTTCACAGAATGGAGATAGAAGTAACAAGACCTAAGATCGCAAAATGACCACGCCGATTCGGGATTATCGGTTACCCCAAGGAGCATGCAGACCCATGCCTTCGAGAAGGCAAACTGAAACTGGCAGTTAGTTAAGATTCCCATACAAAAAGAATACACCAAGCGGTAACCCACTTCACAGCTCATAAAATGTACTTTATGTATATCTGAAAGATTTTCAAAATATAGGTTACTGACAAAATCCCTCACAATGATATTCGGAGGCAGACCCAGGTTTGGTTTGATTTGAGGTCTTTATTTTAGGAGGTTCGCTGCCCTTGGCATTTACACCTCACTTTACTTGTTTTATTATTTCTTGTTCTGGCGGGGGGGTGGGGGGGGGGATGATATGGATAAATTTTTAATCTATTAATTTCAATTTTGCCCGGGCAGCGGCCTTTCGGCCTGCTTTTTACGATTTCCAACTGCCAAGGTATCTTTAACGTGCGCAACGTGCACACGGGCCCTCCGAATTTTTTCGTCCTTATCCGAGAAGACTAGGTACTCGATCCTACCCCCCAATAGGACCACGGACTTGAAAGACCCAAAAGACCCAGGTTCTAGACATTGTGAAATTTATACCAGGACAAAAAACGGAAATGGGCTGGCCATACTGGATGAATGAAAAACAACAGGATGGACAAAGCGCTGAGCTGAATGGATGCTTGGAAAAGGAAAGATAACAAAAGGGAGTCCCGAGAGACCGTGTCGACGACGATGTTGTGCTGAAAGCTGGACAGGCATGGACAAGATGGACAAAAAACAGAAGAATGGAGATCGTTGGCGGAGGCCTATCAAGAACACAAAACAACAAGAACAAGACATATTATATTATTAGCAGGCTTAAAATAATGTGCATACAGCCAGCACTGCCTTCAACTTTACTACACAGGTTTCTATCTTCAAACTGGCAGGAATTTCTTAAATTTTGTAGGCAATATTTCCCCCATGCCCTCCAGGAAACACTAAAAAAAAAACAACAACAGGACAGTCCTGTACAACGAACTACACTCTTGGCAGGTCTGCCATTATCAAATAAAGAGTGAGGTATTCGCCATATTGTTGTACCCGACATTTTGCGGATTATGAGGTTTTGTCATGAAAATGATTCTTTCACTTCTAATTTCATTATACAAATAAGTTTTATTCCAATCGTTAAAAATGTTTCGAGATATATTTGTGTTTGTGACAGAATGTCCTCTTATTTACACAATTCTTCAAAGTTTCAATCCTCATTTTCTCGAAAAGACAAAAATGCGCATACAACAATATGGAAAATACCCGATGAAGTCGAACCTGAGCAAAAGTGAAAAAGACATAACGCAATTAAGAAAACGCCCCATTGTAACTATGTTTCTGCGTTTCCAAGAATACCATTCTTTCTAAATATATCCATCACCCCATGTAAGTTTTTTTCAGTCATTCTGTCCCCACTAACAATAAATCAATCCAACCGATTTATCAAAGAAAAAAAAGAAAAAAAAGCTGACGTCACCCATAAAACAGATGATTTATTTATCACCCTCCCATCTGCTGACAGTAGAAAACATGGTTTTAAAACACGCACATGACACACACTATTCAAATAGATAGAAACAAGAGTCAAGTTACTGTTTGCAACAGCAGCTTGAACGAGTTTGCAAGACTGAATAAAATGAACAACATTCTGATTCCTTTCAATGTTTACCCAGCCTTAAAAAAATAGAAATGAAAAGAAACACTGCAACAAATATTTACCTTTCTCAAGAGCAATGCAGATCAATGGAAAGGATAAATAAAAGAATCTACGTAACGAGGAACAGAAGAAGAGTAATTAAAAGTTATTGATTTTAAACTAAGGAGGAATAAACGACATTAATTATGGATTAAATTTCGCTATTTTTGCTTCAACATAGAGTTGAATATCTAACGACACAATTGTCCTCGACCCTGTCTGGATCACCGTACTTCGGGCTATGCGGAACAATACCCTTATTTTTTTTTACCTTGCTGCAATACCATCTGGCGCTTTGATAAGTGGTAAGTGCTTTTAGCTTTACTAGTGTAATAAATAAAAAGGATGCATCCATGAAAACCACCATCACCATCACCACGACAACAACAACACAAGCATCTTTACACAGAAAACTCAAATTAGAAACCAACATGGTCATAAACGAGTAAGTAACACAGCTGAACGCAAACTCTGTTGTAACACACACATAAACACACCGTGCTTCCGCCATTATAAGCCCGCCCCATTCATTTACATTCACACACTTACAGCCTAATGTCTTCGGTATAAAAACTGCAGTGCAAGCACTCATTCCGCCACACCATTTTTCGCTTCCGAGCAAGTCGAATATCATCCTACATCATGGCATGGCCAATGTTTTCATTCAATGCAAATTCATAAGAAGTAATAAGAAACTTCTAGATCTATCTAAACATCGGGACAGTAATAATAATAGTTCGTCCATTACATCGGGACAGTAAGGCTAGAGAAAATGTCAAAAATAGTGAAGTGGATAATGTTCATATTTCAGACCAGACTTGATTATCAGTGTAAAAAGTGGACTCATTTAATATGGTCTTTTGAAACTCGCTCCACTCATTTCCAATCACAATAGTACACTATCATCACTGTAATAACTTCTTCATGTAACTGGTGACCTAAACCAATGGAGATTACAGTCTAGACAAGATTGTAACGTAATGGATGGAGCTCGTCTCCTCCTGGGCCGTGATATACGGAAGTTCCGTGGAAACTGTACTGTATATTTCAGGTTGGTTTCCGTGCTGTCACAGCTCAGACTGTTTGGTAATTCTCCTCGTGTGGCCAAGTAATGAAAGGGCACGATACGTACAAGATCAGTCCTCTACTCCGTCATGTCCCGCGCCACTGAAGGGGGTAGATCATTTCCACACAATATTGGCTTTTAAATCAGATAAATTCCTTATAAACATCCTGGCCAAAGGCTGGTGTTTATTCTTCTTGTACTCTGTAAGTTGAAAGTACCAAATAAAACAGCTCTCAATGCACTCAACGGAAGCAAAGCGAATACAGATACACAAAACATATAAACTTGAATCAAAGAAGCTTGCTATGAAACACGGGTTTCAACAAAATTTCACTCAGTCAACAATTGCAGAAGACGTCCAGAGGCTTGATTACGTTATTGCATACCAGTTACCCAAGGCCAAGTTGATTACCCCAGGAGCAATTACTTGGTGTACTAAATGGGACTTTACGAACAAGTTTCTGTCGGGGGGCGTGTTAATTAAGTTAGGAACTTCCAGGAGTCTCTGACTGACGACTCGACTGGTAATTGCTAAATTGGGTATGAGTACTGTCGGGTGAGAAAAGACGCCATGTCTTTTCTCACCCGACAGTACTCATACCCAATTTAGACATAAGACAAGCAAGACAGACAGTTCTGGGTGTCTTGGATATCTGAGGCAATAGAGAAATGCGGAATGTCTTCAGTCAAATGTAACAGAAAATCATGGTGACGAAATATAACAGATTTAATAAAAAAAAAATAAAAAAAAGAGGGGATACGTTAAAAACAGATGGGAAATATAGTGCAGCATCAAGAATGATTTCAAAACTGGAATATTCTGTGCCGGAGAGAGAGAGAGAATGGGGAGAGAGGGGGGCGAGCGAGAGAGAAGTGGTGGGAAAGAGGAGAAAGAGAGAGGTGGGGGAGAAGGGTGGGAAAGAGGTGAAAGAGGGTGAAGAAGAAAGAGAGAGAGACAGAAGGAAAGCGTGAGGAAGAGACAGAAAGAGAAGAGACAGACAGAAAGAGAAGAGACAGACAGAAAGAGAAGAGACAGACAGACAGCGAGACAGAGATAGGGAGCAACAGAGAGACAGACAGATATACACAGAGAGAGACAGAGAGAGGAGAGACAGAGAGAGAAACAGAGAGGGGGGGGGGGTGTATAGTGTGTCTTTGTGTATGAAAGAAAGAATGTGCGTGTCATGTCTACATGTGTGCGTGTGTGCTTGAGTGCCAGTTACAGCAAATGGGGTCAACAAAAAGAGCGTGCATCAACAACAACAAAAAAAAGTTATGCGATGCCAACAGACAAAGCAAATAAAGAATCAAGAGCAGTGACATTCTTACACAAGTCCTCTGGCCCACGGGACATGCAGTCTTTAATTTATATGCCTCGGATCAATACAATAATCAATGCTTTTATCCAATGCCATTTAAAATTGTTTTCATATACTCAGGAATCCATTCGGGACAAAGAAACTGGGCCTCGGTCTTTAACGTTCCGCAGAATATGGGTCAGACCAACAATAAACTCTGAACGATCTGAATTACAGCATTGTGGAACATTTATTCTCCCCCCCCTCCCCCCCCCTAAAAAAATAGAAGAAAAAACCCACAAATACTCACTCCATCTAACCTTTCAGCTTCAGCATACATGCAATAAAACTGAAAGATAGGGATGTTTCTTGTCCGGAAGGAAGAAGAAATGGAAAAAACAGTGCCGTGAGAAGAACGACAAACGAATTGAAAAAACAACAACACACAAAAAAAAACAAGAAAATTAAGGACAGCAGGTTACTATGGCGATAATAATATGGGAAAACGATACATTTCATGGCAAAACGAAAAAAAAAAAAGAAAAAATGATTTTCTCAGGTTTGGAGTCAGTGAGTCATCACTACGATAGAGGTTAGAAGTTCTTCCTAGAGTCTGCCAAGAAAGAACGACATAAGGGAGAGAAAACAAAGTTAAGAAAAAAAAAAGAATATTATACAGAGCAAGATAAAGAAGATTGTGGATGGAGGGGGTGCTAATGTGAGAATGGGAGACGGAAGTATGGGGAATGCAGGCAGTTTTGAGGAACTTCAGGACTGTTAATTCATGCACTTATAAAGATTTGTATAAAAACTGTGTGATCATAGTGAGTCAGTGAGTGACAGAGAGAGAGATAGAGAGAGAGAGAAAGAGAGAGAGTCAGTGAGTGACAGAGAGAGAGAGAGAGAGAGAGAAAGAGAGAGAGAGAGACACAGACAGAAAGACAGAGAGAGACAGAGAGAGAAAGGGAAAGACAAAGTGATATACAAAGAGACAGAAAAGGGGAGGAATAAAGAAAGAGTTGGGGAAGACAGCGAGTTGGGGGGGGGGGGTGAAGAGAGAAAGTCTGACATTCAGAGAAAGAGAGGGAAACAACGAGTTAGAGTGAGGAAGGGAGGGGGGGGGGGAGAAAGAGCTCGGGGGAAAGAACAAGAGAGCGACAGAGAAGGAAGGGGAGAGAGAGAGAGAGGGAGAGAAATTTCAGAACATTTATAAAATATTTAATCATATCTGGGACATGTAAGAGATGATATTTTGATGCGTTAAATATTCAGTATCTCCTCTTTTTTTTCCTGGCACCAGAAAGCCATCTGCATATTGTTCGTGTCACCATCTGAACACCCTGCGAAAGGCTCCACTATGGAGCAATAAGACACATCTGATCTTGCCCATCGGTTTATCTGTTTGCCTATAGGTTTGGTCAGCCGTCTCCGGAGACAAAAATCTCGCAATCCTCGCCTGCCCACACTCACACCTCACCACGGCAATCGTAGCATTTACAGCTAAGGTTTCCCGCCACCTCGGTCTACCAAAGCCAATGTGGACGCTAATGGTCCCGTTTCATTAAGGTACTCTTGGGGACATCATAACTGTATAATTCGGCCGGCATAACTTACTGTTGTCTCATCGATAGCACTTGAAGGAAAGGTTATCTAAAACGATTTGGCAGCTTTCCGGTGTTTCTGGGCCCCACGTGGAAAGAGAAGACTTTCTTTGGAAACCCACACGTACTCACGATCACTCGTTCTGTGTTTCCCTCCAGAAAAAGTAAACTCTGCAGGGAAAGTGGAGCAAAGCAAACAAATACACAAGAGAAAAAAGCTATTTTACCTGAGAGCATCAACGATGAGAGCAAAAAAAAAACAACAACAACAACAAAAAAACGAAAACGACTTTTTGGCAATGGATAGTTCCGTAGTGCGGCCATCCCCAATGACCTACATAGTTATAACTAGCCTTCATCGAAGCATGGGCGCCTCCTATTGTTCTGTTCAGACCTACCATGAAACATTTTTCACAGATTTGAAAAAATCCGACTAGCCGAGACCAATACATCCCAATTCCAGCATTTAAAAAAAAAAAAAAAAGGAAAGAAAGAAAACAGACGTAAGAAAACAAACACAAGGAAGTTGCCCCGTAAAGGTTTAACAAAAAGTGATCGAGTGATACCAAATAACCAAGACACAAAAACAAGAAAACGAAATCCCATCTTTACGCCATTTCATCTGTAAATGACACAAAATTGTCATTTGATTGTAAACACATGACTCATCACATCGTTCATGTGGGGATCCCATGGCCCACGCATTGTTTGGTGTCCTCCCTCCAAAGGCGTCCAGAACAACAGGATGATGATTAAATTTTCATATCTCTCTGAAAATTATTTTCTCAGGTGGGGGGCATGACAAATCTCATACCAATCTCTTCCTTCTTTATAAAGGTATGATGGGCTATTAAAATAAAAGCAGTAACTGTGAGTGTGACTGGACAAAATCGTAGAAACCACATCCACTTTTATTATCTTTTTCTTTTAAAGACTGACTTTTCCACTTCTCTCTCTCTCTCTCTCCGAAAGATAAATAAAGTACCCAAATAGACAGTGAAAGGCGCAAATTGGCCGTCACCATGCCGACGCGCCGTAAAAAACCCAAACTCAAACTTCTCCTAACTCAAACTCAAACTTCTTCTTTCACTCAACGAGTGTGTAAGGGAATGTGGGAAATGGCAAGACCTTTCATCAAAAGTGCACAGAACAACACGCTCGCTAAGAAGCTCAGGTATCATGTAAAACTCTACGATACAAAAACTTAATCGTAAAACTGACAACCGGGGTGTCGCTAAAGACTGGGAATCAATTCCTGTGGCGCCTGATCAAGACATGTTATAAGGAAGACAGGTGGTGGTAAAGATCGCAAAACAACCCACAAAACAGCTAAAACAGCAACTTTCCACCAAAGCCCAACATACAACCAGGCCTGTAAGTTGGTGGGATAGTATCATTGACATCTGACCTTTTTGTTCTCCGGCACGCGTTGCAGGAAGTGACCTCGAGATGTTTTCAAGAGCACTGCACACGGGGGGAAAAGGCCGAAAAGTAAAAAGTGATGGAGGGAAGGAGGAAGTGAAGAAACGATAAAGCAAGACATAGAACAGGCCGACAGCAGTACCATTTCACGTAAGAAGACTGTAAATGCAATTCTTTCTGGGTCAAATTCACTTTTTAACACCAGTTTATTAAATTCAGCTGAGTTTTCACGTGCACGGAAACGGCAGCGGAAACGTCAAAAACCCTTCAAGTAGTGAAACAAGAAGAATGGTTTTCATTGTAATTTCTGTACACATGGAAACAATCTTTCTCTTTACTACTTGATGGAATTTTGATGTCTCCGGTACCGTTTAAGTGCACACGAAAACGCAGCTTCAGAAAGAAATGCGCTTTATCTTTCCACCTTGGCTCTAATTTAGTACGACTTATAGTTTCCTTTAATTCTCACAAACCCGAAGCTGGACGAAGAAGAAAGCAGAGAGCAATGCGAGATTTTTGTTGTTGTTTTTTTTGCTTCTACTAGTTTCGGGTGGGGGGGGGGGGGCATATGCTAGAGGTGACCAGACTTGCTTAACAAGGGCCACATACGATAAACTTCAGATGTTCCAGAGCAGCAAGATATGAACAGAATTTACACACTCGTTTTTATTGTTACATACACATTTTTGTTGCAAAAAAATTATATATAAATTAGTTTATTAATGCACGTAACGCGAGTGTAGTAACTCTTGCTGACCAGAAATTTGTTTAATCCCTCTGTCTCCCACCTTTCCTTCCTTCAGCACTAAAGAACACTGTCTCACTCAGATCAAGCTCATATCCTAAAATTAAGATTCAAATTCTAAACATTTTTTTACCAACCATGAACATTACGGTTACGTTTGAAACCAGTGGGGTCTCAGTTCATATCCAGTAAATAATTAGCCTGACATTTTTTCTTATTTATCTTTTAGATTAACTGCAATGAAAATAAGAGCTCAGCCAACATTTCCACCAGCCCCATATTGAAGGTCAAAGAGCCTCATGTGGCTCCCGAGTCGCGATTTGGCCACCCCTGGCACATGCGGTGTTTTTTCAAAGCACGGTAGTGCAGGATCGAGTACATTTTATTTCCTGTGGAAGACGATTTGACCCCAAAACCTATAGCGTTAGTATCGTGGTCGGGAAGGGCAGATTGCACCGACAAAATATTGTCTATCATACCAATGTCGCTGTAACAGCTGAGGTTGTTCTAGCACGTTATAGTAGGGGGGAGTTAGTTGATCTAACTACAACCCTTTAGAAAACGAAACTATTACAGCTGAAAAATAAATAAACACGAGATCCGACGATAGATTAAATAATACTAAAGTTTAATAACTGTATAGTGAACAATAAATTACTAGGAAGACACCAGCGAAACTAAATATCTACGCCACACAAAAGGAAACTCACTTACTCACCGACCAACCACTCACACAGGTCTATATATATAAACATTCCTACAGAAAGTTCCCGAAATAAACGTTACCTTTGCCCTCGCACAAACTAACCAATCACGCATCAATACGTCATCAGGTTACATCACTCAAGGCCAAATCTGGCGTAAACATTCGTATCCACAACGTTATCGAACATTCGGGAACATACTAATATTTACTGAACGAGTCAAAACAACTGACAACAAGCGAGCGAGGAAAAAACTATTCACTAGAAAAGAAGGTCAGGTCACGGAGTACAGTACACTCTGGCGGTTGTCAACAATAAAATGAAAAAAGTAGTGGACACATGCTCAGCCACCAGCACAACAACAAAACCGGGGGAGGGCAAGGGGTATCCCGTAGATGCTACAGTCGCGGTGTTTATCATTTACATCAGCACTGAGAAATGCCAGACTATTAGGGAACGTCTGTGGCCTATGAAACTCGAACAGCTTTATCGCACTAGTTTTCGCCCCCATGCGCAAGCATTTTACAGAAATGGAACTGAGCAGAGACAGGATACCCCACTTTCACTCTCAGAAAAAGTGCGAAATGGACGGAGCAAGGGCACAGGAAGGAATTGCATCTACTAATTATCAATCTGCAAATCTAGATAAACATCCAAGGGGCAAAGAGGAAGGAAAACCGCTTGTACTATGTAGCTCTTCTTCCCTCATTTGTCGGCGTAAAATGACAAATAATTTTTTTTTTTTTACTACAAATGGACTGTATTTCATGTTTCTGCTTTTTGTGCAAACGGACACTGGCATTCCCTCCTCTCCCTACCCCGCTCTCTTTTGACGCTATCTCTTGCATGCAGACACTGCAGACTGCGCACAGTCTGTTCATGCGTTTCTCACCCCGCTCCCTTCAAAACAACGACTACAATTGCTACAATCGCTAAGAAAGCGTGCAGGCTGCAATAAATTTTCAATAAAATAAAAACGGAGAGAATGAGGTTTGAGTTTGTCTTCCAGTTTGGAAAAAGCATGTCGACGCGATAACGGTCACGCTATGCTGTCAAAAAGCAAGACGATAGACAGAATATAACAGGGCGATAGGATAGAATATAACAGGGCCATAGGACAGAATATAACAGGGCGATAGGACAGAATATAACAGGGCGATAGGACAGAATATGACAGGGCGATAGGACAGAATATAACAGGGCGATAGGACAGAATATAACAGGGCGATAGGACAGAATATAACAGGGCGATAGGACAGAATATAACAGGGCGATAGGACAGAATATAACAGGGCGATAGGACAGAATATAACAGGGCGATAGGATAGAATATAACAGGGCGATAGGACAGAATATAACAGGGCGATAGGACAGAATATAACAGGGCGATAGGACAGAATATAACAGGGCGATAGGACAGAATATAACAGGGCGATAGGACAGAATATAACGGGGCGATAGGACAGAATATAACAGGGCGATAGGACAGAATATAACAGGGCGATATGAGAGAATGAGACCCTAACAGAAACGCCCATCAACCACCCCTAAAACATACAAAATTCCAGGAAAACATCATCACAACAGATGCAGCAAAGTTGATGATCCCGATGACCGGCGTATGTTAGGCTGCTCGTTCCTAACCAGCTTTGACCTGACAAATCAGAATATATCTCTCCGGGGAGATCACTGCCCGAGTCGTATTATCTCCGTCTAAATGGCTGTGTGATGTGTTGAGATCAAAATCCTGCTGCAAAAGCGAGCGTGCCCCTCTGAGACTTGTAATGCGATCTATCAGAAGTTTGGAAACATCCGCTATCTCTGGGCCAATTACCAAAAAATTACAAAAGTGCATTGTTTTAACATTGTCTGAACGCTTTAATGTTGAAAAATGAGAGTCTGAATAGCATCCCCATCTTTCCATTCGTTCTTTCTCTCCTTCCTTTCTTTTTTCTTTTTTTCCTCCCTGTCCTGGAAGTGGCAGGAAGATGGAATTCGTATTTATGTGTACGAGAGCAAAGTGGATAGGGCAAAAACACAAGGAGATTAGATGAGTTTCCCTGCTACTGGATTGGATCATTGCGACAGGGAAAAGGGGCAAAGATGTATTTTGTTTATGATGTGTTGGATAGGGAAACAAGTGGTTGGTTGAGAGGCTTCAGTATTGCGAGGGTGTCTTATACTTTAGTGTGTACGTACTCTGTTAGAAAGAAAAAACAAATCCACATTACGCTAAATCTAAGCACAGGATAAATCTAAAAGAGAAAAACATGGCTCAAACTGTGGGAAATAGCTCAGAAATGGAGATGAATGGTAAAACGGTGAGAAATTCAGTATCCTGTGAATGAGTTGAAGATACATGTACAACATTGCCGCTCACAGTTATCCTGACTATTTTGGCGGCAGAGACGCTGAATGAACTGTACACTGAATTAAAAAAAGAACAACGACTATACAGTCTCTAATTTGATGACAAGCCTGTATGCCCAGCAATATAAACCCCCCTTACAATTTCACAACAGATGGACAAAGATCTGCACTGAATGGAGGCCTAGAAAAGGAAAGAGAACAAGAAGACGTCCCGAGAGACGATGGAAAGTTGATACTGTGCAGAAAGGTGGGCATGCATTGACACTGAGGACGAAAAACAGAGAAAAAAGGATACAACTGGGGGAGGGGCTACACCCTGCCGTGGGCGGACGAAGCCTAAGAAGAAAAAAAAATTTACCTATTTTATATCAATATAATTAATACATTTAAAAAGCCAAAACCGGTGACTTCTTATTACCAAAGGAAGTTGTGTCTGACACCGAATTAATATCACAGTGCCATCCACTTCGCAAATCATTGGCATAATCTCCTGCATATTAAGACGCCGTTAAGCTTAATACACACAGGTAATAAATTCTTTTTTAAACTTCTGGCAGCGAAACAGTGATACACGGCAACAACTAGGAAAGAGAAAAACAATGTGAAGGGTGATTTACACATACGCATGGCAGATAATCTGAGCTCGTTCAGTGTGGAAAGAGAGAACAACATTCAGCATGCCAACAAACACGCGTCAACACACAGTGTTCTGTTTTCCGCAGAGAAGCTAATGAATTCTGTCAAAGAAGAAACAATGATACTGGCCGGACGCGACCTGAGTTCTTTTTCCTTGTTCCGCCACTTTTCTGCACAACTGAGACATTCAAAGTGAAACTTGCCACTTTAGTATTATGATAAGGAGTTAGAATAAATCGAAAATGCCACGCGAAACAGCTTCCTATGTGCCACAATGCATTTTAAACAAGATTGAAAGTGCGCATTTTGTTATAGCCCATTTACATACTAAAAGGTCTCCAGTTTTTCAGAAAATGGGGATAGATCAAACAAGAACTTAAGTCCCATGGAACTGGGTAGCAAACAAGCTGTGCGATCTGGCTAGTGGTATATTCGTTTATGTCGACATAAAGCAAAGTCTTACCAAGGATGGGATAAGGACGACAGGTAAAAAATGTCGGAAACTTTCCTCGATGGTCAGAGTAGAGGTCGACCAGCCTCCCGCCAGGGTCCACGGACAGTGTCCTGATAGGGGACCTGCGGGCGTATACCTCGGCCGAAAATGGATTTTATGCCTCTCAGAAGCAAAATCAGGCCATTTCAAGCACTTTTCTAAATTCTAAAATGAAAGGGGAAAAAAAAAATAATAATAATAATAAATTAAGACACACTTTCTGTTGGCCAGAAATAATGTCGAAATTCCAATATTGTCGGAGCAAGCTTCATCCCACGCCTTACAGTAATGATTTGGCAGCTTTTCTTGATCTATTTCGTATGGTGAAAATTGAAGAATGTTTTCATTAAATCGACCTGACATATCGTATGTTTGTGTTGTTTTCTGTCACTGAAATAATGTTTTTGATTTACGTGATGAATCATTACGATTGATTAACGGAAAATAGGAAGTGATTCCTGTGAAACCTTTAATCCATCAGTTCAGTCACATTCCGGAGGAGGAGCCTATTAGTACCTGTGCACTGAGTCAAGCTCGTTTTAAAAGGTTTAATTCTGTCATATTTAAATGAAAGGGCACGAAAATCTTTCTGGGTACAATATAGAATAACCTTTCAATTCAGAGCCTTTTGAGACAAGAGACGCCAGGAAAATAATCTTTCGAGCAACTCCAGAATTACCTGACAGGACAGGTGACTTGAGGTTATGATCACCAAAATGTTAATGAAAATGAAACAATTAAAGTGCATAAGAAACTGTTACCTTCCATCTTGTCAGTGCAAGGAAGCCTTCTTTCTGAACAAATGCTTTTAGAATAGTTTGAACTTTGGCGCAAAAGGCGTTAAAAAGAAGGGAAAAAAAGGTGACCCATTTTCTGATCTCCAAAAGAAAAGAAGGTAAAGAGAACATGCCCCCCCCCCCCCCCCACCGGCACAGGACAAGGGAGTCGTTATTCCGCGTGCTTTTCAGTTTCTATACTTTATAAATAATGTTTCCTTTCAACTTTAGTATATAAAGTGAAGGAAAAAAAATAAATTTCTCAGACTACTCGTGAATGATCTAATGTGCAAATGTTAAAGACCTAACCGTGTATACATCAACCTTGACCCCTCTCTGGGTCCAAGACGTCTCTGACATGATCGCCCTGCCCCGGATTTAAAAAGGCGCGTGCGTGAGTAACAATAACATTCAACAATAACCTTCTAAACAGTAGCGCGTGTACATCTGGCAAAGGCCTGCCAACTCCAGCCAGCGGAGATGAAGCGGAAAGATTGAGAGACTGCTGATGGCGAAAAGTGACTGATAAGGAACAGCAGGGTGCTAGATGTCATAAGGGGGGAAGGGGAGGGAGAGAGAGAGAGAGAGAGAGAGAGAGAGAGAGAGAGAGAGAAAAAGAAAGAAAGAAAGAATGACAGTGGGATATAATGTGAGCGAGGGAAGTGAAAGAAAACAGACAGAAAGACAGACAAACAAAACGGCAGAAAGACAGATGGATGGATGGACAGTTAAGAGGTGGATAGACCGACAGAGAGACAATTGGATGAATGGGCTGATGCATGGATGGGCAGACAGACAGACAGACAGACAGATAGATAGACAGATACAAAAGACGCTACCCATGTGTAAAGTACAACCATGACAATTCCACGGTAAGCAAGTCTACACGGTGTTAAACCACAAGAGAATGAGGAGAACGTTAATTAAATCATACAAAATGGAGGATCAGAAAGATCTGCGAGCACAGGGGAAAAAATGGAGGGGAAAAAGCAGAACGATGAAAAAAATTCAACCTGGCTGGCAAATAACGTAAAGAGTACAGCTGAACGACAAAGGCAGGCAGGGAGGGAGGGAGGGAGGGAGGAAATCATTCTGGATATTAACGAACGACGACGGTGTCTAGATGAGGACCGAAGAGTGAACTAGAGTGTAGAAAAAAAAGAAAGAACGAGATAGGAAAATTCGTTCCTTAATCTGGACAAGGTGTAGTGCGAGCAATCAGCAGTGTATGCGAGTGTGTTCTACAATAGAACCAACTCAGGTAAAGATTCCCAATCGTGATGAAGCTGACGTTTTCCCTTGTCTTCCTTTTTTTTTTTTTTTGTGTATGTGTGTGTCTTCTCGTTTTCGCTCCCCTCCATTCTTCTCTTGTTTAAAAGCAAGCCCTGGGGTTTAACATTTGAGAGTGTTAAAGCTCTGGCACACAGGCCAGCCATGCCGATAGTTGCCACAGTTAATTCAAGTGCCTGACGAGAACTTTTAATTATATATGTCGAGTTATTCGTAACATCACACGACTTGTTGTTGTTTTTCCTATCTCCATAATGTGGGGGGGGGGGGTGCTTATGGCGACTGTAATTCTTGTTTGTTCCAACTCCACTTTTTGCACAACAGAGAAATTCGGTGACAAACGTTTGCGGCTTTTTGTATTAAGATAAGGAACCGTGAAAACAGCCTGATAAGTGCCACAGCGAATTCTAAACAAGTGCCAAAGTGTGCATTACTTAGACCACGGGTTTTCATCCCGTACAACCCTTGCAACTTTTCGAAAGTAAATTATTTTGTCACCACCCTGTTTTGTTCAGTAATTTGAGTTTGCATTTCTACCATGATCTCCCGCCACGACAATGGGGAAGATTGAGTCAAGTCCACTTTGCCCCGTGTATTGACTCGGTGCCCGAGGTTCACCCTCTCCAGCTGACCCAAGACCGCATATATTTTTATTTTTACGAGGATCTCTGCTCCCGGCATTTGCACCTCACCTTTTCTTCTTGTTGATGACATCGCTCTGGCCTACTTTCTTTCTCAGCCCTCAAAAGAGCTCCCATTTTGGGTTTCGTTGTCTTTGAAGTGTTTTCTTGACGGTGTTCTTTCTTTCTTACATGAGTTCTTTGCTTCTTGCTTCCTAGCCCTCAAAAGGGCTCTCATTTGGGTTCAGCTGTCTTTTAGGTGTTTTCTTGACGGTGTTCTTTGCTTCTTGATTCCTAGCCCTCAAAAGGGCTCTCATTTGGGTTCAGCTGTCTTTTAGGTGTTTTCTTGACGGTGTTCTTTCTTTCTTGCATGAGTTCTTTGCTTCTTGCTTCCAGAAGGGCTTCCCGTCGGGCTGCTTCCAAGAGTTTTGACATGCCCGAACTAGTGAGTCAGACCTGTCCCAGCCTCACCAGTGCGCGACATCCCGTTTAGCACCATAGTTTACATCTAACACAAAAACCGATTTGACTCGGTGCGCCACCGGCCTAAGGGTACAAACATAGAGGCCACCGAATTCTGCCACCGAGCCACTAGGCGCTTTAGGTGAGAAGAATTGTACTGTATAATTTCAACAACTGCACATAGAGCCCAGCTAAATTCGGTCCGTTTATATAGTGCAATTCTTCTCACCTAAAGCGCCTAGTGGCTCGGTGACAGAATTCGGTTGCCTTTCTGTGGGCACCATAATGCATCATAATGTTCTTCTCCCTCTTTCCGCCTCTCAGTTTATATCGACAGTGTTCCACGTGTTTCGTGTCAACAATGCAACCGCCTTCCTCCTTCAACACACAACACACACACATTTTTATTCCAACTATTCACGCGTGGTCTTATAAGCCAGTTAAGCACAGCTGTTAGCTTTAAATACACTCAATGATAATGCAACAAAGCAGAATGTCACGTATGCATAATGTACAAAAAAACAAAGTAGGCGCTACGGGCTGGGTATGAGTAGATAGTGTGGGACTGTGCGAACATAGCTTTAAAGAGCCAGGCTGAAGCTGCAGTCCCAGGCTCGGCACACATTACAAGCGCCGGGACAGCGTGTGCGCCCGCGTACGTGAGCTGCTATCCAGCGGAATACAACAAGTGGCTGGGCGTACTTAGGTCTACCACGTTTTGTGCTCACTCTTGCCATCTCTCACTCGCCAATTCATTCGTTTTCATTACTTCCGTCAATCATTCATTCCACTCAGGTGGCATAAGTGAACAAACAAATTGATTGTGGGACTGCCCCTGAGAGCAGCGGAGGAAATTGTGATATATATTATATAATATATAATTCTCGGATACATTTCCACGGACTAAGACTTGTGATATGTATATACTATTCTGGTAAGAACCTTTTTGAAGAAATTTGTAGTCAAAACCATTTTTTTTTTTTGGGGGGGGGGGGGTTTTGTTTTGTACATGTCATGTTTGGTCCGTTGCATTTATGTGAAAACACTGTTTGCTGTACGTTAGTGTGAATGCGCAAACATGCTGGTTTCAGAACTTTGCCACTGTTAGAAAACAAGTAAGTTAAATATCTAGTTTCACTGCTTGATATACATTACAAGTTTCATGTTAATGTCCTTTACAGATCCTCGTCCTTTTCCCTCCCCCCGAAAAATTACAAGAACGAAAATGCTTAGTTTGGGAGCCACTGCAGTCACACAACGAATAAGCTATAGTTTTTTTTGCACTGTTTCTTTTGTCATCCCTTTACATTCATGGGAAAGCGACGGTCCTTACGGTCCTTCCCCCTTTCAGCCCCCCCCCCCCCAAATTTACACTTTCATAAAACGAACGGTAACTGCATGCATGCAGCAAAAATTCAAATGAACTTCTAACTGGTGGAACAATGCTACTAATATATGGCTGACTTCAGTATTAAGTACCACAGTACTATGTAGCTACATCTCCAGCGTTCAGAGAACACAATGTGCATAACTCGTTCAGCTTCTGGTCTTTATTATAGAAACAACATCTGCCACGCGTACACCGCACTGTATTTTATTCACAGAGTGTTGCCACAAACCGACACACTGTTATCTCTGACGAAGCGTTCCGAAATACGCCATAACTTTTTCAATTATCATATTCTACACCATGCAAAATTCTCCACAAATTCAGTGAGAAAGAAAAAAAACCAAAACAGCCACAACAACAATAATAATCAGCCACTGAGTTGAGATATAAAATTTGTGTCACTGCACTTGAAGAATGTTTGTTAGTGGCGCATAGTGTAATTACAAAGGCAAATAGAGAAAATACTGAGTTGTGTTTACTGTTCAGCAATGGCTTATATTGTGAAGTACCACGGTCCCCTAACAACAGCTGCGCTTGAAAGTTGATGGCACAAAATCCGCAAAACGCCATGGCTAATCCCACCGCCGTTTTGGCTTCAGAGCGTGACCGGAAGGAGGAAAGAGATTACTTCGAGTATCAGAGAACTACATAATGCTGGACGACAAGCCAGTTAATTCCAAATAAACGCTTGAAAAGACACGGGAACGAACGGAATAAACGAAAAATCGCTGCTACTTCAACTACATTCTATTTTCCGAAGCAAACGTGCGGAAAAGCTGGATAATAACCTGCTAAGGAGGGTATAATTTCCCTGGATTGGTTGGGCCGAACTTGTCGGCAGTACGCTATTCTCTTCCCGGGTAAATTGTTTAATTAATGTATCTGGAGCCCCTGGCCTTGTGCCTTCGGAATTAGATAATTATTTGTGTAGTTTCCCGAATTTTGCAGCCGGTGCAAAATGTACTTCTTTTCTGACAGCGAGAAATTTGTGAAATTCGTCAAGGTCAAAATCGCTGGCACTTTTCTTTCGCGTCTCCATTTTTTTTCTTTATGTTTCATCATTCCCACTCCCACGCTATAGTATTACGCAGATACCGCAAAACATCCGTATGTATTTTGCTTTGCTCTTCGAAACTGTCATTGTTTGGGACAGTTATGATACCCCGAAGTTGTCAATAAGTCAACCCGGCAGGGTAAGAAAAACGGAAGGTGCGCAGTACGTGTGAAAATGGGTTAGATTACAAGTTTGGCGGTGACAAAAACAGAAATAAAATCGATTTCATTATTATGCGTTTGAGGTCTAACAATGACAATATTAATAAAGAAAATATAAACGCTTGTCGTGACTCAATATGACATAATATGGAAGAGTTCGTGGAACTAACAAACCGACTTGAAAGATCGGATGTTTAGATGGACTGAAGTTTCAGGACTGATTAGATTAGCCGCATACAATCATGTCAATTTTCCCATATGTTATCATTCTAGCTAACACAGTATTGAAGAATACAAATGTTCCAATGAAGTGCCGTGTTTTATTTCAAGTGATTACAGTGTTAGGGATATTCACGTATTAATTGTTGGGGATGGACGTGTCTTTCTTGCAAGTGGTTCCACGTCTCCAACCAACACGCCATCCTTCTGCCACCGTGATTAAGAATCGTCCGCATTGTGCAGTTTGAGATGTGGAACTATCAAAAAAACATAATACTAGTGAAGTTATGGAATTGAACACATGCCAGAACCACACCGTTATCATACCCCACCATCTTTTCCCTTTCAAACACAAATTCAGCCATTGTATCGGTATCCAGAGGGTTCATTTTCTGCCCGGCCTCTTCAATGAACGCACAGCTTCACATGACAGCAATTTCCTTCGTCTCATTTTTCTTTTCACACTCCATTGTCCTCAATTGAAAACTGGCTCTTTCCAATATTGTCACTACTCTCCCCCACCTCCTTCTTTCTTTCGTTTAAAAGAAATGGTCTGACTTTCCACTGTGACAAACAAATGCTAAAACTGAACATTTCAAAGGTAATCTGATATCTTCACCCCCCAGATTAAACCCGCATCATGTATACATTAAACGTATATGTTTTCGAGACACACCATAACATCTGTGTTATCATGCATGTATCAGCAATTATGCCGCTATGCATACCGCCACCATATGTCACACATCATTGATTAACATCGCCACAATTCGAAATTCCGCTTTGGATGTGCGCAGTGCAGCATCTGAAAATGCCACGTCGAGGAGAAAAAGTGAGAACAGCCAAAATTCAAAGTAAATTCTTTACACCGACTCATTAAAACCTGTATTAACCAACAATGGTGAATGAAACAAATGTACAGTCAAAAAAAAAAACAAAAAAACAGGACACTGCTTTCTTTTCGGGCTGAAGAGAATGGCTAGACCAGTGTTTCTCAGGCTTATTTGCCCGACGCCCCACTTAATAATGCAAAAACACACACACACACACAAACAAACAAACAAACAAACAAATAACGTGCGCCCCACAATGATCGGAGAAAGTTAGTGTGCAGTATAAAAATTATACTATACCCATGTGGCCCATTCCCAACTAGCAAGCCCCCACCTTGAGAAACACCGAGCTAGACGGAAGCAGCCAGGGAGAAAACTAGAAACAAAGAGAAATGCCAAAGGCCTAGTTCTTTCATGGCCATCATCATCCACTTTGCAGCCAGTTCAACTGTATTTGGAGGATCCCCCCCCCCCACCCCACTCCCTCGGGGAATGGTTTATGAGGTAGTCTATGTAACTTTAAAATCAATAACCAGATACACGCCATTCAATTCCTCCCTCTCTCTATCCTATCTTCAAAGCACATAAATTCAGCTATAAATCTCGCTTAATGAAACACATTATACTGCCACCCTGCGTTTCGGATGGGTAGAAAAGAGTGTTCGAAGCGAAAGCGAAACTGTCCGATTATTAACTACGTTTAGTATAAAATTAAGGGCCACATAAATGAATGTCGTAATCCATCTGCGTGATTAGCCTTATTATATCCTTGCGTGTTATTTTTACCTGGGACTTGACCGAAGAGTGACTAGTGAAGGTAGGACAGCCCGATTGACCTTGCCTGGAACATTTAACTCGGGCATACATCAATGATCGTGAATGTTAATCTCGCCCGCTTGCATGTTGTGGCCCGTCTGCATCAAGTCTCATACATTATTCCGTTTTCTGTCATTAATTCTATCCTTGAATGCCCATTCCTCCAGTAACTATCACTCCATAAACATCAGTTATGCCTCCATGTTCCAGAGACTATCCACTACCGCGTTTATGCTCGACATGTATGTATAGGGAATATGGTTGGTTTGTGGGCTGGCCAGTCCACTAATAGTTACATTCGATCCTGATAAAAAAAACAACAAAACAAAAGCAAAACTACAAAACAGAGAATCCTGAGTTTGGCTATTGTTCCCGAAGCACCGGACATACATTTGAAGACTTCACGGGAAAAACCAGGAGTGTCGCAATTTGTTTTTCCACGGAGAATACCTGAATTTTGAAAATCTGCACGATACAGCACAAATAAGGGAGGAATCATACTAAGTCCAGTTAAGACACAGTCAGATACTGGCAGACAAGAAGTGGACACCACAATTTCCCATATTTTCTGAGTAAATCCGGGAAGACCCTAAGCCCGGTCAGACGCAGTCAGCTTCTGCCATTATTTAATATTTGGTGTACATTTTGCTGGGGGTATCTGACTGTGTCTGACCGGGCTTAGTATGATACCTCCCTTAGGTTTTCTTGGGGGATTTGCTGCTCCGTTCAGTGAGAGATTTTTACTTTGGCGCGTTGATAAGTAATCTTTTGCCGATACCTTCCAGGAGGTTTTAAAAACTAAAAAAACGCAACTTTCAGCAACTGTGATAATGCCTATTTTTGTCGTGGAGTCTTCAATTTTATTTCTAAACATTTCGGTCTCCGTTGATAACCTAGCTCTCTCTCGCATAATTTCTAACATGAAGCTTCAACTCTTGCTGAAAAACAGGATTAACAGATTTACGTAGCAATAATAATAATGGATGGCATTTATATAGCGCATATCCATTTAAAATGCTCTATGCGCTTTACAGAAGCAACATGTCAACCACAGAGCAGAATGGAGCGCCTGCGAAGCGCTCAACACACTACACTGCTTCTTTCTCTCTCCCTGTCTCGCTCACTCTCTCTCTCTCTATCTCGGAGCAAAGTGTAACGCAGCCTGTTACTGTTAGGCGCAGTTCACAACTCACATCACATCTATCACAACTCAAATAATATTTGAATATTTATTTATAATAATATATATTTAATAATGAATAATAATAGTACAATATGACCGTGGGAATTATCCCAATACTCATTAACCAGGCCGCAAGGGGAAATAAGTGTTTAGACTTTTAGAGGGAAAATGCCGTCTTGTATGTTGCTGACGTCTAAGCCATGTGTATGTATATCACTATTTACAAAACTGATGCGACCCATTCTCAAAACTAAACATGCCAGCAAGCTCATAGAAAAGCCGGTTCAGTAATCCCCTGCCCATCACTCGTGTAATCCTGTCACTTTTCTCGTTAAAAGAACAACTCTGCCATTGTAAGCTTCCGTGTTTAATGAGCCACACAGGAAGAACAAAGTCAGCCAAATATCAATATCACGCATGGTGCCGGATAGGTTTCAGTTCTGATCTGTAAGGCTCATGAGTTCTTTCAATGCACACGTTTTGTACAGTGTTTGTGCTTGAGTATGGAGAAAGCACGACGCACGCCGGCGCGATAACAGTCATATTGTGTCAGGCAAATACAAGACGAAAGACAGAATAATCATAAGAGATCGACACAAAACAGGAGGAGACCCTCCCAGAAACGTCCGCCAATGAATCACTCGCCTTTTGTACAGGGATGATCTACTTGTAAATGCAATGCTATTGGCTCAACCATATTCCCATGCAATCTAGTATAATACTTCTAGAAACAGGTTAATTCCCGATGAATGTTTTCCAGTTACAAACTTGACTTTACACGTCAGGTCGTTTTAACTTTTTCGAACTCGTAATCGCCCGGAGTCCACCAGAAAACATTTGGAGCGCCGAAGGGCCGGGCGGTGATAAATAATGCACAGGTAATTTTATCCGCCGATCCTAGAGGGTCCACAGAAACACTCCAGCATCAAAACATTTAAAGATGTTTGGGAGACTGATCGATACAAGATCTTAATATTTGTACCGATATTGGTATTAAAATATGCAGGCCCTCCTACAATGCAATGACGTCGTTCGCGGTAATGGCGTGATCGATACTACAGCAAACATATTAAAACAGACATCGAACAGTTTTTTCTTCTAATTGCTTCTAAATTCCTTTGTCGCATTCTTCCTGCAAGGATCGCTTATAATTACTGAATAATTGTTTGAATAAAGAACTAATTGGAAAACTACATTTTTCCACACCAGTGTCACACCAACCCCCAACCGCTTCCACAACATCATCTTCTCCCTTCTCCTGTTTCCTCCACTCACTCATCCAAACACCTTGTCTTCATCACATCTTCCTCCTGCAAATAATCAGAAACATCCTCATTCCACACAACGGTAGCAGAACGAACAGCATCAGCCACACACAACACAACATAACACTGATGCCTATCCACATGTACCTCCAGGAGACACGTACAGCTATAAATAGAAAGCTCTGGGAGTTTTCCCCTCTTGGTAAGCATAAAAAAAAGTAACAGAGAAAAGATACACCCATAAACACACACACTAAAAAATAGAAATAAAAACGTTTAAACCGGTTTCTTGCCTGCAGCAGGTGAAAACCGTAAGCCGAAAGCTTAAAAAAAAACAAATAAAACAACGACGACATTATGAGGGCAAAGAAACAACAGCGAACTCCAATCTAACCGGTAGAAAGCCGGAGAGAGACACGCGGTTTTGAAGAGGTTGGAGATGTCATTAATCCTTCATTTCGCTGGAAATAAACTTATGTACGCCATGATATCCAAAATGTTTCCTCTATTATGTTGCAGATTGAATGCCGAGATTCAGATTTGGAACTCACGAGTTCATCTGTAATTGTGTTATAATTTCCAAACAGTCATCACATATACGAACAAAAATCGACATGGAAGTTCCTTTTATCTTTCTTCCACGGACATTAACTTTTCATGTCTGTTCATCATTCTAATCACTTGATCAGTTGCACCCAATCTTCACTTAAAACCCCTGTGCTCTTGTCACAGTCCTCGGCGGGTGGCTATTACAGTAATATGGTGCGTTCTGTCAAAGCCCAGTGGCCAAAGACACACATAATGAAATGGGAAAAATCTTTCACAGCCAAACCCTACACATCAAGTACTTGATTTTGTCCTCTCCCCTCATACACCCTCTCTTCCTTTCCGCACGCGGCATCATCTCTTCGCTTTTCAGAATATCTTAATGTGTATACTTTTTGTCTTTTCCGCTAATATGTATTATTCTCCACTTTACTTCGCAAAATGAGCTATTTCAACTCAAACTTGCAACCTGTTCGCCTGTAAACCATTGTAGAATAGATGTAAGATATCCATTCAACGCAAGGCGCTGTTGCACTGTAAAACGCCAATGGCAGTCAAATCCACTTCAAACACAAATCCCTTTTGTGGCTTTATACGCATAATCAGCTGCAAAACTAAAGGTCATCCGTTTCGGTTCAAGCACTGTACAAACCATGGCCTTCAGAACAGAAATGGAAGAAGATAACTGTATAGAACAGCCTGGAACCACTTTAAAAGCCGTTTTCTGGTGCTATAACTGTCTTTGTAATCTGAATCAGGGAAATGTTACAGTACCGTTCGGGTCGTTGTCCTAGGTTGAAGTTTAATGTGGCTCTTCAAGTGTACTGATACTTGCGGCAATTGTGCTTTTTCAGTAACTTGGAACAATTTACCTCGCGACTTTATACTATTAGCCTATTACCCATTTAACTAATCCACTTCCTTCTGGTTTCATTCAGAGAACGGGAGTTCTCATATTGCCTTTTCTGAACGACGGGGATCAGTAATAGTGCTGTATGGTAGCGTTAAAAAATCGAGTAAAATCCCAAATTATTGGAAGTTTAAGAAAAAATATTTCTCAGCGTGATTTTCATGTTCTATCTGAAGTGAATGTTTTGCGGGTAAACCGCTCAGAGTGGCCTACGGTGGTTAGTTGGTTAAAACAGCAAAGTGCCTTTTACATGGCAAAATGTACGACACTTTCATTTATAATAATTATGTCTGCTTCCCTTGAAGTAAACCAACACGAAAAAAAATTACCAACTTGATATAGGTGGATTTTTGTTCTGCCATGTACGTCCATAGTTCTCTTGCACTTCCCCAAAGCCGGGCCTTGTTTCAACAGTTCGCCTTCCCTTTCGTTTGACCATGACTTTTCTAAGTCGAACGATTTGGGCCTTGATCCAGCGATAACTCCATGTTCGTCTCTGTCTCTCTCTCTCTATGTGTGTGTGTGTGTGTGTGTGTATGTGTGTGTCCCCCCTCCGGCAACATCTGGCACTACAACAGCTATTATTGCCATTTCAGACTTAAAGGCTTCGGTCTGTTTTCCTTGATCCTCCTCTACCGTTTCACCTTCCACTTTTATCATTTTCTTGAGAATAAGGCCTTTTTAAATTAAATATTGAATGTTGTTAGAGGCGCGTGGTATAATTACATAGTCAAAGAGAGAAAATACTGAGTTGAGTTCATTGTTCAACAGTGGCTTATTCTGTAAAACACTACGCACCCCTAACAACAGCCAGAATTATTTCAAGTATAATCGTCTCCTCTCTTGCTGCAAACTTCACGGTTAGCTTGTACTATTTTACTTCAAAGAATGACACGGCAATAAGATGAAACAATGCCGACTTATGGGGGCGTAGTACTAATAAGTGGAAGACACCAGTGCAGAACAAATAACGAGAAAGTCAGTTGAAACAGATCCAACTGTTATCAACCATACACACAGGTAAAGATTCCTCCCGTTGACCTTAACTAAGGTTGAAATACTAGAAACAGTGGAGACTTGAGTGTATCAAATGTATCATCCCTCATGTTGGGCAGCTTGTCTGCTTTTCAAGGTTAACATCTGTTCTTTATCTTCACCCCCACCCCCCTCCCACACACACATTTCATATTTAAAAAAAGCCTTTCCAACCTTTGAAAAGAGCATTCTCAAAGATATGTTTTGCTTTTCTCTCTCTCTCTCTTTCTCTCACTCTCTCACTTTCACTTCCTTTCTGGGCCGAATTAAGAGAATCTTGATGTACCGTAGGATCAAACAGCCGGAAATTTTCCTTGCAAATCGATGAGATTTTTTTTGTTTTCGTACACATGTTTTTGTGGCTCTGTAAAGTTTGAAGTCTGATCTCCCGGTCTTGACGCAGCTGCACACAAAGCGGCCATGCCTTTTTCATCAACAGGTTGTTGCTTCTCTCTTCTTCACTCTCTTCATTCAATCAGTCATCGAAGACCTACCTATCGTCACTGCTCTACGCTAATGGTATAGGTCATTTTGGACACTTTTGAGATATCAAGAAAACAATGTTTCTTTTCCTGCCATTTGGTGACTTATGCCATTATGATTCCATTGGAATATTACATTTTCCTATATTCTTTTTCTGTAATATTTTCTGGCAGCCCGCATGCTCAGGAATGCAATGAACGGCCAGTTGCCCTTTGGCATAAGTCTGACATATGCCATTATCGTAGAGCGGTGACGATTTAATCATATTCTCTTTCTGAAAATGTATACATTATTTTTTGTATTTGCATTTTTGTAGTTTGTATACTTCTTTAATCCCATTTGGGAAATTTGCCTTTTGTGTCATCGCAGCCTAGTTATAACTGAAGCAGACACGTCGTCGCCACAGTGCAGCGCCCGTCTGAGTCTCCCCATTTCCTCTGCCCCGAATCCCACTAATCTATGGTTCCACTATCCGTATATAGATAAATGCAGATCCCCGCATTGGTATATATACAAAGTACGACTGGTCGCTCGAGATCAAAGCTTCAGTAAGTCGTTTGGCCCCCAGTACTGTACAAGGTCTATGACCAACCTGCAACCCCACTCGCCACTAATTAATGCTCTGTGCACCTTTCTATACAAATCCCTTTCTCAGCATCTGACTGGCGATTGGTCCTTATAATTATTCGAGAAATCAGGAACTTTTACCTTATTTATGTATTAATTTTCAGAACATTTTTTGAAATGTCAGTGATAACCATTAAGATATCACGAACTTAGTTCTCGCTGTTTTATCCCAATTTTCGGAAAAACTGGAGATCTTTCAGCATGTGGAAGCAGTATAACGAATACACACGTTGACACTTGTTTAAAATGCGTTGTGGCACGTATCAAGCTGTTGCACAGTCCCGATGTATTCCAACCCCTTATCGTCACCGTTCCCTGCGATGTTCAACAAATTCAAAACCACATCGAATAAGCTTGGTTCTAGACTCCTCAGCTGAAATGATAATCGAATGGCAAACTTTCAAAACGTCATCGTCATTAGACCCATAATGTTAAAACAAGTCTGTTGTTTTACTTCTGAAAAGTAGTCAAACCATTTTACTACAGTTTTAGGGAATGATGACCTATCCTAATAACTAAAGCCGCAAACTTTTAACATCGAATTTCTCAGTTGTGCAAAAAGTGGAGTTGTAACAGGAACCAAGGCCGCGTTATGTCAAATAGATCTAACTATGTTGTGTCTGCCGGTTCAACATTCTACTTTTACTATTTTGGAACAGCAAAGCTTTGGCGCTGCATTGCGACAAACAACAAACGGAAGCATAGGAACTAATTGCGGAACGCAATGCCATCACCAGGGGAATACCCATACTGGGAATGTATGCCGTTGTTTTAAGCCACTGGTCCGTAATATGTCCTAATTGGTCTAACTTTAGAATGTTTTGCTGGCGGTGGTGTAGAAAACGCCTGGTCTGCTTGGTCTCTCAAGAGACTGAAAAACGTGGGTATTCAATAACTTTATTTGTCGGCAAAGAAAATAAAGGTACAGAATAAAGATACAATTTTTCAAGAATAACAGCATCACAACAACCCTTCAAAATACTTTAGAACATTGGCGGTAACGCTGTTGTTTTTGTTTTATGATTTCGAAATGATAAAATGATGCAGCTTCAAACTTCTCGACAAAAGATCATTAAATCGTTCTGATAGAAAATATGAAAGAGAGAGAGAGAGAGAGAGAGAGAGGAGAGAGAGAGGAGAGAGAGAGAGAGAGAGAGAGAGAGAGAGAGAGAGAGAGAGAGAGAGAGAGGAGAGGAGAGAGAGAGATAGAGAAAGCCATAATTTGCAGTTTCATCAATGTTTATGCCACTGTAGCACATGATATTTTCAGTTTCTAGAAGTTTTATTACATATGTCGATGACTGTTGGTAGTAATACTGTTTAGCAACGATCACCAAAGTAAAGAATTCTAAACGCCGACGACAAAGATCATCTACCTTATTTTCACTGAATTTTACAGTACACTGATAGTCTTTGTTCAACCCTGTGGCCGTATGCATAATCAATGCGTAAACTAAAGTAAATACGTTGACTGGTGTTAACACGAGAAATTGTATTCTGTACCACTCCGTTCAGTAGTGTATTTCTATGGTACACCAAACCTTTTATTTTTTCATCGTGGTTCGAGCAACGAGACAGGTAAAATAAAAAAAATAAAAACACGAGCGCGGAAACAGAGACGTCAGCAAAATGTTTACTCCACAGAAAAAATTGAGGTAAAAAAACCTTGCAGCTGGAAAAAGGGGAGAAGAAAAAAAAAATAGTGATCTCACAAATTCCAGCTCAGATACCGCAATTTTCAAAGGCAAATAAACGACCTGAATGTTTCTGGGTAATCGCGGCTACTCAACCTATGAAACGCAATACGTCAGCGGAAGAATTCACTCCACGGGTGTTTGAATGTGTTTTGCTTCATTGCAACGCCACCGGATTGGAGACCGTTGCCTGAAATATTTCGAACGCGCGCTTTATTTTAACTCAAAAAGCAGAGTTTATAAAATTCTATTTCTGTCGACTTAATATCGCTGCCCACGAGTAATATAAAATAGAAGTATTGCCAGAACGCGTCACAAACAATAATTGTAATAAAACTTGTCCGTATGTTCTGGCTTTCATCTCTCGTTCTATTCCCCTGGTGTTTTGTTGTTTTGTTTAACTTCTTACCAACGTCCCTTCCTACACATACTCGCGTTTAAAACCATTGTCTGGGGAACTAGAGAAAAATAGTTTTGGAATCTACATAATTATTGCCAAGCTGTGGTTTGGGTCTCATGGGTTGAATTAGTTTTAAAGTTTTTATTGCCACATTTTGTTCCTGTTGTTTTTGTTTTCCATCTGATAAACTAAATAATTATGCAATCGAATCAATTCTTCAGTTCCTGCCGAAACTTGGAAATACATGTACGCGTTTTTGGCTGTGAAAACTACACAGGGTAATGTTTTTAATGAGTGGACGTGGGTGGAGTCGGGGTCGGCTTAAAGATTGGCATTGAAAACCACAATGATAATTTTTGGAAGCTTTTATTACGATTAAAAATGTTTGTCATGTATCTTAGACTCGCAACAGCGAAAAATAAAATTAAGGAAAAAAAGAAGCGGGAGTGAAGGGTCGTCACAGAGATATTTCAAACCATTTAAACGTTGAGCTTGTCAAAACTTGTTTCATTTCATTGTGTTTTTTTTTCGACATACCTAACACACAAACCGAAGAAATACACGGTGAATGCCCCTTCTTCGCCTTTCTTTTTGTACAATAATTTATTCTAGGCCCTCTCTTTTTGGGTGCCTTCTGAAAATGAAATATCCTCCCTCAAACAATCACGCAAAATGTCCTCGACTTCAGCAAACAAATGGTCAGTCTTTATGTGTCGATATAATGCCAGGAAACCATCCATTCTATGACGCATACGGGAATAAGCAAACACACCTTGCATGACCTATGGGTGACCAATTTCGAGGACAAATTACACAGATTCCGCCTTCCTCACTCACCATAACTACGACCGACAATCACTACAATGGCCAGGGAAGGGATAATTAGGCTGGCGGCAACATGACAGAACAGCAGCGGGGGCAAATAATTAACTCTATATGTAGACTGTTTGCCCGACAACTATTCAAATATCTAAACCCTTACCATTTGGCTGACTTTCGGATATTTCCTCCGAAGTCTGACCCCTTCGAACTTTACCCCCTTTTAAAGTCCCTGCCCATCCAGTTCTCTTTTCTGCTTCGCAAGTACCCAGGATGTGTTCTTAACACCCGACCAGCATGTTCAACTTCAAAACTGAGAACAACTCCAACGATCTCACATCCATTGTAAAAAAATGCCCTGACACCGATTTCGCCCAGCGTATAAGAAACGAATCCGCGTGTAATGGGCGTACGCGTGCCAAAAAGCCTACTCACGACCACTTGGTTTATCAGCGAACAGTATTCGTTGTTCTATTTTTTTTTCTACCTTGAATTTGTATCCTCCTCTGTGGCTGGTGTGTCCTACATATCCGAAGAAAGTGAGAGAGCCAAATAGAAGTTGAAGTGGTTTTGACACCCTCTCAGCTGAAGCTGTTGCCAACTGAACTAGTTTAAAAAAAAAAAAAAAATGTTATTCTCATCCGATCACGTAAGACGAGCACGGCAATCAATATTTAAATAGTTTAACTCAAAACAGACAGGAAGGCAACACAAAAAAAAAAACAAAAAAAAAAAGGGAATCGTGTGTGAATATTGAATAATTTCTGAGACATCAACGACGGTAACGGTTGAATCTGGTAATGATATTCTGATAGACAACAAAATTATTATACTGCCTCATCTCGCCGAGTAATGACCCTAAATTAAGTAAATGGGGGATTGGAAACCGGCGAATTCAACTGAAGTTCGGGAATTTGAAAATCGGCGAAAGTTAACCATTCGCAAATTTCTTAATGACCTTAAAATGGGGAATTTCGAGAGATCAGCGAAATTCAACTGAAGTCGGGTAATTTGAAAAAATCGGCGGAACTTAGCAATTAGCAAATTTCTTCATAATTCTGGACAGGGCCAATAATAACCTTCACATCTATTTAGAACTAGCACGAAGACTGTCAGGAGTGGATGTATGAGTGGCATGTGTTCACGTGATAGAGCTCAACAGGTAAAGCTATGAACAGAAAAAGAAGAAAGCCCAACCCACTTCAACAAAGGTGTGAGATCGATGTGCGCATCATGAAAGATGTGCCATTCTTTGCTTTACTGCCGTGAGCCGAAAATGCATAGTTTAAATAGCTACGTCAATGCAAGAAAAAAGTGCTAACATATACCATGGCTGAATGGTATTGCAAGAACTAGCCACCAGATCCTAGGCGAGTATCGGCACTATTCTTGCGCTTGGCTAGTTTTGTTTTAGGGCCTTCACCGTCAATAAGTAGGACCATAAGTAGGAAAACCCTCGAATGGATGTTGGAGCGGGGAGAGGAGCACTTATGCGCATACCCAGTGTGCTAGAATTGCCCTTCCTGCCATCAACATCTTCATCGTCAATAACTTTCCCTTTCCGTGTTCTTCCAAACCAACATGCACACCATAATGTGAATTCAAAGCATAAAAAGACCCGAAACCTTTTGCAATGTAACACCCCTTCTCCCGCTTCCAAAAAATAAAAACAAAACGAGTTACAATTCTTATCACCCTTAACGCGAGAAATAGGATAGAATTTCTCTATAGTTGTAACGAACGACACGCGAATTAAATGTGCATCGATACGCCTACAAAGTTGAACACAACAACAATAACAGTAACAATTGGTTAACTCTGTATTCACATGCAAGTGCACAGCTGCTTGCTGTACAAGGCACGCTCTCTCTCAGCATGTGAAAATGATAAGATCAAAACCCCGGCCCTATGACTTTCCTGTACACAGCCAATTGTTGTTGCACCCGTGAAGCTTTATGATTATATCAACAGAGAAAGGCCAGGCAGGAAGAGCATGTTGAATGTTAACATTAAGGTTGTATATTTACATGTATCATCGGAACAAACGTACATCTCTGGGAGATTGATGATTAGGCGCTGTAAAAGGTGATAGGCTTACTTCAGCCAGGATGTTTCTATGAACTTTTACGGGAGGTGGGATCAAGTTCTGGTGACCCCATGGCTAGTGAGGGCACTGAAGTCAACCACTAGTACTGTCATACAATGGAAAAACACCGCGGACGCCAAAGAAACAAATGTTTACAAGACACACACAAAACATTACTGCCCCTCGCTTTATTCATGAGAGCCCTGAAGTCAACCACTAGTACTGTCATACTATGGAAGAACACCGTATACGTCAAAGAAACACTTGTTTACAAGACATCTACAAAACATTTCACGCCGCCACTCGTCTTATTCGTGACGACACTTGAAGTCAACCACCAGTACTGCTATGGAAAAACTGCATCCGCCAAAAAAAAAAAAATGCCTTTACGTTGCTGTTGTTAAGGGACCGTGGTATTTAAACAGTAAGCCAAATTAGGCGCGGACAAAACTCAGTATTTTCTCTGTTCGGCTTTGTAATTCGACTAGGATCCCCTAACAACAGGAAATGTTTACAATATATGCACAAAACATTTAACATTTCACATAGCACCTCGCTTTATTCTGTTTCATTTTCAGTTTGTGATGACCAAAGAAAACTATAGACTGCACATAGTTTTTAATCCATGTAAAAAGATAGTGGACATTATTTTCATTTTTTTAAACAAGCCTAACCAAAATTGGCCTTTACGGTCATTATCCGTGGTATTGCAGAGTAGAAAGGCCTAGGAAGACAGCGGTTATAAATAACTCTAACAGATGTAACGAGAACGTGCCGGTACAGGTGATAAGAGACCGTAGAAGCAGTGCAGTTTACATGAGCACTAGCCTTAGTTGCGCTTGTGGGTTTTGTCCCAGTTCAGGAACTTAATGCAAGATGTAATATTTGCAGCATTATTTTGTGACTGCAGAAAGACTCGGTGTCCCAGTTTTCCACCTTCTGCAGAATGGATAGTTGGCTGCTGCTGGTCATGGGTTTGACCGATAGACTGCGGCAATGCGTCATTTCATCTTGTATGCAAACTACGCTGAATTACAAAGGTATTGTTCAAGATTCGGAGCTATCGAAACATATTGATATACAATACTTTTATATAGATATACAATAATAATAGTAGTAAAAGGTCTTGGGCCCTCGCGTGCTACGGGCAACCACCAATGTACACCTGCTTCCATGGTGGAATAATTATGTAGATTCCACGATTTCTTCCCATCTCCGAGACTACAACAGTTGATTATGGGCCAAAGATGATTTTGATCACGAGCCAAGCTGTTCCAGCGAAGAGTTATGCATTCACAGTGCCAGTGAAGATCCTACAGCACACCAATCAATCAGAGAATGGAAATTATTGCTGAGCTGACGGTACCCAGAAAAACAACACAAAACCCATCAGAATGTAGATCTATGTACAAGTAAAACATTCGGATGGCCTGGATATAAATCAAATTCCAATACCTTTGGGAATCCAAATTTCGCGACCCAGCGACGCGATCCGACCGTGGTTCAGCTGTGGCCCACATGCAAACACGACTCCTGTTATTCCTTGAAGAACCCTGATAAATGTTATTTGGATCCGATGTCCCGCCTATTATAATACCCACTAGGAACTGCCCGAGGTATAAACAATTTCAAATTTAGTCGTTAACATCTCTGTTAGCATTCCTCTGGGGACTCATATTAACAGTATGGCATACGGAAATTTGCTTGACTGGTAAATGCAAGAGTGATTGGGAACAGTTCTAGATTATTATTATCGGCGGGTATTTGCTATACTGTTGTATGTGCGTTTTGTTTTTTCTGTTTGCCCTTTTGAAAAAATCAGGACTGAAGTTTGGTCGGCTAAAGGGCTAAAACACATAAAACAATTCGTCACAAACACATATCTCGAAGTTTTTAACCAATTGGAATGACACTTATATAATGAAATTAGGAGTGAGAGAACCACTTTCATGTCAAAACCTCAAAATGGGCAAAGTGTCGCATACAACACTATGGCAAATAGGGCGTACCCCTCGAGATGCAAACAACTGACACAGGCAGTACTTTGTAGTAATTCCCCGTCTCATCTCCATGTTCTAACGCTGAAAGTCATTAACCGAGAAAGCTGCTCCGGTAGTGGTAACTAGCCCCGTATGCAGGTGATTCTTGTTTACCTTCTACACTTGGCGTGCTTTAACACTTGTGTACAGCGGTTGTTTATGAACGTCGTCGGTGGAAATTTGCAGGGACTGCCGTCTTATCGCCAGGGCAAGGAAAACTCGCTGATTGTACAAACTGTAGACTTTTGGCTCTTGTTCCGTTTGTATTTGTATACTTCTTTAATCCTATTTGGGAAATTTGCCTTTGTGCCATTGCAGCCCAGTTATAACTGAAGCAGGTACGTCGCCGCCACAGTGCAGCGCCCGTCGGCGGGTTTTTGTTTTGAATTTTGGAGGGGGGGGGGGGAGATGAGGGAGGGAGGGGGGGAATGGTAGGATGAACTTGAACCTGAACCATAAATAGATATATTATTGCCCTGCTCTGTTTTATAACTGCCTAACATCAAGTTAGAACAAAAAAGTGTTTGTCTGTCCCTGTATTCTTTTAAAACTGAACAAAATAAATAAATAAATAAATAAATACTCCCACAGTTAACAGTCTATCGTCACTTGTTTAAAAATTGAATAAAACATAGACATTGTCTCTTGCTTCGTTTAGAAAAAAAGGTAGGTCTATTTCTTTTGCTTTCCATGACAACTGAACAAAGAAAAGAAAAAAAAATATTGTCATTACTTTGCTTTGTTTCAAAATTGAAAAAAAAAACACAACAGATACTGCCTTTTGCTTTTTTTTTAAAAAAAATTTTATTTTCGAAATATGAAGAAAATGTAGATTTCGTCTTTTGCTGTTTCAAAACTGAACAAAAACAAGTACCAACAAACAAAAAAATAAATAGATACTGAACGATGGCCGTTGGCGGTACCTGTTTATAATGTTTGGACCCAAGATTGAAGATATCTCTGGTTTGGACTGGAGGAACACCCCCCCCCCCCCCACAACACTACTCCAATTTTCCAGATTAACACTCTCCACCCCCGCGATACAAACCACACATCCCCTAAAATGACACGTTTCCCCACAGGGGATGGCATGCAGGCAAAAAGTGCCCAAAGTAAAATTGGACAGCCTGTGCGCGCGCACACACACACTTGATGCGAGTGGCCACATGGGAAGCTTAAAACGTAAAAAAGGATCAGTGAGGGGGAAAAGATGAAACAAAAATGAAATGGCAAGAAAATATTTTATCGTTAGAAAAGAGAGAAAGAGAAGCTAATAATGAAAATACCTGCGCCAAAAAAACAACAGCAGCAGTAGCAGCAAAATAAATAAATAAATAATTATCACATAATTTAGAAAAAGTTACCGTTATTTCGCCTTTGGCGGGTGGTTGTTGGGCGCTACTGGTAGAGTCTCCTTCTGACCTATCGTTCTGTGCTTAAATTTCTCCAAACTCAAACTAAACTCCTCTTTAGCGAGGTCTAGGCTGATGTGTCCTATCCTACTGGATTCCCGCTCCCCCCAAAAATCAAGAGGAAAAGGCCGATTACAACAGAACTTGTTGGAATCAGCTATGTAACGACTACGTTTATAGAACAAAGAGCACATCATTTTTTTGTGTGGACTTGAGCGTTATACAAGTTAATTACTACAGCACATTATGAACACTTAACTGAATACCCCCCTCCCCCCTATTCCATCCTTTCAGCTGCATTTGGGTGGGTCTGAAAACAATGGTTTACCGAGTCACACAAACAGCATATGTGAAACAAAAACGAAGTTCAGGGGAAACGATGGGATTATTGTGTGTTGGGGGGGGGGGCGGGCCCATGGCATGGACCAGAGAATCCCATTAATCGCACCCGTGACATCAGAATGCAAACACTCGTCAGAACGCTGCATCTGTGTCATTATTCAGCCTAGCCACTATGGTGGGATCACATGCACGGCGTTGTGTAGCATTTCGTTCAGGCAACTGACAAGACTTTGTCTAGGGTCCCTTGACAACAGCACTTACGATAAGGCTTTAGAATAAATCGGAACTGCGAAACAGTTTGATGAGTGCCACAACGCATTTTAAACAAGACAAAGTGGACTTTTGTTTCACCTCTTCGGCATACTAAAAGATTTCCATTTTTTTTTTGTTTTTGTTTTGTTTTGTTTGTTTGTTTCAGAAAATAAACAAGAACAAAGTTCGCGAAAAATATTTAGCCTTGCTGTCTCATTATTTATTCTTTCAGTTTCCATTATTTGTGGTGAACAAGAGAAATTATTAGACTAGTCATTCAACAATAATGACCATGATAGATTAAAAAACAGGACATATTGACAGTGTATTTGGCCTAGATTGATGGATACAGAATTTTTCCGTAGCACGACAGAATTAGTGAAAGGGCTCGAGATGGCATATTAGTACAGATATAGGCATAAAGTGCTCTCGAATGGTTTAACAAAGTCTTTTCAGCAATAGGCTTTGTTTCGATAGGCTGTTAAATTGCTGGTGGAAATCTTTTTTTTTTTTTTTAATAGCTAGTATTCACATGGCACCGTATTTCTGAATGAGTTCTAAGTGCACGTTTGAGATACGCCTAACACAAATTGCATTTTCATGTGAAAGCAAATCTGGTAAATTAACTGATTCACTCCTATAAGCCGCTCTTGGCGATTTATACGAAAAAGCACTCCATTTAATCGCGCGTGAAAATTATATACACACAAAATGTTTGTTTTTAAATGTCCAATAATTTGGCCTTTTTCAAGATCTCACGATGTTATTTTGTTAGCCTTAGTAGTACTGATCCCTGACTTTCAGAATGAGAGCACCACGCCTCTAGATCAACGTGTCTCATGAGAATTTGGTTCTGCGAAGGTTGCATCATTCATTTCCTCCTTCATGCTCACAGATTCCATCTCACCGTTTTTGGTATCGTGCTCATTACACGATTATCTGCACCAATATTAGTAATATCACTGCAAATTACAGGTGCTGCCAAAAGAAAAAAGACCCTGCTGTTGCCGTACATTTACACTTGGAAAAAAGTAAAGGGAAGGGGGAAAAGAGGCAATGGGATGTAGAGCTGGAAAATGAAAAGAAGAAAGAGTGAAGTCGGTCAGATAGATATTTCTTATGACGACCAGGTTTTTCATAGTTTTCCCGAGTAATGCTCATACTGCTCACAGCCAGGCACCGTCCTTACCGAGGAAGTTAACGTACGGGACAGGAGAAAGTCAAGACAGGCATGCAAGCGTAAATCACACAGCAAACCCTGCTTGGTTAGGCCGTGCCTACTGAGATGTAAGTCACACTAATTCGTGCTTACTGAGCCAAAACTTGGCTCCCTGGAGGCTATTTCTCATTCTTCCACATTCTCCTTCCAGACTTTACAGCTTTACGTTTCTCCTACCCTGGTTTTATGTTCACTTTCCATCTTCGCTCAAAGGTATATTATGAGCATAAATATGACACAATTCTATTGGTTCGTTTGTGTAAACACTCCTTGCTTTCATGCTATCTTTGTAATGGAAATACATCTTGAAAACATCATATGAGGGGGTTAGAATTAGAAGGTCCCAAGTGCCTTACTTCTAATTATAATCCCCCCAAAGCACTTAGATCTCTCATAACTCCCTTTATAAATCGGGGGGGGGGGGGAGAGAATTAGAGGGCACCTATGCAAATGGCACTTAGACCCCTTCATAATTATGTTTCGTTGACAAGCCCCCCGCCCCCCCCCCCCACACATGCACACGCACACTTTCCCCACCCCCTTTCAATTCATATAGGCCTCGGGTCCAGGTGTGGAGTTTACATGTTAAGTACGATCTTCAATGTGCTGTAGAATGGTTTAGCGGTTGTCACTAATTCAGTCACTGACTCGCCCATCAAGAAAGATAGTCACTTTTCATTGTCTTCCTATGATTTCACGACTATTTCTCACCCACCCTCCATCCTTTGTTTTCCCTTGACTAGGAGACATTTTTGCCTCAATAAACATTCAGCCTTGTCATTTACAAAGCACACTAATCCAGACAACCAAAAAGACAGTGTCCGTATGCGCAGGGCCATCTTCTTTTGCCTCTTTTCGAAAAAACTCAATAAGTGTTCCATGCAAAGAGAGCCATCTTAGCGCATGGGCCCAATTGGGCAGTTGCCGGGGGGGGGGGGGGGGCCCTAGGGTTTAGGGCCCCATACATGCAAATTTATGGGTAGTTGCGTAGCGGGCGGGCCGCAGCCCGCTTGTTCTGCCTTTGGGCCCATAATGATGTTAAGACAGCCCTGGGTGCAAGATAATGCCAAGCTTGAGGCTATAGACCATACCAAATTACATGAGGTATGTTTCTATACTAAAGAGATCCTGTTATCATTCCTCTTTCAATTAGAGTACAAATTTAAAAGCAACGGAAAAAATCGATATGATAAAACATTTAAGTCCCACTATATTAACAAAATCTATATGAAACGTTTGCTCAGATCATTCGGTCACATGAGATGGGACGTTCCCTGTGATCTGACATGAAGAAACCCCTCGCCCACTTCTCATATTGATCCCAATATCATACAAACTAATTCCACGACGTATTCTGAGAGGCCTTACAATGTGCAAGTAGTCTATGACAGCTGAAATCTATGACAGTGCTCAACCATCGAAACTCAAGCTCTCTTTGATCATCTCGGATAATCTCGATGACTAAAATATGGCGCATCATTCTGTGATCTGAGACGATGCCAAGCTAAAGCTGTCCGTGCAGTCCAGAACCAGAAAAGACTGGCACAGACTTACCTGAATATTATACCAAGATGTTTAATTAAGGGTCGTGACACCCTGACCTCTGAGATAAAAGAGTATTATGTTCACGAGGACAATGTGAGCTGATCTGTGTTCAAACAGTGGATGATGAGCTTCCCCAATTGCACTCGGGAAGAAACATGCCTGGCTGGTCCGGCTTAAGACATATAAACACAGCAATCTTACGGTTGGCATGGTAAATCGGACTCATTGTGATCACTGATCTGAGTGGACACACGGATACTGGACCATGCATGGATGTGAAATCACTTTCCCATGTGGTGGACCAGAGATAAGTTCTGCCATGTTACGACAAAACACCGTATAGTTGAAACAACAACAACAACATAGGTTGGAATGTGGCGCAAAATTATGCCACGGTGCACTCTATGCTTATACTTGGTTCAGTTTCCATTTGTGATGACCAAAGGAAACTGTTCGTCATACAAGATTTAATCCAGATGGAAAGATTGAGTACATTTCATTCTACATGTATAAACGGGTTCTAACCAAGTGAATTTGACCCACATTGGCATGTACAGCATTTTTTCAGTAATGCAGCAGAGGTGGTACCACAAGCTTAGCAGTAAAATAGAAAACAATAACTGACTTCCCTTTCCATCCACAGCTTTCCTTCCAAGAATGCCTTTGAACAGCTGAAGTGATAAATAAAGAGCCTTAGTCTATTGTGGCTGATTGGTTCACGCTGATTATTTCATATATTCAAATGGATTACCCTTGAATGAGCCCTCATATAAGTGTACATGGAAAGAATGCACTGCATTCACATGTCTCGCGGAGTTTACTACCCTAAAAGTTATGAAAACAAGCTGTAATAATGAAGGGTAGTGCAGACATACAGCCTTCAAGACTCTGTCATGAGTGAAACTTCAACTTCTGTGCTGCACTGAGGGCGACAGTTTTATTCCACACAAAATTCCCCCAGAACATTGCCTGTTTGCTGTTCTTGAGAGCAGTAATTCGATACCGTCTCAAAGGAATGGTGCACACATTCCTGGAGATCGTTGTTCGAACCGCACGGCATGTTTTCACATTTCATACACCATGGCTGAATGTGTTTATCCAGAGCTTACAGATCTTTCGCCCTGCTGGAGGTCGAACAGCATTTCCCATCAGCAGTTCGGCCTTGGCATGAAACATGGCGAAAAGTACAATAAGTTCTGGAAAACGACCTCCCTAAATCTGATCCCCTCTCGTTTCAACGAGATGATCAAAGGAAAGGCAACGATCTATGTTCAGCCTGATGAAGCTCACGGATTATCCATCTATAGCCACCAAGGCTCATTACACTCACTCTATGATAGATCCCAGGTGTGTTTTCCTAAGGGGGGTTCTTTGGTTCAGGAATACAAAGGAGCTGAGCCAAAGAAAAGAAGGGAAAAAAGTGTTTTTCTTCAAAGTCCAGTACAAATCATACTATGCGTTGCTTCAATCCAGGCGTCTTACATCATTATCACCACTGGGCACTGGTACCATTTCGAAGTGCTCCAGTGCTCAGAGCGCTTCGTCCAGGTGAGAGAGGCGCCAGTTTCGAATACTGACTAATTTATCGTGGTGTTTGTACAGTGCAATTGTCACGAGTGTCCAAGCCACGTCTCTGATATCGCGTTACCGTGCTGAAAATGGACGTGAAAGGCAAGAAAACAAAACAACATTATTTACATACAAGGATCTCCCTAATTTTGAGTTAATAAGCAGCGTCACTGCGCAGCATCCAATAATAACGCCATTCATTAATAGCACAACAAACAGGCACATCACAGCGGACGGTGGATCTGCCGCCAATACATTAAGATATAAGCATCATTACCAAGTCAATACATGGATTTGATAGCGCTTAGACAGATAAAATGTTCCGCCATAACTTGCCAAAATTTCCCGAATGGTAGACAATCTGCCGCTCTCCCAATCTGTACAGTCACATTTACAAAGTTGCCCTCTCTCGCCACAGAATGTTTCATTATTAACCATATAACGTCTGGTGCAGCCAGATTGGGCGATAATAACTTGCACGTTTAACCGCTTCTCTCTGTCACTACTGTCAAACAACAAGATCTGAATCAATTCCGGGACGAGGCGTGCAACATCCTGCCGCCCTCACACTGTTAACCTCTGGTGGGTGTTTCATTTTAGTGGCAGGTGGATGCATTTTCATGACCTATCTGGAGAAACCTCAGTGATACTAAAAATCTATCTAGGTTGTAGATTAATACTCATTTCAAGGTTGACTTGCTGGCTGTGTTCGAATTGTTCGTGACATTATTTCGATCCTGATTATAAAGACCAGCCGATCTGAGCAAGGTAAACCCTGTAAGTTCTTTGCCCTAGGCCTAGCTGTAGATCTAAATCTAAGTCACGTTGACAGCGGCACTTGAAATCGATGCAGACTAATCGAACTTATAGTTACACCACAATTTCGAGCTGAAATATACAGATGTGATAAAACTGACTTTCGACTAGCAATGCGTAAACAGGGACAAAAATGAAATCTCCTGGCATGCATTTTGTTTCTACCGATCTTCGATGAAAATCCGCCTCTCTGTTTTTATCCGGCCAAAAAATCGTAAATGAATAATATTAACTACTGAATTTTGTCCACGTCATCTATCGTTAAAAACTGACAGAGTACCCCCAAACATTCATAATTTTTGGTCACGTGGTCATGACGTTTTAGGTGCCTATAATTATGTTCACCCTCTAGCTCCATTACACTACAGTATTATGATACACGTCGTCATGGCGTAAATTTGTACACAAATGGGGAAACAATATTTAAAGGTAAGTCCCACTTCCCCATTTCCCTCCCCCCCCTTTTTTTTAACGTTGCGAGTTAATGAAATATGATAATCAGTGATTTTCCCGACGTCGCCAAGCCCATTAATTTTAATTACGCAAGCTGTATTGCTCACAGTCAATGTCTCCACGAGCACTCATACACAACTCCCATTTATCACTATATTATTGGACAGGAGCACTATATTAATCATAATTGTGAGGTATTATGTTAAAATATATGAACGATGGCTGTTTGAGAAAATCTATTTAAAATTCACGGATTATGACCGGCTCAGACCCTGCGCCATTACAAGCCACCCACATGTCAAACAATCACGGTTGTTCTAGGGGATAGCTGGTAGTTACAGGAAGTTATGTCTCAGTCTTGCATCCAAATGTCAAAGGGAAGGAAATAGGCGCCTGCCACCATCGCAAAGTTTATACACAGGCGCGAGACCGTTGCACACAAGTAACAGCTGTGGCGTGACATGTTATCGCCGTTATCACAGCCACCTAGACAGCAATAACAATAGACCCAGTAATTTTCTCTTCCTCTTTTCCCTGTTTCTCCTCTGACTCCCGTTTTTGCCCAGGTAGTCACGACACTGCTTGCTTGGTAATCAAACTTGGCTGGAAATCGCCTCATAGTCACGCTTGTATACTGATTTCACACAAACAATGCGTTTACCCCAGCGTCCCTTCCAATTTATCATCAGAAAACTGCTTTGCCGATTGGAGATCAAAATTATCACACAGAAGTTCCATAAATCCGAGGCGGAAATGCATTGAAAATAGGTCTATTATTCTCAGAGATCTCTCTTTTTTACAGATAAAACATCAGTCTAATCCTTTCACTACCTTTCATCTCATAGAGAAAGGGCGCACGCCATCAAGTTTTGTTTTGTTACCCCAGCTACGGTGTTTAGTAACGTAGTCATCAACATCTTGTTAAAAGCAAAATGCTCTTGCAAACAGGACATATTATTCGTAACAAAGGGTGGCACACCAATTACAAAGGACAATGAAGACGTGCTTAAAATGCAAAACCAACATTAATCTGTTCTAGGCTCACGGAAGTGTTTTGCGTAAATTAGCACAAACATTACATCTTATTTCTGACCAAAAAGCGACAATAATAAATGCACGCTGGGCTGACCCCAAAGATATAAATGTATGCTCCGAAGATGAGACTTTCCGAGGTTGGAGAAATCGCCTATAAAAAGAAATTAAAGCAGAACTTCTTCGCACCTTGACTGGCAGCCACGGGACATGAGCTTCTTGCATTTATTAATAATTTGTGGCAAAGTGGTATACAGACAGTACTTTACTACAATGGCGTTTTCGTCGATCACTGGCTTTTACTGTCAAGCTGGAGCGCTATTCTTATGCCACCGTCGGAGATATAATTATCTCGACCCAAGTTCTTGTTTGTTCTATCTCCATTTTTTTTTTTAACCGGAGAACTTTTAATATGTAGAAGAAGTATAACAAATTGCACACTTTGACACTTGTTTAAAATTAGTTGTTTCACAGTTCCGATTTATTCTGACTCATCATAATACTAAAGCCACACATGTTTAATGCCCAATTTCTCAGTTGTGCAAAGAGTGGAGTTGGAACCAACAAGATCTAAAGTCGCCATAATATGCCCATGTCAATGAACGTGTTTCTGTGCCGGTGGTAATACATGTATTCAGGACCATTAGACCATTGGGCTCTTATGATATGTTCATGTCCTGTGAACTTGGCCAACATGTAGCATGGAGCCTTAACTCGCCCGGTGACATGCCGTTTAAAATTAGGGTTTTATACTGAACTATCAAATATACTGAAAGAGTGTCGTGCAGTCTTTGAATCAACCCAATGGCCGGCCTGTCGGCCTTTTCACCATCAGCACCGTGATCGCCCCAAACTGGCTCATCGCTATGAGCAACGAGTAAAAGTTGGGCCCACAGTGTACTAAGTTGATCTGTTTTGCCTCGGTTTCGAATCGTGGACTATGGAGTTAAACGAGGCCCCGCACACTCGTGAGACTGAAACCAGTTTCCCTCGCTAGTTGATTCAATCGAATTTCAAATGTGAGGCAAAACTGACGCAAAACAGACTTGACTCGGTGCGCTGTTTGCCTTATAGGAGGCTACGGCGGGCCATTCTATAGGTAGAACACACATATCAATCATCTTTAGTGTCCGGACCTACGCATCACCATGGCGATTGTGACGTTGATTTTGATTCGTTGGCTGATTTGCAATGCGGGCCACCAAGCAACCAGAGGCGAGCTAAAAGTAGGTCGCTACAGTAAATAACGGCACGTGTGTACACGTTCAATGGGAGACATTCGATCAGTTCTTTCACTTCCTTTCTTTTGTTTACACGGATGGTAGGGAATGTGATCAGCTTGGATTCATCCTTTCTATTGTCATAACAATCAACTACAATGCAACTATCGAGCATTTTAACCGCTTAGACATATCTGAAAGTTACACTAATCAGCTGATCCACCGGCCATCTTTAGCGGTGGATAAACAAAACATAAACAATCTGTGACGCCATGCGCATTCTACCTATTAAGCAAACACCAACCCTTTGAATAGTATGATGCTAATGCAGCCTGTGTCGTTAGTTTTGAGTTAAGAGTTTGGAGAAAGCGTGTGGACGAGATAACGACCACATTGTGCTGGGAAAAAACGAGACGACAGACAAAATGTAACAGCACGATAGGACAGAAGAAGGAGATCCTACCAGAAGCTCCCACAACCATCCGCTGTGTCACGAGTAACTGTAATATTACAATGAAGTCTTCGCAGTTTCTGGTGTTTGGGTCAGGAAATGCCGTAAAGTATTACTATAAATAAGTGCATGACATTATAATACCAAATCTCGGTCAGTAGTGCGCACTATGTCAAATTTCAGTTTTAGTGTGATGTGGACAACGGAGTTAAACGGGAACTCGTGCACTGGTGAGAACGAAACAGGTTTGTCTCCCTGGTTGATTCAGAGAACGCTCAAATCTCTGTCAAGACGACGCAAACAAACTTGATTCAGGGCGCTTCTGGTCTAAATGATTATCATAGTTTCACTACATGTAATTAAGTCAAGCTGCTTCCCATTGTACGCACGTCACTGTTGCACACAGGTGAATGGCGCCTGACAAAATCAGTACGGGCAATAGAGAGAGAAGGAGGGAGAGAACGAGAGAGAGAGAGAGAGAGAGAGAGAGAGAGAGAGAGAGAGAGAGCTAGCTATTGCTCCGGCACACATTTTCTACAATTATTTATGTTTGTCCAGGTAATGCTCTGACTCCATCCACGTACCGGCACAGGGGCCGTGCTATTTCCATCCCTATATAATAATTATGAGTAATGTCAATCTTGCCGGATAATGCACATTCATACAAAACTGTAATGCAAAACGTCAAATAGCACGCAAAAAAACATTGATGCAGCAGAGATGAATCTGGGGCGAAATTTTCATGGCATTATTACTAGAAATGCTTTTAACGAAACGGAACAAAAATGCATTGTCACGACAAACATGCGCATAATTACTGGATAATGCGATCCTTGGGCAGGGAATTGATCCGGGGCCTGAGCCTCAAACACGGCGCATTCATTCCAAAATACGCTATACAATTGTATCAGGGCTATCCCATTAACTTCAACCAATAACAAGGAAAGACTAAAAATTCCCTCAGCTTACAAAGCAACTACAGCAAGCGGGCTGGGGAAGAGGAGACGGGGAGGGGGAAAGATCCCTGAATGCACAAGGCATGACATGTATGCGTGCAAATCCACATGCATACGCTGCACATAAAAAAACTGCTGCATGTATATATTTGTAATTGATACATGATGGTCAAACGGAACGGAGGTCAGCGCTCTGGGGGAAAGGGATATGGGGGTTGTTGATCCCATGTGGTGGGTTTAATAATGTAAGTGCGGTTTGTTGTTGTTTTTTTACATTTTTTATTTTACCCATTAAACTGTGAGCTGCTGGCTTCATGGAGTCGAGAATTACTGCCCTGAACTTGATAGTGATATTTTCTGAGCATGCATTTCAATCTAACACCAAAACGGAATATACCAATCGAGAGAATCTGTTACAAACCAGTTAACTGGGTTGAGATAAACTTGTGAAGGAAAACCGATACCAAATAAAGTTATCGAGTTTCCCTAAAGAATTACTTCCACTCAGTGCAAAATCGCTCACGCCCTGCATTTTTTAAAGGCCTGTTGTCAAAAACAAAGCACATAAATAATTTTAAACATTCCAAAAATCTCCGCCACCACCTGGCAGTCTACCTGAAAAAACACGGCGCTGCCGTTCGATGACGCAAGTTCAGATTACAAAAACAGACCTACTCTCTCGAGGGCGACCTCATTCGCAAAGCACATCAACAGCTGAACTCTGGCGCGGGGAGAGGACAGAAATCGCTTTGCGTCTCGTCCTCAAAATGGTTCTTATAGTGCACTGATGGCGCACTGAGTCAAGACTGGTTTGGTCTCAGCTTTAATGTGAGATGTGCACTACGGAGTTAAACATGGCTTCGCGCATCAGCGCGACTGAAACAAATCTGTCACACTATTTCAGATGCGTTGAAATTGTCTCGAGTCCGCTGGCGGAAAAAGAGACCTCGTGCAGTGAGACAAAACAGTCTCAGTGTGACACTGGCCTAATGCTTTGGTAGTACCTGAACCTCCAGATTATTTTCATCTCAGATACTAAAAAAAAAAAAAAATTCTTGAGAGGGGCAGGCTAGCGTGTGTGAAAGTAAGGGTGAGGGGGTTTGGTGATTGTTCACTGGCAAACTACAACAAAACAAGGATAAGCAACCATAGCAACAGAAGTCCAACAAGATCCGTTCATGATTGTGTAATATACATAAGCGATTCTACAGGGATACGTGCTTCAAAATGTACATGAACGATAAACGAAACCTAGGTATCTCTGCAGCACTTACAACGACATGATCTACCCAAATTAAAAATGGATTTTGTGCATCATCACGTGTAGGTTAGCAGCCTCGACCTTTTCGTAATCTAATTCGAGCATTCATCATTTACCCCCTCTCCCCCCGCCTCCTTTTCTTGTGTGGTAAGATCGAACGGTTTATTAGACAAGCTATTATCATAATCTACAATAGCGGGCCTTATTTTGAGCCCCAGATAAATTCATTTGTCTGGCATAATCAGCCAATCACTGCAGTGACCCCTCTTCCACAGCAAAAGCTGATGCACTGCCTGCATGTAAGGGTGTACTCCAGAAGAAGCTGAGGAAAATGAAAAATAACTGGCTTGAAGAGCGAGTAAGAGAAACTCAGAAATATGCCGACACAAACAACACTAGAAAGTTTTTTGAGAGCCTCCGAGCTGTGTTTGGACCATCCCGCTCTGGCACTACGCCACTTCTTGCGTCAGATGGTTCAACACGCATTGTTGAATTGAATGCCATAATTCAGCGTTGGGCAGAACATTTCGGAGGTGTGCTAAATCGGCCATCAAATATAAATACTGAGTCCATTGACCGCCTCCCTCAGACTCCTATTAATGCAGCTCTTGCCAAGCCATTCACAGCAAATGAGACCCGAACTGCCACAAATCAGATGTCCTGTAACAAATCACCAGGCGTGGATTCAATTCCTGCTGAGGTGTATGCCTTCGGTGGAGAAAAGCTTATTGAAAGGTTGACCGAGTTGTTCAATCATATGTTGAAAGCAGGGAAGCTGCCACAGGACTTCAAAGATGCTTCAATCATCCATCTGTACAAAAACAAAGGGGACAGCCAAGTCTGTGACAACCATCGGGGAATCTCTCTACTTTCAATTGCTGGCAAAATATTGGCAAGAATGCTTCTGAATCGCCTTCTTGATCACCTCTCGTCAAATGACTTGCTTCCCGAGAGCCAATGTGGCTTTCGTAAAGAGAGGGGAACGGCGGATATGATTTTTGCTGCCAGACAGATTCAGGAAAAATGCATGGAACAAAATAAAGCGCTGTATATCACATTTGTTGACCTCACAAAAGCATTTGACACAGTGTGTCGTGAAGGCCTCTGGAAAATCTTGGCGAAGTTTGGGTGTCCACCCGAATTCATCACAATAGTGCGCCAGTTTCATGATGGCATGCAAGCTGCAGTCAAAAGCAACGGCAGTGTTTCAGAGCCCTTTGCTGTCACAAATGGGGTAAAACAGGGTTGTGTCTTAGCCCCAACTCTGTTCAGCATCATGTTCTCTGCAATGCTACAAGAAGCCTTTAGCTCTCCTCCTCAAGGGGTAAGCATCAAGTACCGAACTGATGGCAGTCTATTCAACCTCAGCAGACTTCAGGCAAAAACCAAAACCAAAAGTACTCAAGTCTGTGACCTATTATTTGCTGATGATTGTGCACTTCTGGCACACGATGAGGATAGCATGCAAAACTGTGTTGATAAGTTCTCTAGTGCCTGTGACAACTTTGGCCTCACAATAAGCACAAAGAAGACGGAAGTGCTCCATCAGCCTACTCCAGACGACAAGTATCCTGTGACCCCAAATATCAAAGTCCATGACAGTCTTCTGAAGGTGTCGGAGAACTTCACCTATCTTGGCAGTACACTGTCTTCCGCGGCTCGTGTTGATACTGAAATTCTCTCAAGAATCAGCAAAGCCAGCTCTGCATTTGGCAGGCTTCGAAAGAGAGTGTGGGATGTTGCCGGCCTTCGCACAGACACTGAGCTGAAAGTGTACAATGCTGTGGTCCTTCCCACCCTACTCTATGGGGCTGAAACCTGGACAGTGTACCAATCGCATGCCAGAAAGCTAAATCACTTTCATCTGGCCTGCCTTAGAAAGATCCTAAGGACCAAATGGCAGGATAAAATTCCAGACACTGAGGTCCTCAATCGTGCCAAGGAATTGAGCATCTTCTGCCACCTGAAAAAAATTCAGCTACGTTGGGCAGGACATGTTGTCAGAATGCCCGACTCCAGACTCCCTAAGCAAATCTTCTTCTCTGAGCTCTCCAATGGAACGAGGAATGTTGGGGCCCCAAAGAGACGTTACAAAGACACTCTCAAGCAATCACTGAAGGCCTTTGCCATTGATGTGAGTGAGTGGGAAAAGCTCTCGCTTGATCGTGCAAATTGGGGGGCGGCCCTTACCAGAGGCAGCAAAGCATGGGAAGCTGACAGAGTCCAGCAGGCTATCAAAAAAAGAGAACGGCGCAAGAAAAGGCCCAGTGGTACTGAACCAACGGAGCACTCTTGTCATTTATGCGGAAGGGTCTGCAGGGCAAAAATAGGACTTATCAGTCACATGAGAAGCCATAAGTCATGAAAGAACAGTCTTTCCATTCTGTCCTCTGTGTCCTTTAGTTCTCTTTATTGTCCATGTGTTGAAATTCTCAACAATTTCTGTTCTTTATTCCTCTGGTGTTGTTAAGGTCATCATCATACCTGATGGACGAACTATTATTATTACTAGTCGGTCCGTTGTCTCAGAGAATACACAGATGTGATATTTAAAGTTGACATTCGACCAGCAATGTGTGAAGAGAGACACAGAACAAATCTTCCAATTCTGCTGGACGAATATGTGTCTCTTCTTTCGGGGCTTAAAAAAAAAAAAAGAAAATAAATAATATAAAATACAGAAATTTTTCCAAAACCTGGATGTGTCAACGTAGTATCTTGTCAAATTTTGAGGCAACACCTAAAAGTTCATAATTTTTGGTCGCTTAGTCATGATGCTTTTGGTGATTACAGGTTCACCCTTTAGCTCCATTAAAATATGATGATAATAACTTCCTTAAGTCTTCCTCGTCTCTTCATACGGCCACCGTGTTTTGCAATAAAACGCATATACACTTTGTACTCCCCCATACTTTTATAATAAGTATTTATTTAAGTGAGGTAGGTGGGAGGTGGGGAAGATAAGGATATTGAGACAAAGTGTAACTGACACAAGACGGGCAGATGAAAGACAACAGAAAGAAATGTGGGCATAAATGTGGCTGCTAGATAATTGGTAGCCGCCATAAGGTCGGTTCAGTTCAAGAAGTGCTTATCTCCTGCTTCACAAAGAATGAGCATAATCACTTCTTGCACTGAAGCGACGGTAAGTACCGTTGTTTGACAACGCATGCAATTAAAGACTGGCACTGTCCTGTGGAGCAAATAAATAAACAAACATAACCACTTACAGCTGTTATTTGTGATCTCTCCTGCTCGAGGCCACCTCATTTGTGTACAAATTACGAGTACATGCCAGCGAACAGGCGATAGGACCGCCGATAATTCCTGCTGCGCTTATCATAATCGCTATGGGATGTCGTGATATTTTGAAACTTTGCGCTGCGAACAGCGATCAGTGCTTGGTGGAAATCGGTCTGGGTTCAGGTGGAACTGATTAATTCCCGTATGGTTAGCACCTAAATTTATGATCATCTGCAGTAGCAAGCATGCACCAAAAAGGAGGAGGGTGGGATATGTTCACACTCAAAAGGTATAACTGCTTAATAGAAGGGGAAAAGAGAGAGTTTGATCGGCTAAGGCTGGGGTTATAGAAACAATTCGCAGATAAAAGATCTCAGGCTTGTTCAGTTGTCCAGGTGAACAAAATCTACCTGGGAGTTCCATTCATTCTGTCCACGAGTTCTTTCTCTTCTCTCTATCTGTCTCTCATTGCCAGAATCAATGTAGGTTATAAAAGTGAAAGCACTGTAAATCATTGACAAGATTTCACATGTAACCTGCGACCTGTCTGTCGCTAGCTTTGTTTAATGCCTCTCGCATCACTGTGCCACTCTCAGGTAGGATCGATTCCCTGCGAAACACAATGCCCTCTAACAAAACAAGCCTGTCACGGTAAGACTGATCTCTAACAAAAGATAAGTCTCAAGGGTAATCTGTTACCCGAGATGAACAGCTACTTTTGTTCTTTCTTGCAAGAGGTAGTTCGGGATCACAACGTACAATACAGACAAACATCATCGGAACGTTCCGTATTTTCTTCTTTCCTTATCTCTCTCCTCCTTCCACCTCATCTTTCATAAGAGGTCGCGGTGATCCGAATAGCATTGAGCTCCCAGGACGCATACAATTACCAAGAATCTGTCTCCGTTCTAACAGCATGCGTTCGCTCAGGTAAAGAACATTATTTGGCAACAACAGAAATCAAAGCGGATCCCCGACACGATGCAGAGATTTTTAGTTCGTAAACCCGCCATATAGAATCTAGTCACCAACTCTGCCAACTGAAAATCAGTGGACAGTAGAAAGAAATTAAAAACTGAGGACTGGGCAGAAAAATGTGCGCCATGCGTTGTATTGTATTTGAAAAAGATATAGGAGATCTTTTTTGTCCTCCGCCAGTTTGGCCTCAACAAGACATTATACCTAGATGCGTGTCATACTCCACTAAGATTCCTTACCCCGTTACTTCATATAATACACCTGTTACATATAATTTATTTAGTTTATTGAGTGACTATAAGTTATTGTAATGATGCGTACCATGTGTGTGCCATGTACGTGCTCTCAAACGCTCTGTGAAAGACAATTTTCGACATGAGATAAAGTGACAATTATCTGATCTGATCTTTTCTGTTGTGCGCAGTACATTGTCATAATTAGATGATAACGTAATGTATTTCATATTAACATAACCCGTGTTCGTCACCATCTGCATTGCGGGGATAAATCCCTCCTGCAAGTAAGCATATTAAATAAATCACGTCTTTAAATAACAGAAATAGCTGGATCTAAATTAATGTAAACAGGATTTCAGGATTTCAACATTTCTGAATAAACCCCAAATACAAACCGTACCGGATGGAATGCCAGTCTGTGCTGACAATATACTGTGAGGTGATTCTGAACACCGTGTCAACATGTTTTGAAAATTCTTTCTCTAAATCTGACTATCCCATCTTGCTCTGTGCCTTTGTGGCCACTTGCAACAAATACTTCGAACTGCACTCATTCCCCCCTGCCAGATTGCGAAAAAAAAAACATTGTGTATATTATGATACGATGGGGATTGAGCGTTTCCCTAGAGCTCACAATGGCGGATTGTTGATGACAGCATGTTTACATGTACGTAGGCTAGAAGTAAGGCCGCCGTAGCATCAGGCAGCCCTCGGGGGAGGGGGGGGGGGAATGAAAGAACAGAAGAGGGAGTGGGTGGGGATCGCTTTCCACCTTCAGAACATAGGACTGTTCACGGAAATGAATATTCATCTGTGTTTCAAGTTTTATTCACTTCTTTATTTTTTCCAAGCGGAGTAGGTTGAGAGTAGAGATAAACAATGCCAGTTACGTGAGGGGATGTGTTATCTTTTAGTTTGATGGCCCGCATACGCACCAAACTATTATACGACAGTCTTCGGGGAAAAAGAAAAACGGAAATCCGAAACCTAAAAGCAAGGGAGAAGCCTGGCGTTTACAACAACGCCTTGTCAGTATTGAAAGGGTTAAATATAAATACATAAATAAATAAGAGTCTAAATCTCACTTACGCACATGGCTAAGAGATCTGATATCTGTTTTCTAAAGTATCTCTAAATAAGCGTACATAAGCCCCTACTTTCATAACATATTTTGTGAAACCCAACCATGAAAATACATAAAAGTCGCTCAGCGCGATAATTACCCAGCAAACCAACGCAACGAAGTCAGTTCAGAGTTTGGCTGAAAGCTTAATTACAGTGTTTTGTGCTTGTGCAATATGTTAACGTTAAGCGTGCTTGTTATTTAGCAAATATTCACTTATTAGTACGGGTGGGTAAGAGACATGAAAATGCCAAACGTAATTACCACAATAAAGTGGTTGACGATTCTGTGACTGTTTCTAACAGCATTCTCACGAAACCAAAACTTGGAATGTCTCAAGCGGCTTAATCTTTAGGCCTCAATTTGAAATGTAGGCCAATGAAAAAGAAAAGCAATGCATGTTTAGGCATTGTGGCCAACTGAATTTTTTTCGCAGGGAATTTTTGGAAAGGGACAAGGGTTAGGATTAGGGTTAGAATTACGCCTGATTCGTCGGCCTAGTGAAATGGCCAAGGTAACTTTTTCGGAAACTGATCACAAATTGGTCTCTAAAAAGCCTACTACGAGTCTTTTGACTGAAAGATCCAAATGGCTCCTACCAAAGAGAAATAGGCTATAATGGAATTCCCCTAACAGGTGTATGACACGCTGGATACTAAAGATCTCCCCGTCCTGAGATTCTGCAGGAGCTTGGCACAGTACTGGTTTTTCTGTGACATAGAGATCTGTTCCGGACAATGTCTGTTACTATTGCCTTTCGTTTGAGAATGGCCACGGACAAGTTTTACGGAAATTGATCACGAATTGGTCACTAAAAAGCCTATTGTGAGTATTTTGGCTATATGGCCCAAAATGACTCCAACTAAAAAAGACATGGGGCTACGAAGGAATCCCCCGTACAGGTGTGTGGCATGGCGCACATAAAAGATCTCCTAGTCCTGATGATTCTGCAGGAGCGTCGCACACCGGCTTTCCTGTGATATAAGCTATTTCCGAAGATGCCATTTAGTACAGCCTTTGTGTCTGGAACTAGCTCATCTGTCACAGGCCGTTGACTAAAATATCGGCACTGGCCAGCTTTTCCTACGACAGTTCCATTAATCAACCTTGTTCCCGACCGGGAGTTTCGCATAAATTGTATGTGCAGAAAGAATCCTAAATAGAATCCTTAGATTATATTTGGTAGGTCTCAGGTGTGAGTATTCATTATGGACCCCTCATAAACAATTCTCCCACCCTTTGTTACAAGATCGAGTCCTTGTTAAATCATCAAAAGACATGCGGATCCGCATGGTGCCAGATGCCATCTACTATGTTTGGCAACATCAGCATACTCGGAAATTCAATACTGTATGACATACTCATGACAATATTAAAAAAAAGAAAACAAAAGAAAACTCTCGTAATTAGAAGGAGAGGAAAGGCCCAATGTGTACTTTAAAATATTTACATTTAATTTATATTAATTTGGGAGTGGATCTGGCGAAATCCGGCTTCCAGTAAGTTAAAGTGAGATTCGTATACCTTTGTAAAGAATCAAAATAAAATATTCCTCAGACGATTTCAAGCAAAATAATTTGACTAAGTGCAGATTAATGGCCAATCTTTCATTTTGTAAGCAAATCTCAATTTCCATAGAAAATGTTTCCCATTTGAAGGGAGTCTTTCACCTTAAGCCCGATTTTGCCACATCCACTCACATCAGCTACTCCCTTCATACTGTATAGTCGTTCTCCTTTTTTTTTTTCTTCTATATCGTATGAAAATTTTATTGATGAAACAAATAGACTATACAATAAATGCTAAAGGCAATGTACATAAAATGGCATAGTGTACAACTAAAAGGATATTCAGCAAAAGCCAGTGGAGGTAAAAATTCACATACAATCATTATAAATGAGCACCAAATGAAAAACATGTTCTCCTCGATTTTGGGAAAGGGGTGGCATATACGATGGTCGACAGAGAAACAAAGAGCGATGATGACGTCCTTTAAATAGTCTGTCTCACCCCACCTGTTTAACATTTTTTTTCCCGTCTGAGTTTTGGTGCCGTGGGGGACTAAACCAGGTACCGAACTAGACTGCAGTGCCAGGTCAGGTACAATCTATGCTACTACAGCTACTGTTGGCAAGCCTTCCTCATCCTGGTCATTCACTAGGGAAAGGGGAAGGGATGCCAACAAATGATACAGCACCGGCCGTCTTCACCGACCACTCCATTCTACCGGATAAATGAAGAGAGTATTAATTTCATCCCTTCGCAATGGTTCTATTTTCCAATATTATAATGACAATCTGCATTGTGGTAATCGAAGTTGAAGTGGCTACGCAGTTCTTTCTGTCTGGTATTATTTTCGAAAGAAATGGCAATATTTATTATAGTAACCGATGTTGAAGATGCTACCAGTGATACAATGCAGTTCTTTCTGACTGTTATATTTTCCTTATGGTGTTACGATGCTTTTCGTGTGATTTGCATTTTATAAAATGCTCCAATCGTTTCATCTTCAGGCATTATTTCAATATCGCACCGTTATAAACGATTTAATAAATAAATAAATGTGCACTACTTTCAGCCAGTCTACCCGTCTCTCCAGCTTTTCCCTAAAACAGCAACGTCAGGACTATAAAACACACATTGCAGCTTTTCAAGACACATCTTATTGTTTTTAATTTAACTGCCTGAATGGTTAAACAATGTTCCTTGTAAATAATCTTCCCTTCGCGACAAACACGTCCAACCAATCAATCTTGACTGAAGAGTTAACAACAGGTACCTATTACGACAATTGTCGAATCCGTTTTAAACACTGGTAAATGGGAGTGACTGCATTTCAAAACAAAATGGATGGGATGGTAGTTCTAAATACCTTTGTGATTGAATCAGACGAAAGCGGGCTTAAGCCGAAAACCGAATTCCCGGGAAAATCCCTCCAAAGGGGGAGCATTGCTCTATGGAAATTGAGATTTGCTTACAATGGGAAGGATTAGCCCTTTTTTCTGCATTCGGTTAAATTATTTTGCTTAAAATCGTCTTTGAAATATTTTCTTTTGATTTTTTTTCAGAGGTATAAAAATTTCACTTTTAGCCCAGTTTTGTCAGACCCACCCACATTTGTTACCCTTACACTAAACACCCCATTACTGTCAGACAAATCTGCATTCTAGAACTGACCTCAGTGACTTACCCATCGAAGTTACAGAGTTAACTACAGGTACGGGCAAACGACCACTTTCGAAAGCTACGCATTGGAATAGCGAACGTGTAATACGTTCGCTAACCCTGCCCCCTACCGCTCGCTATTCGTTGAACAATAGAAGTAAAATCGCTCGCTATTCGGATGTTTTACCCTTACGAATCAGGTAAATAGGACTGACTACGTTTCAAACTAAATAGTCCGGACGGTAGTTTTTAAATATATTTGTTATCCTTACAATAAACAAGAGAAATTTGCATTCATTCTAAAGCTGACCTCAGTGACTAACCCATCGAAGTTACAAACAGGTACCGACTACTGTACAACCACTTTCCAATCTGGTAAGTGGTATATAGTGGTGACTGCATTTTAAACGAAATAGTCATCGGGAAGGTAGTCGTTAAATATGCCTGTTATTATCCTTACAATAAACAAACCCCTTTACTCTCAGAGAACTTTGCATTCTTGAAGTGACCACTGACCGGCATCTAGGGGGAGAGCTCTTCAAGATGTTTAGATTTCCTGAACCTGGGGACCGGGCGTCTTCATTCCATCTTAATGGGCTTGTAGTCCTAAGAGAATTTTCTCTGCCACGGAGGCTTGATGAGTAAACTTCCAACCAATGCAGCGGTCTGCGATCCTCCATTTCAAAACAATGATGAACGTGAATACATGTGAAGGGGCTTCTCCTTCTCAGAGACCCCGGTATTGTCCACAGTACAATACAACACGGAAGCTCTTCAAAATAATTTTAAAATAACATGAAATGGAAGTATTTTTCAGAAGACCTCATCGTTAGAGAACCACCCCCGTTTAAACTGACGTCAGAAAAAATGGTACAAAGTAAGCTGAAATTGAATGATGAAAACGGCAATATGAAAAGGCCGTTGTTTAATCTGGTTCTCTTATAAAATTTCCAACTTGCGAACTCCCCATCTGCTTTGAGAAATGTACTGACTTAGCGATGGGGAAAATGCGAAATCTGAAGATCTTTGTTTTCGGAAAATCGCTGCTCTGAGAGTCTGCACCTCAAGGAAAATGCAAAAATGAACCCGATTTTCTGTTATGGTGTATGTGTGCATGTGCTGGGGGTGGGGGTGGATAATTTTATTAATAAATTGGAAGTTCTAAAGGATGGCAGCTTAACTGATGTTTCATTCATTCATTAACTTGTTATCCATTCCTCTTGCCGATTTGTATTCCCAAGTTTGGGCGGACCTGCATATTCGCAAATGGATCACAGACTGCTTAAGACACGCAGAACACATTGTCGCTTAAAATTAAATAGTAATTTAACTGTGTGAATGGCTGACTCGAATGTGTTCGAGATTTAATGGAATGACCCGATGAATTCTCTTTTGAATTCTTAGTTGTTCGCACTCTGAATTGAGTTTGTCAACTTTTTAAACCAACCAGAAAAAGAAAAGGACAAAAAATGGTAGGGTTTTGATTTGTTAGCACAAACGGCGGTAACTGATAAGCGGGTGCGTTCAAAGCTCAGTGCAGACATGGATGCTCCATGCACGGGTATGAAAATAAGCTATTCTTTGGATCCAGGAATAGACAAAGGAAATCTACCCCGCTGTTGTTTGAGCTTTTCTTTTGGGCGCAGAAAAAGACAGGTGAACCTGCCACATAAATAATAATCATAATGAGCAGCATTTCACTTCTTGCTGTACGATCTATGCGGTTCCACGTGCTTCACGGGGAGAAAACATAATACACGTGAATACCAGTGATCTAGTGATATTGTTGAATTCCTGTTTAGGGGAGAGAGAGAGAGAGAGAAAGAGAGAAGCGAGGGCGGGTGAGGGAGAGAGAGAGAGAGACAGACAGAGACAGAGAGAGAGAGAGAAAGAGAGAGAGAGAAGCGAGGGAAAGAGGGAGGGCGGGGGGAGGGAGAGAGAGAGAGTGTGAGAGAGAGAGAGAGAGAGAGAGAGAGAGAGAGAGAGAGAGAGAGAGAGAGAGAGAGAGAGAGAGAGAGAGAAGCGAGGGAAAGAGAGGGGGAGGGGGGTGTATATGTGGGTTTATGTTTTTGTTTTTGTTTTTGGAGCCCTACTGCGACCATGCAACTGTCTTCTGTCCACGAAACATGTAGCATTGTCTGACCACGGCATGATCAAACGCTAAGTATTACTGCCTTTCTTTTTCTCGCCTTTTTTTTAAACAAACAAACGAAACAAGTACAACAACAACAACAACAAAAACTACCCGTATCTATAAAATTTGACAAACATTAGCATGAAATAAACATTGAAAAAAAAAAAAACAACAACAAAAGGAATATAGGATAGAAAAGGCAGTATAGAAAACATGGATCTAGTCGCCGGAACGCAAGCTGACACTGAACTATACAACGTATCCATCTTATTTTAATTACCTATGCTAACATATCTGCTCGTTTACGTGGCTACTTAAGGGGTTAAAAAGCAGACTGAATGTTCTGATGAACGGGTGATCTTGGTTTGGAATTTCCAGGTGCCACGTTTGTCTTGACGGAAAAAATGGGTTGTTATGCGCACTGGTTCACCTCTCTCCTTCAGTTTCGTCTCTGTTTCTCTCTTTCTATCCTTCCTTTCATGAAAAATATAACTGAAAGTAAAGGAAAGAGGAAAACAACGGATATTTGTTCCGTTTTTAAAGACAAGTGGCGTATCCCGCATTTTTTTCGAAATTTCGAATTTCATCGCACACGTCAAAGTGGCGAAAGTAAAAGAAACAGGAAAAACGACGTATAATTGTTCGGTTCTAAAGGTAAGTAGCTTATCCCGCATTGTTCAAAACTTCGGATTTCACCGTATCCGTCAAAAGTGACGAACGTAAACGAAACAGAAAAAAAACAAAAAAAACAACGGATAATCGTTTCAGTTTTGACGATGTCGACCATCCCGCATTCATTGGAAATTTCGGATAGTTATCATGCCTCTGTGAGAAGTTTCGTTTTCGATCCATAATTGTAAGTATCCATCAGAAAATAAATATGAGATCTAAGCATTTGCTCATTTTTAACCTCAATTTTTCTCAAAACTGCCTCTAGTGGGATAACCCATTTGTCTTTACCACCGACCAATTTCATAGCATAGTGTAGTTTACAACTCTCGTTTACATGTGCCACAAAGCACCTGTCTTGCCCCTCAACCCTAGCCGGTGCGATATTTTCATGCCGAGGGCAATTTCACGACAATTTGACATCAGAAAGATAATTCCACGGGAGTCTGGCCATGTGCAAATGCTGATGTTATCCCGTAAAGACAAGAAGGTCAATAAATGTTGACCTCGGGACCCAGGGCTTGCGTCATGAGAAGGCTGCCTGTTGCTTTCACTCCATAGCCAAGGGCAAACACTAAAAAGCGATGAAAGAGCGGAAAATGTAAGGAATTGTTATTGTTTCCAGGCTTGCTCACTGATGGGTAAACATTAAAATTTTAGTCCAGTGATATAATGAAATTCTCAGGCTTGAAGCACGGTGCGGTGGCAAAAATCTATTGGCATATGGGATGGGTGAAGAAAAGAACAGAATGGCCCAGGAAGCTTTTATATTCGTCACTGCTCTACACAAATGGCGTAATTCATTTTTGAAACTTTTGAGATACTGAGAAAAACTGGTCGTTGTGTTTTCCTCCTCTTATTTGCTAACTTGTGCCATTATGATTCAATTGGGCTCTCACATTTTCATGCCGAAGCATTTCTTTTTCTATAATAATTATTATCTGATAGCCGTCATGCTCAGGAATACAGTGACCCGTCAGCTACCTTTTTGGCATAAGTTTGACATAATGTCATTGTCGTAGAGCTGTAACGATAAGGCAATTAACAATGTACCACTGGAGCAGTGAGGTATAAGCGGGCTCCATTTTAAGTAAGCGCAAGAGTCCGGTGAATAGCAGGCCTTTTCAAATAAAAGTGAGAGAATTGCATCACCCGAAAATGCGGAGGTAAAAATGCCTTTTGAAAGAAACTTTCTAAACAATGATGCAATTGGACGTTTATTATAAATTCAGGGGAAAGTGTTTCAGCAGCAATGATACCAGTATTCAGCGGCTAAAGTAATAATTATTACGAATGGTCCGCATATAGCGAGGCCAATAATTATTGTCACTGCTCTACAATAATGGCATATAACAAAAGACACCTGACAATTTTTTACATTCTTGAGCATGAGGGCTATCAGATAATACTGTAGAAAAAGAAATGCGCCCATATGAAAATGTAATAGTCCAATAGAATCATGGTGGCATAAGTCACCAAATGACAGGAAAAGAAACAGTTTTTTTTTTCACTAATATCTCAGAAGTGTCAAAATGGCCTTAGCCATTAGCGTAGAGCAATGGCAATATGTCATAACACTGAAAAGACTCAAGCGATACAGGTCGTTTTAGCGTCTACGCTGCCTACAACCCTCTTCCTTCCTAACCATGTCTGCATATATATATGCGCGTGAGCATGTCAAAGACTCAACAACAGCCCGCCTGTAACACTCCTCAGCAGTCATCAGAGTGACATGTTCCACACTCTTCATGCACAGGAAACCCGGCTCTCCTGCATCATCTCAACGCCACAGGCACATGGACAGTTTAACCTTCGGCTATACAAAGGATCCAAACGGCGGACGCTCGTGGAGCTTGTACAAGACAGCAAGTCTTCTTTACCTTGTTTCCTCCCGCCTGCTCTTTGATTTGCATCAACATACACTGTTTATCCATGGCCGTTAACTGCCCTCTTTCCAGTGTTCTGATATGTTCAACTCACGTAGTACATGCACTTACTGCCCTAGTACCTTGAAACTTCAAATTTAACACCAACCTTCCAGCGTCGCCGCCCGGGCTGATATTTACTTTATTTTGTTTACAAAGTCGAGCTGTAAAATTTCGGTGCGCATCATCTCGGCAGAAAGAACCACCCTGTGCGTGTAAAATGGACATTTATCCTGTAACCCTGTACAGCAAAGTTGACATCGCCATCCAGGAAATCACCTGTGGGGGTTTCACTTCAAAGTCTGCATTTGGCAGTCAATTAATTAACGAATTAATCAGTTAGTCAAACAGTGGATCGACAGAAACACAAGGGTTCGGGCTTTGTCCATATTGTGTATACTGCTGCGAGCCTAACACCAATGTTTTTTAAACTTCAGCTGTGTCTAACTTTCACAAAGACAGGTTAAATACTGTTTGAAATATTGTTTATGATGTTTTTAAATGATTCTTTTTCATTTCCCAAATCCCACATATTCACTGGTACAATTACATGTTTGCAGGCATACAACTGAGAAAGTAATGCATTTGTATAACATATTAAGATTTTTTTTTTTTTAAAAAGGGGAGGGGGGGGGTGATGTAGAAAATCAACTTCCGCTTCAACAAGGAGAGCAAATATACTTTGAAATGGTGCCTATGATGAGCCTGTATTCAACTCCTGGAAAAACCCATTAATGCTGACACTTCCATTCAAATGTTCATTTACCCGAGTCAGTAATTTTGTGGCTCACTTGAGGGTGAGAATGGCAGCAAACATTCTCCCGTGAGCCTGCTATGGTGTATGCTAAAGGTAGAGGGACGTAAATGATCCTCGCACGTGCGTCAGACCCTCCATCGTTTGATCCGCTTGAGCGAAAGCAGATACGGCCTCTGCAAAACAAAATACAAATACGGGAGTTGTGTACGAGGCAAAAGCCTCCAGGTTCGTCCTGCAGACTCTCGTAAACGACGGAACAGAAAATGGCAACCCAGAATTTGAACCATTTACCAATGGGGTGAGGCAAAAAAAAAAAACCATCAGCTAGTTTACAAACATAGTGTTGGTCTGTCACAATGGGTGCTCCACTGCATGCATTTCCCTAAAGCGAACTCGCCAAGGCCACGTCATTTACTTCTTACAAGTCGTTCCTATGTTTTGAAAGATAATAATGACTGAGAGGGTTAATGCTGGTCCGACCATCGTGAGAAGCTACGTGCTCTGTATATAATATGTGTGCTCGTATGTGTACGTCGTCGTGTGTACATGTGTAATGCACAAATGCGCATTCATGACAGTCTTTCCTCCACCGTAATCATTGTTAACAGTTACAGAGGGAAGATGCTGGGAGTTTCAAGCAAATTACTACCCCTTGATTAAGATAGCATCCACTGCTTTCTTGCAAAACTTACCCAAAACTTGATGGATTTCTGCGTAGTTGATTACTGGGTGCCAAAGGACTCCTGCAATACTACAGTAATGCTGTGTCCACCTCTTCTAAAGACATTACATCCCGGGAAAGGGAGGGCAAATACATTGACAAAACCATTGTAATAACTGTAAATACGGTCAGTCTGCATATATTATTCTCGCAACCTTATTCCTTGCTTGTTCCAACTCCACTTTTTGCACAACTGACAAATCCGACGTTAAAAGTTTGCAGCTTTAGTATTATGATAAGGAGTTAGAATAAATTGGAACTGTGAAATGGCTTGGTAAGTGCCACGACCCATTTTAATCAAGTGTCAAAGTGTGCATTTTGCTATAGCTCTCTTACATGTAACATAATAAAAGATCTCCAGTTTTTTTCTCCAGAAAATGGAGGTAGAACAAGCAAGAACTAATGTCATGGTAAGGTAAAATAAAAAAAATACTAGACCGAAAGTCACAGATTTATCGAACGATAATTCCAGTTTCCAACATCACAGTTTTTGTGGGGGTTTTTTCATCACTACTGACCCAAAGATGAATAGTATGCGATTCGTTAAAGATTGCCTATGAATTGCAACAACAGTCCAAGTAAAAAGTATCTAGTCTTGTGTGCTTTCATCCTCCATTAACAGCCCAGTGTTTTCATCTCTTTGTGCCCAGCTTTAAGCCAAACACGGCAGTATCATGACACCTCTGGAAAACTAACAACAAAATCATCAGCTGATGCTTCCTAACATTCTGGCGCTTTTGACATTTTCTTTTTTTTTTTTTTTACAAACATTCATAATTTTCCCCTATTCATTCAAATGTTGTCTATAGATCGGGGGAAACGAGAAGGCATCTTGAAAAAGACGAACCTAATTTTGTGAATTAGCCATGTCACTTCCCACATCAAAGAACTTGTCTAGAACACTTCCCATTTTTTGCTCGTAGGCAAGTACAGGAGTTCTAGCTGGTACTAAATGCAAACGTATTATGCGTGCCATTTTCTGGGGAAATCATGTTACATCATGTTGTTGGGTCATGGCTGGTGTATCTGTTGTGGGAAGTTTTGTCTTTGATTTTAAGTTTTTCCAAAACGCCAGCGGCAGTAGAGTCAACGCTCAGCTTCATATCTAGAATCGAAACAAATTGCTGGCTAACAATAAAATTATCTTGTCTTGACTAGTTAAAGTCTCTTGCTAAGTGGAGTACATCGATTTCAAGGACACAAGAGGTACTGTCTCCATGCCTTGTCAATAATTTTACTGGGTACGCTGCACGCCAAGCGCTTCGTGGTTTCCAGATCCATTGACGAGTGGCTGGCCACAATTAAATCGGATACTCAAGAAAGAGGAGATGATGGTTAAGACGGAAACTGAAGTGGTGGTACATGCACTTCTTTTCCTGGAAAATCGAACAGAAACTGAGTCTTTTTCAGTGTAGCTGGAGATTAGCCCTATCGTTTCCTTCGGAACTGCTGGGTGATTTCAGCTTTAATTGCTTATAATTGGGATTATTGTCATCATCGCCGGAAAGTGAAAGGAGTAGCAAACCGTTTTCCATTTTCGAAAAGAAACTAATCACTGTCCACGGTTATCAGCAAAATCTGTAAGGATTCTGACCTTACACTGTTGTCTTTTCCCTGGTTGAAATGACATTTTAGATAGCTGTCTCTGGAATATCTCGTCGTTTCTATGTACTTCTTTACTTTGTTTTTTGCTACGGTATCGTTGCATGTGGTCGAACGATTGTTGAAGAAAGGTTTACCAAAATTTAAAAATCTAATGCCCATGCTGGTCGAGGTTCATGCATTTAACTGTTTCATCTTGACGCATATTAAAGTTTAAAGCGGGGGGAACTTTATCACTTCCTCTTCCGAAAATAATTTTAAATGTGCGCGTTTGTCTTCAAACAAGGCTGGCTTTTAATAAATAAAAAATCTGGGACTGATAAATTACCACTATAATTCGAGTCAAACTGAACCACGTACACTTCGCGGGAGTGACGTAAATCAAGAAGCTTAGCGATAATCGAAAGTCTGCCTGAACTGATGGATGTAAGTCCCTATCAGCGCCAATCTCCGAAACTGCGGCAAAATTGAATTTGTTTTCCTTGATACAGTGACAACACCGACTAGCAATAGGGGAAAACTGTGGCATAGGTTAATGTCTTGGTTATGTAGGGCTCTAGGAGGCACAGGGCCAGAAAAAGAACAAGGAGAGAGAACATCTTAGAAAACAAGGCAGAGATGCCAGACGGCAGTTTGCACTTCATAAAGGAAAGATATCGAACTGGGTATGTTCCTCTAGAGCGCTTTTCTTTCTAGCTCTGTTTTTTTAAAAATTAAAAACTTGAGCGGAAACTTTCTTTCCGTCTCAAACTTCTTCCCAGCCTGGATGTACTATTTCCAGTTCGGAAACCTGACATGTCTTTCAAGCGTCTGACTGTTTATTCATTGCAGAGCCCTGGCCTTTTATTTCCCTCCACACTCTGCCAATTCGCCTGTTGACCGCTTCTTACTTCAAGAAGGTGAAGCATCGTTTCCTCTCACAATAAAGTCTAAAAGAAAGTGAGCCACCATCAAGAGATAGATGCAAACCATGATCATATAACAACCGAGGCACAGAATACCGAGACGGACCATTCCTTCTTTCACTATATGTCCACAACTTGCGCGCGTATAAACGCGGTGAGTACTAATCACAGAGCTCGGTGGTACTGGTCTTGTTCTTCAATTATGAAAGGGAGTGGTGCAAATTGTTGCACTGTTGGCATGGATGATACGCGCAAATGTCGACGGCCACAATTTGGCGAATTGATTCGACTCTGTATCCTGTGTTTCGGACAGCGACACCCGAACCGCTTTCTTCCAAAACAACTGTACATTTAGTAAACAAAAAAAAAAACAACAACATGTATATGATGAAAGAAGTAATAATTACAGACTGGTAGCACTTATTTTGTTGGAAACAAAATTCCTTCACTGGGAATTCCGACATTTGGTACTTCCATTGATATCACTATCAGCATTCACCTGCCAAGGAGAGGTGGTGAAAGATGGGACTTGTAGCGATACCGATTTTTTGTTGTTGTTGAATATTTCAGGTTTTACCGTTCAGTGTCGTATTCCCCGCCATATTGCTGGCGAAAATATCCTCATGCTGGCTGGTTTTATCAAACAGTATGCTGTCAGTTCACTACTCCGTGATAAAATCGCGACTTCAGTTCTTGTTTGTTTTACCCTTACTTTCTGAAACACTGGAGATCTTTTAGTACGTAGAAGAGGTACACGAAATGCACACTTTGACACTTGTTTAAAATGCGTTGTGGCACTTATCAGGCTGTTTCACAGTTCCGAATCATTCGTACCCCTTATCACAATAATAAAGCCGCAAACGTTTAACGTCAAATTTCTCAGTTGTGCAAAAAAAAAAAAGAAAAAATAGAGTTGGAACAAACAAAAACAAAGGTCGCCAAGATTGCCACCTGAGCCAGAATAACTGTTTCCATGTACAATAGAAATTACAATGCTCTATACAAATCGATATTTCGTTGTTGGCATATAACGGGATGATTCTGGACTGTAAGCTTTAATCGAATGCTAATCTCGCCAAGTTCAAAGCACGAAAGATAGCTGCATGCTATTCGTAGGCAACAAGGAGAAATATATCATACCTCTTATTAATTAATACAGTGCTGTTCACTGTCACTGGCTGACAACACACTGGTTCGTAATTATACTCCATACCCCACACACTGAAAATATAATATAATGCTAATAGATTTTCTTCGCTGATACTTCAGTTCCCAAATCCCACTGACATTTCAAGTCTGTCCACGGTATTAAAGGTTTTTATCCCTGTGAAATATTGATGGTCTCGGCCCTATGAAATATTAATGGTTGCATCCCTGTGAAATATTAATGCTTCCGGCCCTTTGAAATATTGATGGTCTCACCCTGCGCATGTGAAATATTAATGGTTTCATCCCTGCGAAATATTATTGGTTTCAACTCTGTGAAATACTAATGCTTTCATCCCTGTGAAATATTAATGGTTTCATCCCAGTGAAATATTCTATTTGAGTTGTCACACCGTTTTCACTTCTTTTTAATTTTCTCCTACTTCTTAGTCCTATTACACCCTCGTTTGTCTGCTCGCTGAATCACATTCTGTAAAAATTTTGCACGACTTCTCATCATTCTGCTACAATTCACCCTCACAGCTCTATCGCAACATCAACGCAAAGTTCGCTTTTGTCCTTGCCACCATGCCAAATCTCTGTAAACCGGTGAGCACTTTCGTTTTGCGCGCACGTTCTTGTTATTTATCTTTGGCGCTATCCTTTAATTAGTTCAGTTGGTTGGGCTACTCGCAGCCATTAACAATTATAATCCCCCCCCCCCCACCCCCATCCGTGACATCTGGTGGTCCGGTCTTTCGATCCTCTGTCACACCATTTCTCCGTTCCCAACCAATCAGCCTACCCCAACCAACCAGACAACCAACCAACCAACCAACCAAGCATTAGCAACCAACCAACCATCCAGCCAACCCATCACTTCTCTACTCTGAGGATATCTCCTGACGACACGCCTTCTCTACCGCCATCAACCTCGCCAACATTTCCACATTAGCTGACTCCCTGACAAGATCACAAAGCTCATGAAATACTCTTCCCTCTTCTCCCAACACATGTATTTCTATCGCCTCACGACCTAGTGCCAAATGCCTACCGAAAAGTGCAGAACAAAGAAAAACGAGAAACACCACAGCAGAATTGGCAGACGCCTATCTTTTATCTCTTGCTAATAATATCACCTTTGACACTTAGCATCCGTTTCTTTCCTTCGCTGAGGTAGCTACAAGTTAATTAATCAAAAAAAAAAAAAAAAAGGACTGCCGTTACTTATCAATAAATTGTTATTTTGTTATTTCGAGCACATCTTGAAAAACTGTTCACTAATGGAAATAATTACCTGGCGTCATAATTATCTAACTTCATTAACGAAAAGTAGGTGTGCAGTTATATTCAATGAAAACAAATAGAAGCTCTCACACATATATTCTGTGCTTTTGAAGAGTTTTTAAACTGGCCAATGATAATTTACCTGTTACCAAGAAAAACGAATGAAGAAGATTCAGATTTCCAACGTAGAATTTTTATCACTTCTTCGTGGTACATTTTCTATTTTATAAGCAATACCGTACCTTTCCGTATTTCAAACACTTCCAGTATGATTTCCTGTTTATGTTAGAACTTAGCCAACAAAAGTATCAATGAATCAAATTTTAGCAATATTTTGGTGCAAATAAGAAAGCACAGTATCATTCTCCGTGTGGTGTTGGCGCAGCCTCTAGAAGAAGCACTGAATTGAGTAATTCGTTATTCAAAAACACCGTGTTGCGAGGAAGAACTGAATTTCAAATGACACGATAGCGGTCGCTTTGTACGAGGAAACAAGCAAGACGATGGACAAAATGCAACAAAATGATAGCATGCGAGGAAACCCTACCAGAAGTGCCACCCCCCAGCCACCTACAACGAGTAAGACAGCAGGGTTCGTAGTTCTCCGATGGTGCCTACAAAATTAATGGTGTCTTGTTAGTTTCTAGCAGAGGCAGTCAGTAAAGAGGACGATGATGACACAATTAGTTTCCTATGTCTTGCTCAACGCCGTTGAGTTCTTTGGCTTCTCGGAGACTTCAGCGTAAGGTCCCAAAGTCTTGCTGAACGCCGAAAGCCTCTGGCAGTGTAAGTAATAATGTACGTGCACGTACGCATTTGCTTCATTGCGGACTTGTAACAACAGGACTGACCGTACCTCAAGATGGAGGAACCATGGATTAAAAATGTCTGAGCCCACCAAACACAAAAGTGTTGAACTAAGTGTTTCATGATACATAAATCACTGGGACAGATGCATACGTTATGATGCTGAAAACTGCACTGGTCATGAAGTCGTGTTGTTAGGGCATGACGTTCTCCGTTTTGTACGTTCCGAAAGATCAGAACTGAGGACCTCTAAAAGAGTCAAAACACAGCTGATCGAAACCTTCCTTAAACTCAGGTAGAAACAACAACAACAACAAACAAACAAAAAAGCATTCATTAGGTAAGCTAATCAATGAATATATATCCTATTACATATTATTATAACGGCTGGGGAAAAAAAAATAACTTCTCCGGTAGACTTAATAATGGAACCAATTTTAATGACCAGGGAGTTGACGCAAATCAGTGTTTCACATCATTCTCCCTGCTTTCGCATCCCCCATCCCCCGTTGGAGAAGCGAACAAAGCAGCTTTTTTGTGTGAGTTTTTATATCATTTACACAAGGACAGACGCGACTCGCTTTGTCCGTACCATACGATATGCCCATTCCCAAAAAGTATAGCACGGTTTAAAAAAAAAAAAAAAGCAGTACGACTGTCTAATAGGATGACGACAGAAGCCGCTTGAACCGACGAACCCAGCGTAACTTATGGGAAATTTTATATCCGAGGGCATTTTGTTTGTTGTGTGAGCTGGAATAAAGTGATGCTTGCGTTGTATTACAACATGCAACTTCCATAATTCCACTCCTCTGCAACTCTCTCTTCCTTATGAAGTGGCCGCCTAAAATGTATGTGCTGTTTCTTGTGTTCAGTTCAAGATCTCATTCTTTATTGCCGCAATAAAAAAAAAAAAAACAGCCAGCTTGTTCGGAATTTAGTTCTTTGTTTTGTTTTTTTTTTGTGTATAGGAGTGATTCTACCCGGACTTCCGGTAAAAAAGAACTCATTCAACTGGAGATTAATTTTACCTGCAGCAACACAGTACAAAATAATTAGGATCATCTCTGCTTCTGCGCGCTCCTGCATTTTATAACGGAACTGACCTGATCTCCTGCACAATGCTGTTTGTCAGTTATAAGTCAAACCCTCTGGACCGGCCATAATCTTGAACTCGAGCAATGCAGTCTCACCCTGGTACAGTTCTCAAAACATTTACTCACATCCTGAATTACATTCAGTTTATACACAATGTCTCCAAAAGAAGTTGTATATTATATACGCTTGGAAATTTTATTTAATGCAGTGTCTTTCAGGACCACCGAAGATTTATAATTCACTGAGAACAAATAAATGTGTAATTCTTGATTTTGATTCATCCCCTTTGTTCAACCCGATCGCCGTTCTGGGCCAGACACTGATGTCGATGCAATTCAATAGAGTTGCAAACAACAGGTGGTTTATTTGTGTGTGTGTGTTTGTTTTTTTTTTGGATGGACACAATCCGCAGATCAAATTTGCAGCAATGACCACGAATCTGTAACTCGAAGGGCGTGCGAAGGAATCACTTGGACTATTAATTTGCGGCAAAAGATAGCTCAATACACGACGTGCTGCAGGCTGTAGTACTCTCTTTTAGAGTGACAACAGTCGGGACAGGAACATGCTGTTCCTAATGTCTTCGTCTTCAATGTACTCTTTACCGCTGAAATTGTAACGTGTGCCGCATGTGTTGAATGTTTATTGCAATTACGGTCACCATTGGTACAAAGCCTAACATAAAAACTAGAGTCCGTGCGTTTTGCAAAGCAAGGGGGGGGGGGGGGTTATAATAATTAATAATGGCTGCAAGTTGCTGATTTATGATCTTTAGTCTAAATACAAAGCCCGATAGAGAAAATATTGGCTTGCCTTCACTCAGCAGCTATGGTTTATATTTTTAAAAAGTGCTACGGTCGCCTAACATCGGTCTTTTTTTTTGGGGGGGGGGGGCATTGTTAAGATGCATTTCTTAGATCTTGAGTCCTCTAAAGTGTATGGCGACGATGAATTGCTCAGTTAATCAGTCAAATGTGTGCGTACAGCTTGAGATGAAAATGCTGTTTGACACAAAAAAATAATCCAGACACCCAGGTATATTATTCGGATGCCGCCATCCGAGATCAAAGGAAAGCCATCGCGAGGTTAAAGTACTAGCACATGGATAAATGGCGGAGCGTGCAGTGCAATCTATGGATAATGCGAGTTTCTTTTTTTTTTTTTTGTATGGTGCGCTCAGTGGCACAGCGCTCTCACACTGCTTAGTCTTCCCTGTACTAAATGCTGTGCCGCCTTTCCTTGTGTCTCATGCTTGTTCATAGAGGATCAACGAAGTGTATATTCACATTCATAACCGTTTACTATTCATTCCCTCAGTCATGTGAGTGATGCCCGAGTCACGTCAATTTTATTTTCACTGTGTCGTTCATTCAGTGGATAGATTTCTTCACTTTGCGTGCACTTTTTAAAAAAAAAGAATTTTTTTTTTCGAATTCCTAAACATTCGGGATTTCAGAATCTATTAGCTGAACTTAATGATACCGCAAGTGAATGGCTGACCGTGTTGCTCACAGATTACCAGTGATTAATGAATTTAAAAGGAACATTTGCAAAACATCACTAATAACTTGTCCCCTTAGAAGGACAAGGTTCTATCTCCACTTTTGCGGAAATAAGCGATACACTAGACACTACTTCTACAGGCCTCCTTATTTGTGGGTCAAAGTATCAAGCCAATACGGTGTGTAATTGTGTAAGTAGTATTTTTAAAAGTCTTATCTCTAAAAGCTATTGAGCAAGTGAAACTTCAACCATCAATTTCTCAATAGTTGACAGAAAGGAGTTAGAACCTTGTCATTCTAAGGGGATGAAATTTTTTCAAATTCATTTTAACTCCCCCCCCCCCCCCCCCCCTGTCGTTTTATAACATTCTCAAATGGATGCTTTGAAAGATTCACCACCTAACGCCGAAGAGAACATTACTGCAACATATACACTTGTGATCAATTGTGTTGAGTGTTGCCTTCCGTTAAATGTAGGATTGAGCCATTGATTCAGGTGTGAAAACGTTAATTTGCATTTCGCGTCGATAACGGCGCGTTTGCACTCTTTTTTTACAATTCTTTTTCTTCCCCTTCTTCTTGGGGCAGTGTTCGCCCTTTGAAGCACCAGCTGTACAGTGGTATAACATCCAGTGTTATATTATTTATTTAATCCCCAGGCTCCTTTCTATATTCTGAGTGCAAAGGAAATAACAGGTGCTTCCACGACGTGCGTGCTTGTTTCATGTACAATGGGATTAAGGACGTTGTAACGTGTTGTGAGGAGGGACTGCACGTATCGTACACTTGGCGGAGTGGTTGACCCTCATTCGCAGGTGAATTTTATTGACAGTGTGTGATTTCTGTGCTAAATGCTGGCGAGGACGAGAGGATTACGTAATACTGCATCAGTGACACTGGACATGTATTCACCTTGGTGAGTAGAGCGTAATGTATGCGTGTGCGACTATACGGAAGGATAACTAGCTGGACGTAGAGGGTTTCAAAACCGCGTTGCATTCATTGCCGTCTTCGTGTGTTTTGCTAACATTCGTGAACTTTCCGATCAGAATGGCAGGAAATCGGAACACCTAAAAACATATTTTAATATGCAGCTTTACCACTGTTTTCTTTTTATCCAGCACACTGATGACCTTAACAAGAACAATGTACGCAGTTCATCATGCCGTTTTTGTTGTTGCTGCTGTTCTTTTTTCTCTGAAGTTGACTTCCCGAGCTTGGTGAACGACCATTATTCTAGCACTCTTAAGGGGCTGACACTTGCAGATTGCCAGCGCCGCAGAGCAGATAAAATGTTATACCAGAGAGTATAAATGTATAGAGAGATCTCACTTCCGCCAAATCGCGAAACTAGGTTGCTGCGGTAAACAAGAAATTGAAGAATTGAAAGAGACCGCCTTCACCAAAGATATTGTGCATATCTGTTTACTGTGGTTTGTTCGTATTTTTGGGCTGACTGAAACTATTTAGAGACGCTTGCAGGTTCTTACGCCCCCGTGGAAATGCACAAACTGGTATTTTTTACCGCAGCGACCTACTTTCCGCTCCATGCTAACACTGGTTTCGCGGAGCCGCCCGTGTCTTGCAGTGCAAATCGACAAATAGTGAAACCTCTCTATATATCTATACTCTCTGGTTATACTAATTGGGGGAAAATCGTACTGCGAACAGAGAAGAGCAGAGCAGATAAAAGTGTTATATTGGAGAAGACCTACCCGAGTGCTCTGCTCTGTCCACAGACTGAACACACAAGCTTTCTGCTCTACTCTGCTCTTGCGGCAGCATGTAAAGGCCCTTCCGTTTTGATTATGTCCTGCCGTGCAGCCAATGATTCTAACGCACGAGGACACGATCCTACATTGTTTATTCAAACTGTTTCTTTCCTTTTCGTAAACAAAACAAAACAAACAAACAAACAATACTGTGCATCGAGTTCCTGGTTCTCCTATCTCACTTCCTCGTTTCACTACTCATTCCGTTCCTTTTACTGCCAATAAGGTATTTTACACACATTTGAATCAACGCCTTCGTATTTCTCATTTTGAGTGGGTGGGGTGGGACGGGGCGATCATAACAGTGTCAACCCCGGCATCTGTGCCTGAAATAATGCTCTTCCTAATTTTCTAATACAAAAATATATGATACGTTCGTCTTTCCCACTGGATATCCCATCTGCAACTCACTCGCGCCCAGTGCACTAACTATATCAGGATTTTATTCTGTTCTATTATATTGTGGCCATTATATTATTCGTTTTCACACTCAAAATAACAAGACCGCACAAATGAAAATGTAGGTTGAAAATGCAAAGTTCCCAATCGTTTTCAGACATGAAAGCAGTTTTGACTTAGGTCACTGCCGCGGCCTGGACAATTTTCACCACCACAGTAAAAACGAATGTCAGTCAAATAATACGATAAATACTATAATTCTATTTGATTGTTTTCGTTTCCTTTGGTCGCCAATTGAACAAAATTACCCAGAATCGAATTCTATCGGCGCAGTCTGCCAATCTGTCTGTAACGTAACCTCGTAACTAGATGAAAAAATCCCCCACGGTAGAAGTTAGGCTACTCTCACAAAGAATTTCTGTACCGACTTCTCTGCTATTTTTTTGTTGGTTTGTTCTTTTGTTCTCTCTCATACAAAATGCTGCGTGCGGCCAACCCCAGCCATACACACCATGATTTATAGGAGATCCGCAGACAAAACTAAAGAGATTTTTGAAAAACCATAGCAGCTCAAGGCAGCCAGGGAGCTTTTCTTTTTAAATATTAATGGCCATCTCGTGAGACAACAGAGGCAGCATTTTGTAGTTTTGCTGCAAACACGGCAGCTCTATCAGAAAGGGCACAATTAGAAACGTTTTCAGCAAACGGACTTGCAGACTCACATTCTTCTTCTTCTGGGCTGGGTGAATACACCGCTGGGCAAACAAACTGACATACATACAGTTCCTCAGACACAGGAATGCCAGTTGGATTTTACAGAAATTTCAGACTGGGGTGGCGAGGACTCTCCTAAGTCGGAGACGCTGCAGTTAAACCATAAAAGAAACGTTCATGTACATCGAAAACCTTTTGTTTCCACTATCAAAAAGATAAATTCATAGCTAGAAAATACATGTACCTTGAAACAGTGGGAATGCCGTACAGTGATACGGTGGCCTGCAGGCAAGGTGCTCGCCTCTCATGCCGAAGGTACCGAGTTCGAATCCCGGTCGGTGCAGGCATGTTGGATGTTTGGGATTTTTTTCAAATTTTCCTGTCCCTGATCCTATGGTAGGTAGGATCGAGCACCTAGACTTCTCGGATAAGGACGAAAAATTCGGACTGCCTCTGTGCCCGTTTCGCACGTTAAAGATACCTTTGCAGTTGGAAATCCAAAAGAGCAGGCCGAACCGCTGCCGGGGCAAAATTCTAAAAAACGAATCCCAACCATAACAAGAAAAATAAAAACAAAAAAAGTGAGATATAAATGCCAAGGGCAGCGAACCCCCATAAAACAAAAACCTAAACACAGTTTGGCCTAAAACTACCCTCCAGGTAAGGCGAACCTGCGGGTACTACACACGATTAAGGACTCGTGCGTGCAGATATGGCAGCTCTCGGCTGTCGCTCAATATGCTGCAAATTTCACTTCAGAATAACTCCAGAGGGCCACGTGAGCCACAGGCTGAGTGATACTTCATTCTATCTCACAATCTCTTCAAGAGTGGTACTTCCACTACTGCAACACACTGTGTTATTTACGTTAATTCAGCCTTAATGATATGCGCTACTGTCGGCCACAGAAACATTAGGACAAGACAAATCGATTAAATCAACAACGAACACGGACAACAACGACAGTAGCAGCGACCACAACAATAAACACAATAAAACAACAAAACGACTCTTCTGGATCCGTCCACGGTGAACTCCCAGTGGTGGAATGCGCGGGGGGGGGGGGGGCACAATGCTGGGCCGTTTTATCTTATTTGACATTTGTAACAAAATTGTAACGAAAGAATCAACAGTGTGGCTGTATAGCTGTGGAAGCTGTTCCACACAGCTTTCATGGGACACCACGAATCAATAATTTTTTTTTCTTTATTGAATACTTAAAAAAACTATAAGGACTCTGCCTGTATTGGAGGAAAAAAAATGGACGAATGCAGCACTGCACCCAAATCGTTTTCGTTCCGGTTCTTCAAACGCGCCAATCCAGACAGTGAACATTCACCCGCCAGTCAAAATCATTCGACTGATAATCGGCAATACACCACCGATGTGCCCCATACAACAGAAATGGTAAAACCTGCAAAAGATGGCTGAGAGACTGTGTATGCACTATGCCTTGATATAAGAGGCCCTTGGTATTTTACACTGTAAGGCATAGATGAGTAGTGAAAACAACTCAGTCTTTTCTTTATTCGGCTTTGTAAATAGACTACTACGGTTCCCCAAAGCAGCCTATTTCTGCAACGCCTTTGAGGTGCTATCAGAAACCTCCCAAATTCAAAACTGAAGTGGACGCCATTATTTTGGGTCAGCCGCCATTTCCATGATATACTTGATGATCTCCGCATTTAATTTCCAACCGATGGTAGAAAAATTATATCATTAAATAAATGAGAAAACTCCGCTCAAGAGCACTTGGGCCAGGAGAAATATAATTTCGTGCGGTGTAATGTTCACTCATGTCAAGATCACCTGTTATTACATTCCCTCTTGCCAGTCCAGAGAAGACTCTCGGGATCTGCCATATATTTCAAGGCACAGAGAAGATGTAATCAAGAACACCGATAATAATTAATGAAATTGATTACTCTTTGTGATTGTATAATAGATCACAATGCCAATGATACAGGTTTTCCCCATGCCTGTTAATTATGTAACTAGACTGTTCATCTTCATCTCCTTTTCTTCTGCATTTCGACTCAAGAATACTTGTCTTCAGTCCACCAAAAAGCGGTTCATGCTTACATTATACACTCCGCTCTCAGAACACAAACATTCTAAACGTGTGACCGTGTTTTAAAGTCAACGTATATATTTTATTCTTGACTTCTTCTACAGTATAAAACAACTTTATGATTAATCAATAGGGATTTACATCCGTACATTCACAAAGCCTCCCAAACAGCTCAGAAACAACTCACAAAATAAAGTGGTTTTAATGTATTCGCCAAAACGGTAGCCAGGCAATTTGATCTAATCTGATTTGCCTTTAGAAGAAACCAAATTCCCCAAGGCCCTTAATGATTGGATCTACAGTCTAGATTATAAATCCGGCGCAGCTGTTGCCTTTCATTCTCAAACAAACATTATATCTCTGGCCGATTCAGATTAGATTTGCTGGGCCGGTGAATTCCCAACGAGGAAAGTCTGTCATTTACTGGAGCTCCCAGACAAAACACATGACCTGTCTGTTCCCATAGCTCCTGATTGGTTCATGCCTGACCAACATCACGTCCAGCAGCATAGTCACGTGATGACAGTGCACTGGAAAGGAATTCAAAGACTGGTTCAAACGGCATCAGTGGCGGATTTATATTTTTGGGGACCCTGTAGCTTCAACTGTTATTGGGCTCCATCCCAACCTGCAACAGTAGGCCAACATCCAAGATTTACTCATTAAAAAAAATTTCATCAGGACCCCTTCGGGAATATGGGCCCTGAAGCTTAAGCTTCATTAATTTCACAGTGGATCCGCCACTGGACAGCATTGGTGTTGTTTTTTTTTCAACTGCATTTATTATGTTCTTGCAGGTTGTGTCTCCTCGAATTCTTTCGCGATCTTTCTTTTTTTTTTTCTTTCATCTAACAATTATACCAATGACACTTCTATACGCTGGGTGACTCCCCCGGGTTGTTTCCTTTTATTTTCATAAATTCCGCTTCGCCTTTCCATCTTTAATTTCCTTTGTTCTACAGCGCAATGAGTCCACTCCCCTATTCTAGATTTTCCGGTAATATACTGCTGGCTCTATCAGGAAACCGCACAAATGCAATAGAACAAGTTTTATGAAAGAAGAAAAACACAGTGCTCTTTCACAAGAAATGTATTCCTTTTTCTTGCGTACATGTTCAGTTATGAAGTTTGAACATAACCTTTGAAGTAATACTGTAACTTTTCTTTTACATCCCCCTAGGAATCCACAGAATATTAATTTTGGTAACATACAATTATCATCTGCAGATGTGCGAATGTGCTTATGGGGTTTCATCAAAGGGCCAACGATACCTCGATGTAATGTTAGCTTCTTTCTCCCCGTTCGCCTCCTCGCTGGATCGTATTTTGACGAGCTTTGAACTCTCTTCCAATGCAAAAGAATCTTGAATTTTAAACATCTATTCCTTCTGTCTGTCTCTTCGTCCCCGAGCCACCTTGAAGAAGACCTTGCAATGCAAAGACAAGTGTGGCACAAGCCAAATCGATCTGTGTGGTTTCTTGAGAAAACAGCTTTCAGGCCTGCATCAATAGATGATGAGGCACAATCAAACAAAGATTACAGTGTTTGGCGCAACCTGTTGGCACTCATCACTCTCCTCAATGCTGTGTTTAAAAGGCGGCACCTCCGGTGGGTGTCTAGTGTGAACTTGTTCTACAATTAAAATGACAAAACGGTCACCAAACTCTCAATTCTGTGCTAAAAAAAAAAAAAAAAGGCTGCACCGGGGGTAGGGGGGAATCTAGTATAAAATGGTTGTAAAATTAAAAGTGGTAAAACGGTTCACCATATCTCAATGCTATGTCAAATGGGCAGCCCGTATGATGGGGTGGGGATGGGTCTGCTGTAAAATCGTTATAAAATCAAAAAAGATAAAATGGTTAACGATCTCTCAATGCTGTGCTAAGTAGGCGGCACCTATGATGGGGTGGGGATGGGTCTGCTCTGAAATCGTTATAAAATCAAAACTGGTAAAAATGGTTAACGATCTCTCAATGCTGTGCTAAATAAGAGGCACCTCGGATGGGATGGGGATGGGTCTAATGTGAAATTGTTGTAAAATTAAAAATAGCAAAACGATTGATGATTCCTCAATGCTCAATGTTTCTTTTTGCTAAAAAAAAACAACAAACAAACACCACCACAACAAAGGAGGTTAGCCTGTCAGGGGAAAGGAGGGAGGGGGGGGGGTGTAGTTAGTTTAGTCTTAAATTAGTTAAATGGTTCTGGAAAATTAAAAGGACAATAAACGATTTACGATGAAATCCTTCTGGCAAAGTTGCCGACACAAGACGCCAGGTCGATGTTGGTATGTGTTAAAACAGATGTTACTGCATGCACCGCTATTGGCAACGTACCCGGATCGTTACTGTGGTAATTGCATGTAAATGCATGGTTTGTTTTGGAGTCTGATATCGTTCTTAATTTGAATGTATGTAATACCTAGAGTGGGAGGAAGGAAAAAATGGCTGGCTGGCTTATGAAGGGCAGTTTAGGAACTGCATGGATTCTAATAAAGACTAAAAGAGTTTCTGTTAATAAAAGACTGAATGACAACTATTGCACCAAGATCCTAGTCAATCACTGCATCATCTGTCATATCGTAGTATTTCTGAAATTCAGAAAAACACCGGCATACAATACTGTGTTAATAAGCAGTTTTCTTAAGTAATTCTATTAAATATGAAAACAAAGGCGCAATAAAACAGGATTCTTCCGCTTTTAGGCAATTTTCGATTCATCAGATTGTATGTCACGGTAAAGCTGGTGCCAAAACCCCAACTGACGTTTCAACTTTTTCGACCATGCATTATCTATAAGGCTAGCAGCGCACTGGGTTAAATCTGGTTAGCGTCGATCTGAATTCAAGACTTGAGCTTCCTTTGTGAGTTCAGTCACCTAGCGAGACTGACTTGTTTCAGTCTCACAAGTGTACCAAGTTCCGTTTAGTTCTATTGTCCACGTCTCAAACAAACAAACAAAACAAGAGGCATTACTGACTTGACCCCTTGCGCTATTAGCACAAGTATTGATAAAGAAGTGTTAGGCTCTGCGCACCACAGCAATTCCCAGTCTCCATTCCACTGTATGACAGTAGATATCATGTGATGACTCTCAGCTTACAACTTTGGCTTCGACAGTTTGGCTGCGGAAACTCGCAATGGCCCACAGTGCGCACTGCGTGTTCAGTTCCACGGAAAATATGCCGATGCATGAATGGACAGTAATTAATTTGCTACTGTTTGTTTCTTTTCCGCGTGATTACGCTGCTGAACATTCTGCATAATTCTTCAAAACACTGCTTTACTTGAAAAGCAATTTCAGGAGTAAAAAAACAACAAAACAAATGCCCTGAAGCTTGTAGACTGACGCAATTTTGTCTTGCAACATGCACTAAATGTTCCTAGAGTCTCCCCCCTCCTCCCCTCCCCACACACATATCATCCCCACCCCTTTTTCCTTCTTTAAAAAAAAACAATGGCCAAAGAACATCACAGTAAACAAAGAGAACGATCTTTTCTCCAGGGGTCCTCGCGGGGTCTTGGAACTTCCAGCCGCGACAAAGTTACTTCATGTAGAATAAAAAGGGAGAGAGAGAGTGAGAGAGAGAGAGAGAGAGAGAGGGGGGGGGGGAAGAGAGAGAGAGAGAGAGAGAGAGAGAGAGAGAGAGAGAAAGAGAGATGTGAAATAAAATTGGGAGAGGGAGAATAAAAGAAGCTTTGTTAAGTTTCCAGACTAGCAAAGCATGTTTATTTCACACGCATCGATACTATGTTTTGTGTGAAGAAATTAGACGTGTTCATATTTATTTCGTTTTTGTTTTTTTTCCTTTACAGCATAATAATTACACATGTACGTGCGTATCTGCCAAATCAAATCCATTACCTGCCAAATTTTCATTAGATCTACTTTCATGTTCACCATTTTTAAGTTCTACCAGGAGAAAAAGATACAATACGATGGAACTAAGGTTTATTTTGCAGTTTTACTTCTCTCTCCCTGTCTCTTCTCTCGATCTAGTACACACTTTTCAGCATTTATTATACTCTCAATAAATAAATAAATAAAAATATTACCTTACTAATGCAGTTTTGTAGGAAATAAAATCCTCCCAAAAACATAACATTAACAAACACTTCATTTCGATTACGTACTGTGTAGCCTACTAAAGAATAGCATTATTTTTCAATGAATTAGGCGGCAAAGTTTTTCTGAAATGCTTAAGCAAAAACTGCAAAAAATAGTATATAAAATTACGCCTGGCCAGGTGCAAAGCATAACATAAATTTTGCATGCTCTTGTTTGGAACCTACGGAACGCACTACTGCTAAGCTTAACAGCCTTATCTTTCATATCTTGGATTTCGCATAAATGTCATGGCCTAAAATAGCTTAACTAACATATGTGCCAGAGATCAAAATCATATACGCGCTAATCACTTGGTTTTTGCCCGAAGAAAAAGCTGAATGCTGTTAATTATATCGTTATGGACAAGGTATTGGCACATTTATAATATAATTATAACCATCACCTGCCCAAAAACAGACGCACACACATATATACGCAAACAAATTACTCCAAAGCTTGATATAATGTAAGTTAAGACATACATGGAACATCCCAAAGAATGTTCCATAATATGTATTGAGAATACCAAAAGACGACAGTGTGTGAGAGAATAAAGGGAGGGGGGAGGGGTGAGATGGGGAGGGGGCGGCAAAGCGAGAGAGAGAGAGGAGGGGGGGGAGGGCGGGGGAGAACAAAGAGTGGGTGGGGGAGGGGTTTCAGAGAGACAGTGTGAGAAAGAAAAAAAGAGAGAAATACAGAGAAGGGATGAAAAAAGAGACAGTGAGGGAAGGAGACAGAAAGAAAGTGAAAAAGAAAGACACACATACACAGAGAAACAGAGAAAGAGAGAGAGGGTGGAGAATAAACTGAGTGGCTGGAAGGCGGAGGTATGAAAAAGAGTGGGTGGAATGGGGGAAGAGAGGGGGAGGGAGAGAAAGAGGGGGGGGGGCAGAAAATAGAGAACCAGTGTGAGAGAAAGATAAAGAGACAAAGGGAGAAAAGAGAATGAAAGAGAGACGGGGGAGAGACATAGAGAGGGTGAGAGTGACACAGAGAAAGAAAGTGAGAAAGAGAGAGTGAGGGAGAGAAAGTAACAGAACAAACGAGAAGTATAATGGGTGGGGAGGGGGGGGGAGCTGGTCACATAGACACAAGTACACCAGGCTTGAGGGGGAAATGAAAAACAAATGAAGCACTGGGCAACAGAAAAGAAAAAAACGAAAGAAATGAAAGATTTAATGCATAAACATGACGGCATCTCAAATGTAAATAAATGCTGGTCTCTGTTGCTCTAATTTTCTTCTTTTAAATTGAAGCTTAGCATCATTTGGCGATTGAAACGAATGAACGAAACAGACACAGTGAGTTTAACAGTACATCGACATCTGCAGAGAATGAATTATCTGATAATGGCTAGGGAAAATGGTAGTGTTAGTGCGGTGAAAGTGAGAGAGAGAGAGAGACGGGGGGAGAGAGTGAGAGAAAGACAGAGACGAGAGAGAGGGAGAGAAGAGAGAACGGGAGACACAGAGAGAGAGAGAGAGAGAGAGAGAGAGAAGAGAGAAACGAGAAGATTGAAAGAGAGAGAGAGAAGGAGAGAGAAGAAAGGCCACGGACGGCGAAACAGATTTACACAATAATAATAAGCACTAAAGCAAACAATATTTATTCGTTCTCCGGTATAGATAGACAGACTGACAGACAGACAGATAGATGGATGGACGGACAGGCATGCAGGTAGGCAAGCAGATAGACAGATAGATAAACAGACAGACACAGATAGATAGATAGATAGATAGATAGATATGCCTCCGGAGATTTACATACGAACATTATTACCGCGAAGGCAAGCGGCTGACTGGTGCGCGGGGAGGGGGGGTCCAGGAGAGGAGGGAGAGAGAGGCATATCCATCTTACGCTATTCTCTTCGACAAGACGTGTTTACGCAATAAAAATCCTCACCTTGGACGCCAAATTTTTACCTGTACCCAACAAAACTGGGATTATTCTCAACATAAACCTGAATAAAGACGCCGTGTAATAACGGCACCGTTACAATAGTTTACAGCACTTGCTGAGGGATCTATAGGCGGGGCATACCGTACATTCAAATCACACGAGATCTGAAAATGGGCCACTGCTACAGACAGGATCATCTCAGAATCGTTCCTGCGTATCAATTATGTGTGAGTATGGCGCATGTTTCAGGCTAGCACTTTATGTTGCGCCTCCGATCTCCGTTCGCGGTCGGCTGTTAAAACCACTACGACTGCGTAATATTGGCACAGCCGAATAACTACCCCGTCCCACCAAACTGGTAGGCCTACTGATTTTGCCCGAAACACATAACATTGAAACGAAAAAATGAAAAAGAAAAAATATAAAGGGAGGGGGGGGGGGGGGAGCGGGGGAAAAAAAAAAGGGTTGTTTTTAAAAGAGAGCTTGCTTTTGTTGGTTTCCAGGAAGGGGTGGAAAGAGATGGAGGCTGAACGATAGAATTTTCATGAAAACTTTGGGAAATTAAAGAAACAAAAAAAAAAAAATGGGTTCAAGAATGATGACCGTTGCTCGCAATCATCAGTCAAGTTACTGTTTGTTGTATATTATTATAAGTAAATGTATAAATAACTGTCCTGGGCTACAAGAAGCGGAGAGTGTGAAGGAATGAGTTCAAAGCTTGTTGGCATGGTTCTTCTGTATATTTTGAATTGGCCGTCAGACCAACAATAAACTAGAAACTTGATATATTTAAGAGAGAAGTGAAAGATATGAAGAACATCCGTGGAGTATGTGAAGAAATGAAAACAGAAAGAAACGATACGGTTCTTGCAAGATGCTACGAGATAATGCTCAACGGGAACGTGGTCCATCAACAGAGATGCTGCGTTTTGTCAATGGAGGTGACCAAACTGAAAAGCAGGAGAAAGCTATTTTTAAAACATAAGTGAAACGTAGTTATGAAGAACACCAGTTTGTGAAGAGACGAAAACACAGGGAAACAATATCGTTCTTGTGTATGTTATACTACGAGATATGCTCAATGAGAATGTGGCCTATCAGCAAAAATTCCAGTCTAGTTTACACGCTACTGTATCATTTATGTAAGAATATTTTTTTTTAAAAAAAAGGGGGGGGGGGGGAGAGAAATATGAAAAGGTGAATTAATACACACTTTTGACGCGGTCATAAATGCACGGTACACCTCGGGAAAACGGGTAGAGAATCCATGGGTTTGTAGGAATATTGATGTTAGACAGTCGTTGCCAAAGGTAACAGTTCCATATATGTGATGGCAAAAAGTGATAACTGGAAGACTAGACAGGGTGCAAAAGAAGGTCAAACCATGATTCAAGGCCGGAGCGCGCCTTGAAGAAACAGACTGGAGCAAATCGTCGCCGTTCCATGTAGTAATCGGTTTTGGCTACTTTTTAGGAGGAGCAAAAAACTGTTGTATTTTAGTGCAACTGGTCTGGTTGCAATGAATTGAAGAGTTTGCTATTCGCTTATTTTTCGGTTTAGGAGTCTACAACCAAGATCATTCGATGGAGCTTTGAATGTAGTTGGAATATAATATAAAAATAGATTTTTTCGAACTTTTGAGTTACCAGTCCTAGGGAGCGCTGACGAAATGATTTTCCACCGTATATAAAGTTGCAATGACTGTATCATAGCGGCATGTAATGTAATAATAATATGTAATAAAAACAATAATAAATTCTATTCTCTGCCTTTGCAGGGGCAATCTCCTACTGAGATTAGCGATAAGATATCAACTGAACAAGAAAGAAAAGACTAAAGCAAGGCCAATTAGTTCTCAGGTTTCTGTGGAACTCTGCATGCTAAAGCTGTCGACAGTGGCAAAGATAACGATGAAATTGTATTTTTCCAGGAGATGGATCAGAAAAGAAAGAAAGAATGCAAAAAAAAAAAAAAACAGGAGATCCAATACAATGTTGTTGAAAGGCAACGCATTCTTTCTTTCCTAACACAAAGAGAACGTTCAAGAACGGGATGTCTTTACATAAATAATTACAATTTTTGCTAGCAAAATGCTGTTTTGCCAAGCTTACATTGATTTATTATGGCAGGTGTGGCAAATGCTCCGATACTGTGATGACAGAGGACACCACTGCCAATAGTGGAAAAATGGCACTGCTCAGAATGCAGTGAAGTATGTACTAAAGTATAAGATAATAAAATAAGGCATTACAAGCCACCTAATGAAAGAAATATCCGAGAGGTAACCGTGAAAACAAATGTAAAGCTAACACCGGTAATGGACTGAAATGGGGCACCATTTTGCTTTTAACTGCCACGATATACAGAACCAAAATCATGTCCTTCAAGGAACAGTCTTAATGACTGATCATCAGAATACTAAGCGGGGTCAGAAAAATTCCCGGTGAGGAGAATTTGGGAAAAGTGAAGGCTTCCATGAGCAACTGTAACATGTGCAATATGATCAGGCTATCCTATACACTTATACAGTAGTGAGCTTCCCTTTAAAACTGAGAATAAAAAAAATCTTCGCAGGAGCTCCACTATGATGGAAGTCTCACAATCAGCCTCCCCTAACAAGTGCAAAGATCAGTACCCGAGAATAGGTTTATATCAGCAAAAAATACCATGGCAAACTTGAAATGTGCTTCCCAGACGGAAAAACCCCACGAAAGTACTGCAAAGTAATTACACAGGGGAGATCTAAATGGGAAAAAAGAAGTGAATGAGAAGTACATGTTACTACAGTAACTATACGGTCTTTGACATTGTGCCAAAGGATGCCAGGTACAATCACGATACCACGGCGTGCTGCTGCCAAACCGGAGTTTCTGAGACTAAGTGGAGAATATCTGTGCGCAAATATCGCCTGGCAAAAAGAAAAAAATGAGTGGATTTTTTTTTCTTTCCTTGCTTTCTTGGGATGTGATATGTGGTGGTGGGGGAGGGGAGATAAGGTGATTTTTTGGGGCGGGGGTGGGGGGGGGGGTGTAGTTCGAAAGCAAAACTGAAACGTTACTAAGCATAAAATCATAGGGTAAAAGCGTCGATTCAAATGGGGAAGGGAGGAGGATAATAATACGATGTCTGAAAAGAAAGAGATTCAATTCAATTCAATGTCAGTTGATAATAACGTGGTCTAGAAATTCGCACAGCCCCAGGTCATTTATCGGTGGCAGACAAAACGTATCTGATATATTTTTTTTGATTTTCATTTTTTCACTTTACTCATTATTGTAATCGCTACATTTTCAGTGGTATCTACTGCTCATCCACAAAACAGTGAAAAATCACTATAGAGCATGATCTGTCACTACAGCTGCACTTTGCTGATGATAAATCAATATAATAATATTCTTGTTAATAGTTGTTGTTTTTTTTAATTACTACTTTACGGTTTGCCGGTGCCGACTTGTTATCAGCCAGCAGGATACAGCTTCCGAGACCATTTCTACAGTTGCTCATTGATCTATCTTCTCCGGATTATCCTATTTCTTTCTTTCGTTTTTTAAGCGGCATTTCGTTACAGACAAACTCTATAGGGGAGATGTGGGTAATATGGACCAGGAGATAATATGGACCACCGTCATTTCTAAAAAACGAACCAGTTTGTGGACGTCAGTACCGAATCTTTTTGAAGGAAAGGTAACTCCTACCCATCTGCATTAGTGAAAATGGCGAATCAACAAAACAAGAGTAGTCGGTAAGCAGACTTCCATTTTTCCTACTTTGCTTATAATATTGTGTTTTGTTTAAACCTATGTGTCAGCTTTAGATAGGCCATGGATTTGTGTGAAATGGTTTACGTGAGGCTTTGTCCCTTGTGCAAGCATATGCGGTAAGGTAAAGTTCACCTTTCCTGCTTTCCTGCTTGAGGAGGAGCCAAAGTGTGGACCATGGCCTAGGCTAATATGGACCACCAGTTTTAAGTAATATGGACCCAAATGGTCCATATTAGCTATTCAGGTAACTTTGTCTTATTTGCACCTAAAGAAATACTGCAACTGGATGTATAACATGTTGGGAGATTAATTAGGTCTTAATTTTTGTTAGATTTAGATCTAGATCTAGGCCCTACATGAAGATCTAATATCGGTTTACAGTCTGATCTGGATCTAGATTAAGTGGAAGAAGTGGAAAAAGATTTCTCTGCCCAGTTTAATTTCATTTTTTTCCCTTTTATTTTTCGGTGGTCAGTGGACACAAGAAGAACTGGAGCTGGCAATGGCAGCTTTTCGCAAACTGCTGCACAGCTCCGCCAACTAGCTGATCCTCTTCCGCCTGCTGCACAGCCCCGTCAACCAGCTGATCCTCTTCCAACTGCTGCACAGCCCCGTCAACTAGCTGATCCTCCTCCACCTGCTGCATGGTCCTGTCAACTAGCTGATCCTCCTCCACCTGCTGCATGGTCCTGTCAACTAGCTAGTTCTCCCCCATCTTCTGCACAGTCTGGTCTACTAGCTGTTTCTCCTCCACTTCCTTCACATTCCAGTCAACCATTTGGTTGTTTAAGAAATTTCAGGACAGTGGAAGTCATTGGAGACGGCCGATGCTTTTTCAGGGCGGTGGCTATATCTGTGGACCCTTCTTTTCAAAAATTTGTTAGGGTAAATGGTCGCCCTGTTTCTGGTGTTGAAAATCTCAGTGAACAAATTCATGCAGATGCCTTAAGAAATTCGCTTGTCTAACACATGTTAGGCAAAATTGAATCACTTGAAGAACGAGTGATTGAAGGAACTTTGAATGCAGATATGCCAGCACACATTCAATATTCAAGTATATTAGAAAGAATATGGTTGGAGAGCTTGAAATTTATGAAACTGCGCAATCCATTCAAAAAACCATTGTCATTTACACTGAAAGTGGTAACAAGCTGACCTATTATGCTGGCAGCGTTTCTTGCATCGATGCAGATGCTGTTTCTCTGAAATACACACAGTTTGGGGATAACTGTGGACATTATGAATGTCTCCTACCAACAACACAATTAAATCTTACAAGTCCACTCCGCCTCCCCCAGTTGCCCCCTGAATATAATAAAAACAAATGTTACAGCAAGAAAACTCACTCAGAAATTATCACTTCTAGCCCATACAAACGGTATCTTGAAGAGCAAATTTCTCCAAAGCAGAAGAAAGTAAAGATGACAAAAGTAGCAAGCAAAAATACTAAGGCTCAGTCCAGGAAGGTTGCAAAAGGTGTTACTGTTATGAATAAGAGTCAATCCAGAAAGGTGAAGTCTCTCAATCTCATAAAAAGAGCAATTTGGATCTGGATTCATGGTATTGTTTCATGTGTGGAGAATGCCTAAAAGAAGCTATGATTTGTTGCCGTGACTGTAAAAGATGGGCACACGTTGATTGTGCTGGTACTGGAGACCCCCAGTACATTTGTGAGTTGTGTTTATAAGTCTGAATTTCTGAAAGATTAAGAGTGGTTACGTCACACTAGACCCTGCCCTACATTAAAATTTGTTATTGGTGTAGTTGATAGAACTTTATTAAGATGTTGCTTTCCTCATTGTTACACTGACTGCTTTTGCTCATGTTTGAATTTCACAAACCTCAGACATTTGATGCATTTTGAAATAAAAAATGTCATTTTTTAAAAACTGTGTCTTAAAGCATTAATTGAATTTTTGGACATCTGTTGCTTTCTTTTTTCTTTCTGTCGTCTAATCTTATTCTTATATAAAAATCTGCCAAAATCTCATTTTCTGTTGCTGCTACTGCTAGTGCTACACAATTAACTATTTATGAGTTTAATGATCCCTGCCATTAAATTTACATACCGGTTGAAAGATTTACATGATAATATAAATTTGACACTTGCAATGAACGTATACTTTGCAATTTAAACGTTCCCAGTAACTGGTCCATATTACCTTCCATGCTGGTCCATATTTGCTCTTTCAAGGCCAAAAATGGACCAGTCGCTCAAAAGTGTACTTTACCCAATTTCTCAAAAACGACCCACGATAAAGAGACAAAACATTACATGACACATGGTAATGTTAAAAGCTTCAAGTGTATGAAATTTCTACAGATTCCCACCAAATTTGGACAAGTTACAGATGTTTTTAAAAAAGTGGTCCATATTACCCACATCTCCCCTACTATAGTTACGAACTGATCGCTTTTCTGTGTTGAAAAATTCCCATTCACAACTAGAATTAAAATGATTGTGGGGTAGGAGCAAACAACAGGCAAAACGCCACTGGCAGACAAGATGAGGATGATTATCTGGGAGGGCAAATCTGAGAAATATAGATAGAACTGAGGGGGGGGGGGGGGTGGTTTCCACAAAGAGGAAATAAATGCTACGGAACTTGACATTTGCTTACAGTATGAAAGATCAGCCATTTTTCTGCATTAAGTTCAAACATTTTGTTGGAAACCGTCTTAGAAATATTTTATTTTCATTTTTTCAAGAGGTATAAACATTTCATCTTCAGCCCGGTTTTGTCAGATCAACCCATATTTGTGTAAGCCAGTGCAGACCCACTGCCTTAGGCTGAAGTATTTATTGCGTCTGCCCTGAGTAAATAAATTTTGTTTCGCGTCTTTGGTGATCAACTCATTTTTTTCAAACTCCAAGATGGACTCACTGGCACTTCGATTATCAGACACAGTCCACTGAATCAGCTGTTTTGATCTTAACAAAATTTCATGACTCACATTTCATTTCTTCGCCATAGTATCAAAATAAAAAAATATAAAAAAATTCAAAATGACATGTCATTTGTGAAAATGTCCGGTCGTTATAAAGATCAGTACTTTCAGCAGGCAAATTCAATATAAAGTTTCAACTCATTTTGTGCAAATGTAGATAATGCGCATTTCAGACTCAATTATGTGTGTGCTAACGTGCCACGTGAACCGTATTATCATCGGTGATTACCACTATTATTTGACTCCATGTGGTCTGTTGCATGCAATCCTCTCAGACATGCCCGGCGTTGTATCGAGTCTTTCGCAGTGCAATATAAAAACAAGGGGTAAATTATTTCTAGGCGGGAACTGTCATGCCGAAAGTTACGCAAACCATATTAACGGTCTATGTACACACTTCTGTTCTTGTTTTAGGATGGGTGGCTGTTGTTAAGCTACAACATCTGAACTGTCATCAGATGGTGACATTATGTTGTACAGTTTCAATATCCTAAGATCACTGATTCAAACATTTCAATTTGTTTTATTGCTTCAATTTTCCACCCTCTTACATTTTTTCCTGATGAAGATCAATCGATCGAAAGCCTGAGTTGTCTTCCCCTTTCCATTGCGTTCTATTGTATCGTTTCGGTAATATTTTCACTCGGCTTTGCTACACACTGTTTCTTTTGCCATAGTCTGACTCTGATTTCAAGGAACAGTATTTCGCTGATCAAGTACATGCATTTTCCCCTGTCTACCCGAGTCACCCATTCGTCGACCCGTCCATTCCGCTAGAACGACCTGTAAGGTGGGTGACGAACACCGAGAGTCATGAATTCGATGTGGCCGGGGTTCTAGAAGATGCCAGGAAGTTAAAGGCCGAAACATCTAACGAAAGAATCCACTCTTCCTCTGAAGATCGTCTTCTGCCTCGCTCCACCTGAGGAGTTTCTTACCACTCAGTCTTTTCGCCCATCGGGTCTTCACCCATTTGCCCCACCTTTCCTTCACCCACTCCTTCTTTATTTGTCAGAATCCGCCCATTTCTCAGTCTCAGCATACCCGTACATTCATTCTCGCAAACACCCATTCATCTTCGGGTATCCCTCCAGCACACCACAAACATGCTTTCATCCACCTGCGATCTTCATTCGCCCTTAAAGCACTCAGCCTGCATAATATTGGCACTGTCTAATGACTGTCTCATCTCCCTCAAACTATTATTGATGACATGCCATTAAAACTTGAAAAAGTACTGATCAATATAACCTAAAACTGACAAAGTGGTCACGAGTTTTATCTCGACGATCGATTAGTTGGAGGAGCATCGGGGTATCGACAAATGTCGTGTTGACTCGGATACTCAAAGATATTTCTGTCTCTATCTCTGAATAATACATGCCTAAAAAAAATAAAAAATTAATATGTATATATAAAAAAAAAAAAAAAAACTGAAGTACGCAGAAGAGCTCACAATCCCCGCCCCCCCCCCCCCCCCAGATCCACGCTATTCCCTTCACACGTAACAAACACTGACTACAGAAATATTAATACGCAAGGGGCGTTAGTTGGCTTGCCTCTGACATGCATGTTGCTCTACACCAGTGGTTCTCAACGTTGGGGATTTTGATTTATTTGGGGGGGGGGGGGGGCGGGGCGCAAAACAAAGAAAGGGGCGACAAAACGATGAAAGAGATGGATGAGGGGAGGGAGGGGGGGGGAAGCATGAATGGTGAATATATATGACAACCACTAACTTGTTCAACAGCAAGAGTAGACGAGTTTTATGAACAGAGAGAGGCCTACTTTTTCGTGCACAGGATAAAGAATGCTTTCTATTTTGTAATGAATTGTCAAGACATCTGACACACGGCTTTGAAAAACTGAACATTATCATTTTTTGTGTGTAGTCTTGCCTTCTTCTGAAATTTATCTGTTGGTCTGACTAGGGATTTGGGTGGGGGTGTGGGGGGGGGGGGTGATGAAAGAAAATTTTGAGCGGGGGGGGGGGGGGGCATTGCTTGGAAAAAGGCTGAGAACCACTGCTCTACACTTCACTTTGCTAAGTCCGCCCAGCTTTACATGTATTAGCATTGGCAACAGAAAATTATGAGTGGCTGCCAATTCACCTTGACAGCATGTGCACGTATAATTACTGGGTATGTGTAACTTGACTGTGTGAATGACACTGGTTGTTTTTATGTTAACAAGATATATGGCATGGCCCGAATCGTCACTTGTAGGCTATATGATTTGTACTGTATTTTCGGCGACACTTACAACAGATTATAATGCACTGTACTTAAAGAAAAAAAAAAATCATTACAACCCATAAACGCTATTAAACTTTGCCATAAAAACTGGCACCTATAGAATGCCACACGAAATCATCGTACCATACTATAATCAAGATACTAGAATTGATAAGGTGAGACAGCTGATGCTTTAGGCGTGCACAGATTTCGCACCTCCACCTACCGGCAAACGTGCGGAAGTCATAAAAACTGCCGTATTTTACAAAGCCAAATAGGGAAAATACTGAATTTTGTTCACTGTTCAGGTATCGCTATCGGCCTTGATTGATGTCACTTGTTGTGGAGTTATAACCTTCATTCGCCCTGGAGGGAAAATCTGGCTATTTTTTAGTCACAGTAGTACTGTCACAATTTTGCATCATAAATTTACCACTATATCACGCATTGTTTTCATACTATGCGCCAAGGGCCCCGGGCCCCGATCAGCGCGCAAATTGTGTGCACGTTTTTTTTCAGCGGTGCGAAGAAGACAGTGTCTCGTATCTTTGGTATAATGGAGCTAGAGGGTGAACAAGTAAGCACCTAAAACTTTGTGACTGCAGGACCAAAAATTACGAAACTGAACTCAACTGGGTACTGCCACAATTTTTGACGATGGTTTACGTGGACACAACCATTTGGGACAAAATTCAATCTTCATGAAATTTCTTTTCCCCCGCGCATTTTTGTCGAGTGGAATCGAAAAGTTTGATCGGCAATTTCGTTTTTCGGAACCGGCCAGTATTCGTGAGGTCTCAATCGCTGCCAAACCATGAGAACTGGAAGGGATCGTGGAGGAGCTCTAAATGTGGCGTCAACAGTCCAGTAAAGTTTAAGAATGATTAAACATTTGGGCGGTTCTCTGAGTTCCATATTTCCGACAGCAAAATAGATCTGGCAAGAAATAAGGAGAGATCTACGTACAGGGGTTTGTGAAGCAGAGCAATCCCTGCACCCTGGCAACTTGGAGGGGAGAGGGGCTAAATGCGTCTTACCTTTACAGCCAAAATCAATTACCAGCTACACAACCAAGGTGACTAATTACTGGCAAAAAAACCTCTAGAAAACAGCACTTTTGTATGTAAGATTCTAACGTTTCCAGTTCTGAACCTCACACTTTCACCGATCTCGCTCCAATTTTCTCTATCTCAAAATATCGCATAACGTCTCAAGTGAATACCGGGCCCGTTTTCCCGTGTATTTTTGTGAGGGGGGGGGGGGGGGGGCAGGACGGTGGGACGGAAGGGAGGAAGAAATCAATGAGAGTGATAAAACCATAGTAGCTGGATCCCAGTAAGTAATTCTGAAATGGTTCACGATATCACTTACATAATTTTAACTGCCCGTTCTACAGCAGGAAGAAAGAGAGAGTCAGATAGACAGAAAGAGGGGGGAGGGAGAGAGAGAAGGGGTAAAGGAAAGGGGAGAAGAGAGAGGGGGGGGGGGATTGAGGAAAAGAAGAGACAGAAAGAGAGAGGGGGGAGGAAAGGGGAGGCGGAGAGAGACTGAGAGAGACAGAGACAGAGTGAGAAAGAGAAGAGAGGGGAGCGGAGAGGAGAGAGAGAGAGAGAGAGAGACGCAACTGACACTAATTACTAACACAACAATGATATGAAATGTATCTCAACCTGAAATCAAAATATACTGGGAAGTCGTTTGTGATTAATACATATATGTAGCCCGGTACATTCCACTATGCAGATATGAAAACATATCATAAAGATGCGCGGTTCAGTATCTATGTTACTCCACATGAGAGCAAACCAATTGATGTGCATCCAACTTCAGATTGGGTTGCTGCCAACACGTTTTTAGTGCCTTGATAACACATAATGACAAGTGCACAGAGATACTTGACTGTAAATGTGTTTCTATTACCTCTTTTTACCTACATAGCCCACCTCAAACATGCAAGTGCCAATTCTAACTGCATCTTCTGACACATGTGTTATCAAGGTATTTCGTAGCCACTAACAAAACTATTCCCCAAATTAAGTAAAAAATGCTAAATGGAGAATATGTGGGTGGATCTGACAAAACTGGGCTAAAGGTGAACTTTTTATACCTCTCTAATAAATCAAAATAAAATACATGTATTTCGCTTTTAAGCAAACTATATACATGTAAACTGATAGCAGAAAAATGGCAAATTTTTCATATTACAAGCAAATATTAATTCCCATAGAAAACATTTCCCCACTTGGAGGAGTTTTCTCTCTTTCACCTAAAGCCTAATTTTTGTCACATCAACCGACATGTAAAATCAAGGACTTAATCTTCAGTGTTTTATTACTTTTATATTATGGTGCATCAAACACTCTACTTTGTCTTGCTCTCTGTTTTGTACGTGTAACTTTGCAAACAGTGCTGCGTATAAAAACCAGCCAAACGCAAACCAAAAACAATAATTCTAAAATAACTAGCAACTGCTGTGAGATTGTTGAGAATGAAACGTTTCAAAAACTTGGCGAAGTTAACCTTGATCTTAGATACATAGCTAAAAACTATGCATGGGCATACATCGTAGTGTCTAATTAGAACCACATTCCTAAAGAGCCATTTATTAGGATATCCTTTTTAAAAGTATGAAGTTCCCATAAATAAGATAATTACAAACTTTTTTAATTGCTTCTGGGTCCAATGGACCAAAAACATACAGTGAAGATCAAGCATGAATGTGCATGAGCTTGCATTGCCACGTGGCCAAACTGTTCATCTGTTACAGAGATACCATTCTGAAATTCTCAAAAAGGAGGAAGTCTCATCAGAATTTTCAGAAGGTAAAAACTTTCATTGGCCTCACTTAACTCACTACCAGTAATCAATGTGACAAATTTTAACATTGGAAAATACTGTTGGCATATGTTTTGGTTAGACTTGGCTAATAAATTTTGACACAAAAAAGCCAATAGCGGAATTCAATGAAACAGCAGATAAATGGCATCCCTGCTGTTGCAAAGCTGCATAGAAAATACACCAAATTTCAAAGTGTAAACATCACATGAGAATTCGGACAATTTAAACCATCTTTTTGTTGATGAGTTCTGCTCAATAACCTTCCCACAAAAATCCAAATTAAGGATCTGATCAAGCTTTAGCAGTCAAGACATAGTTGGTCCCAGCACATGCATCCTGCAACCATTGTTTCTGTTCTCCCTCAATGACCTTCCCCTGCACAGCTCATATACTTGTAAAGTCATTAAGTAAAGTGATTAGGTGGGTACAATGATTGATGTTACTCAAAAGTCATGTTCTCCTTCAACACCTGACACTGCCACCTTGAACAGGTGATTCAAATGTAGGTCATGCCTGGAGAAACACGTGAATCAGAAGTGCAGTTGCAAGAAAAGAGTGCTAATGTGTAATTTGGAGAGGATTGGGGGAATGAGAGAAATGGATGCTGGGAGGGAAGGCCAGAAGAGAGGGAAGGAAACATGATGATGGCATATTTGGAAGTATGCATAACAAAAAAAAAGGTATCTCCAGAAAAGTGGGCTGAAGGGAAAGAACTACGACTGTGAAATAAAAAACAGAAGGAAGCAGAAACATTAACAGTACACCCAAAAAACCTTCATACAAGATCCAATCCCACTTCCACATAAGATGCTTGGAGAATGGGCTGGATCTCTCACTCAATATCCACAGTGAACCATAACACAGAAGCACTTGTACAGTTTTAAAACACATTCATAAACAATCCCAAAGGATATTCATCATGATAAATCTATATAATTTACACAGGCCACGCCGTATTATGGGAGAACATTTACATGATATCAGCGCAGCATGTTTAAGAGACTCTGAATCATATTCAACTATGTTCATTAGGATGAATGTTCTAACACTGCTTCACACTTTCATCTTCCTTGAGATTTGTTGTAATAATCAATAAGAACTATAAATTACATTGATTTTTAATATAAGGCTAAGAGTCCTTTGTTTTTTTCTTTTGTTTTCAGATCAATAATTAAAATCAAATGTAAACTGAAACATGGATTTATATCCAATATTTCATTTGCTTCCATGAATTTCAGCACTGGTTTCTGCTATGTCAAGTGATTCAGATTTCTTGCTTACCTACCCTTTACCTTACTATCTCATGTACAGTAGGAGGCAACTTTGGTATATTCAGTAAGATCTCATCAGTCCTAAGCTTATCTCCCCTGTAGTACCCCCAAACTTTGCTTGGAATTCCTGGTTATGGCACTTGGATCAAACCTCCGCCAACATTTTCAAAATTTGATGGGAAAAGCAAAATCCCCAAAGTCAAAACCAGAACAATGATTATGTTTACTTAAGCAAAGAAATCTATCCATATGTCAGGAGTAACAAATCCTCCCACCCATACTAATACTACCAAGATTTCATAAATATTTTGATAAATGTACCGTTAATTCACGATTTGCTGCTGACCAGTTTAACTGTGATACAATGCTGTTTCTCATAAATCATATTACCTATTCAGAATGCGACTTTCATGGGTCATGACATTCTGATTCTCATTTTGAAATGATATGAACGACTAGCTGACAGTCTGAAAACAAACCGTCTAGCAATTTTTGTTTGCTTTGATATGTGCTCCCCTCCAAGAACTGAAGCACCGCATCAGAGACCAATATAAATTGAACAGAGGTAATTAAAGGCAATAAAATGACCTGAATAACTCTTTCCTCTCCAATGGACATTTCCTACTTCTCATACTCAAGACCTCCCCTAGATTCCGTGCTGAGATTGTATGCAATGGGAGATAACTCTATTTCCAGACTTATCTTAAGTTCCTTTTTTTCCATGAAAAAAGACTTTAACTGTCATGAAATAGTGTTAAAAGTGAATTAAAATGGATAATAATGTATGCTTATGTCAACTTCCAGCAACACTGGAAGATTGTCTGTCCAGATTAATTCATCAATCCACTGTTCCACCAGGTCTAGAGATTTACCATACCAGCATCATCAGATTCATTATCATCCTTATTTCACTTTGTGACACTTCTGCTTCTATGTCTGATACCTTATCTCCTCTACATCTAGATTAACATCCCTAGCAATAGTTTGCAAATATACTCAAAAGCTTTCACTGTACCCTATATCTAACAGAAAATCAACTTTCACTTTCAATCTCACAGTAACCTGTTGAATCAGCATCCAGTTTTCACCTATAAATTCAAGCTAGTCCACAGCTTACAATAATCACAATGTTTTGGACTTAAGACGAATCAGTAAACAATCACTGAGTCACTTAAGACGGGAATCGGTAGTCGCGCTTTGAGAGGAAAGGGTTAATCAGCATATAGCCAAGGGTGACATTTACGGCAGTTTTGAGGGTGCATGCAGTCTGATGACCAATTATTATATAGAAGAATACAAATTTTTCTACAAAAGGTCCTGATTTTATTGAATTAGAAGATGAGACTTACCGTCTGTAGACAAATAAGGAACCCTCTATGTCTGTTATATCCTGAAATGGAAATATCAATATGTAATTATTAACTGGCACTATTTCACATTTCATGTAGAGAAAAGGATGCAAGCACTTGGTATGAGGGATAATAAACAAATAACATTGATCAAGGAAGAAACAGTAATACAATACAATATAACATCTTAAGCATGTTTCTTTTTACCTTTTTTTTTTGAGACCTATATCTGAATGTCTGTTTCATTTACACTGATGGTTTTTATAGAGTTGTGAAGTTGACAAAACTAAAGATACCATGTAATTAGTTATCCCTGTAATATACTGATCAGTCATAAGTCTATTGTTGGTTCTGTTCTGGTGCCGTACATGATAGTGACACCAATCAATTCCTAATCCCCTAAATACAACAGTGTACTGCAACACTTGATCTTGCCCTGCAGTCCATGACATGGCAATGTGTCCAATAACATATTCTTATTATTCCATCTATGATGCAATCAGGTGTCTTCTTCACTTTTTGGAATTTTTCATGCACATCAGATATTTGATATTTAGGAAGGAACAAAATTGATATCAGGCTGCAGAATGACCATGGTATCAACTAAATTCTTTATCAAAAAGAAACAAAAAATTTATAGAGGACAGTGATGGTTTACTTTGATTTTTCATGTGCTTTGTTTTCATGTGAAAATGCATGCATCAGTTTCGTAAGAACAGTTTCATAGATTATCTTTGTAACTGAAATACAAAGAAAAAAAAAATCTGCTCGAAGGAATCTTGCAGGGGTATTTTACAGAAAAAGCCACTTTATATATAGAAATTATCTTTGTTTTGCATCTTCTACCACAGCCGTCTGAATTGATATGAGTTACAAAAATTTGAGTTATGTTAGATTCTCTTTACAATGATATGTTAGAGTATGAAAAATCCAAAATAAAATAAGAATCTTCTTTTTATATATTCCTCTCAAATCCCTCTGAATAGTTTGAACTAGGTAAAACACAAAGAGACGACACTAAATGTGATATTGGTGAATTTCAAGACAGTAAATCAAACAATGCATCTTACAGAAATTTCTCAATACCGGAAATAACTGCTTTTTTTTTTAAAGTAAATATTTTCAGATTTGGAGTAAAGCTTTTTGGCTTAGGCGGAAAAAGGACTATGTGTGAAAGTAGGTTAGGCAGTATTAGTTTAACACTCTGAATGATGAATGTGTTGTAATGTAATATGTGCTGCTTCACATTGGAGCCTTTTCAAAATACCACCGATGGCCTATTTTTCAATCCAGAATGCTAAGTTGTTTTTTGTTAATCAGTTTACATAATCTTGCTGCCTTTGCTATCTGAAAGTTTCAAATCTGTAAGCCGATTAGATGATCTACAGAGTCTCTTGATCATAGGTCACTTTTCTTATTTTGAAACTTTATTTGCACCTGACATTGACAAGGAATTCACCTGACCTGTGTAGATGTTGTTAAGTATTAAGCTGTCTATTACTATTGGACTAGCTCTAATAAAGAGCATGGAAATGACAAGAACCAAGTTTTATGCGTCCTTCACGGCTGTTAAGAGGCGGTATTCTAGTTGCCGAGCCCAGTTCTTCTTGTCTAAGTGGCCGTGTTGGGGACAGTTCGAATGACTGGGAAATAACCTGTCGAGTTTAAATGCCGGTGAGGTGTTGCTGTCTATCATAACCTTTATAGGTTTGTGTGGCGTTGATGTAGCAATATGGGAGCCGCTCAACTCTGCCTCATTAAGGCCACTGCTAAATGACGGTGTGTTTTCTGTTAGCGTTGTGTCCTCGCAAGTTGTACTACAGATCATTGATAGGTTGGATGTGTCATGTAATGTAGCTGATGTGGCTTCTGTTATGTCATGATGGATTGCGTCTTGTATTGTACATGCCATCGTTTGTGTTGGTGCTGTGTCCTCACATGTTGAATTTTGTGTCATCGGCGAAGGGATTATGTCCTCTAATGTCGTGGCTGAACATGCTGCTGTGGAAATTATTGTATGGTCTCAGTCTTGATGTGGTGTGGAGTCATTTGAAACATGTCTACTCCCCAAAATAGTCTTTAAATACTGTGTACGTCATACACAATCTGCGGCCTTCGTGTGTGATTGAAATTCAGTTCATAAATGTTAACTTCCTTGGGCCAACTTCCTTGCGTTAACAATACTACCTTTGAAGGCATGGCGTTTGATGTTTCCTATCATGGCCAAACACGAGTAACAAATAGTTGAGGAATGAATATGATTCAAGTCGCCGGTGATGGATACACCGAAAGCAAGCAAAATGTCATTCTCAAAGTCCTTGCACTTCTTTGGTTTCCGCTTTTGCCGTTTTTGCTGTTTGCTAAGTGTCCCCCCACCACATGTCCGACACAGTTTGTGGAGGCGCTCAACGTGGATATGTTCTTCATGGTGCTCTATTTTGCAATATTTTTCATACAAGCTGCTAATAACAGGCGGCAAACAAACAAAAACTGGCACAGAAGCACCTCGATTGAGTCGCACGTTTTCAAAAATCGTTAACAAATCACACAGAACCTATAAATGCACCAAACTTGCATAGGTTAGAGGTTAGCCTTTACACTTTCGAAATATTGATTTTATATTGAAATCAGAGGCGGCCCACGCAAAATATTGAAGATCAAAGAGAACTAATGTTGAAAATCAAATTCCAAACTCTAAAAAACACACATTGGAAATATCAGCCGATAAAATCAACAATCTTGAAAAGTAAGCAACAAAAGTTATATCGTCCTGTCGGTACAATCCTGACGTTTAAAATGAGATCTCGCATGGTGCCGTAGCATTATTAGATCGGAAGATATCGTGCTGCAAAAGTATGCGAAAATTGGTGGAATCGTATTACGCAGGCTTGACCAGGGATGGCATGCCGTCACGGATGTGCACACGGCTGACAGGTGATTTATGACCGCGTCGCGGGAGGTCGGCGGGGGATTTCGGTCGGCAACTAGAATACCGCTTTCCAAGCGATTTAAACAGCCGTGCCTTGATTGAAATTTTCATTTCTGAATCCCTAAATGGGGTGATGAATGAAAAACTGCCAACGGGCATATCAAAGAAAGGTTTTCCTTGACATCGTAAGTGGTGCTGAAAAAAATTCCAAAAAATCTACAGCAAAGCACTACCGCTCAAAATTAGCACCTGCCTTTCACAGAAAGTTACTTTAAAATGTGCCACAGTCAGCAACAATACAAAATGGCTTTTAATATGGCTTCTTAACATTGGGGATATCTACCTGTAAGGCCTGTGGTATCTGCCTTGTAAGGAAAACCAAGTAAACAGCAGCTGTTGCAGCCCGAGACTTAATACTGGCTGAATTCTTTTAAAAACAAAGGTCTCCCCTTTTAGTAAGTTTTAACTGGTTTGGTCCCCAGAGATCATTATTCAGAGAGTTTCAGTATGTGAACAAAAGTCATTATCCTTTCCCGTTAAATCATTTAACACTGATGATGACTTTTACTTTGTGATCTGTGAAGATTTAATTTAAATGCCATACATATACAACCTGTAGTTCAAATACACTGATTCTGTAAGTTACAGATTTATTTATTTATATTATGAATAAGATTTATGAGTGGAGAAATAATGAAACATTTGCCATGAAGATAACGCAATGATCTGGACATTTTAAATTTTAAATGAAAAAGAGAGAGTTCCACTGGGCAAGACCATAGCTGAGATATCAATAACGTAAAATGAAAGAAAGCTCAATGTGCTGGCCTTTTGCTCTGATTAATGAAACTAATTCGGTTGTGAAAAATGATAATGCTGCTTATTCCTTCTTTAAAATGACCACCTAGTTAATCTACTTACTGTTAACGTAATGACAGTTTCATTTTATTTCAAATGCAAATGAATATTATGTCACAAACAGTTAGCTTTTATGTAATACAATCTACTTTATCAGACTTCTTCATAATTTATTTCCCTGTTAAATGTTAATGTCAGTTCATAAAGACCTTACTGAGCGCCTACGAGAGTGTAAATGTAAAGGGTCGTAATGAAGAAGTCGACTATGAATAAGCCTGACTTTTCGCTTATTTTCCATTGTTGGGTGTAATACATGATCAAAGTGGTGCGATAATTTTTATGTCATAATAACTTTTATGCGCACCATATTGTTCTATTATCAGGGGAAAATTTGACCTTCACTAACATGTTTTGTGACTGTCTAGGGGGCCTATAATACACTCCCAACAAGCATTGAGGAATAGTGGCAGAAAATGATGAATTTAAAACAAACTTATTTCAATTTCACTTTAACGCAACAGGTTACTTTGTATCATTGTTATCACAAATTTATTTTACTTTATACTTGTTACAACTGCTGCCTCACTGTGATCACTTCTAGCTCTAAATCTAGATCAATACTGATCAAAGAGCTCATACAGAGCTCTGTGGCATAAGTGATAGTGATAAACATCAAAACAAATCAGATTACAATGCCATACAAAATATTATTGAGTTGTTCACAGGAATATTTCAGTGCTGCAATCCCTGTTGCCTATTCAGAGGATCAGGAGTAGATCTGTGCTTCAACCCTTCACTTGTCGTAATGGTTGTGTTCCGTGGCTCTCACGTCCTGTACGTGAGCTGTTGCGCTGAACAAGCGGGCTCCAGTGTACTGCGTTCGTGCAATGAAAGAATGACAGCGTCATGGCCTGAAAGTAAAGCAAACAATATCCAAATTATGATAAACTATTTACCCATTTAGAATTCTTTTGTGAAAACTTGTACAGCGTGACTTTCAAAGCTTTATCGATGATTTCTGCTATGTACGGATCTCTCTGCTGTAGTGCAGCAAGATTCATTCGGCTTTCCTCCGCCATGTTGCTTCCAAGAATAGTAGCGCAGCAAATGCGTTGCTTTAAAGTGCGGCCTAGCTGAACATATTTGATAAATAAGTTCCATAAAAAAAATGAAATAATAACGTTTTTTATTTCATATTAAAAAATACTTTCATTCTTTATGTAATATATACCAATAATATTTTATCTAAATTTACCGTAAGTCTGATAAAATTCAACATGTCATATAAACCCAAAAGTAGCCTTTAAAGTGTTCAAATGAAGCGTGTAATGTAGAGAAAAACACAAAGCATTTATTTGCTCTCTCGTGGTGTTATTGTGAAGTGTTGTATTCATGAGTAAAAAAAGGAAAAGTGAATATATTTTATATTTTGTATGGTAACTTTGAAGTAGCTACAAGAATTTGTATTGATCGCATCCTGGGGTTTGGTAAAGTGAAACTTATCGAAGATTGGGTCGGCACTGAGATGCCCGGATGCTAGTCTGTTCTGTTTTTTTAGTTTTATCTTTTGGATTATTCGGGAGAAAAAATGGACGAAAGCATGAGATAGGATTGAATTCTGTTAGGAACAACCCCCGCATTGGTTCCTAATAATGGCGAGTCCGCCAACAGGTTAGTATCAGTAATTAATATGTGCTTGCCATTGGTCAATTTCTACACACTTGCCTGGTCGGCCGTGAGTAGTCGCACACATGAATGCACGTACCGAGGAGTGAGTCGAGTGACCCTTGGCTGCTCTCGACCATGTCTATGAACATAGTTGGAAAATGGCATCAAAAAATATGTATAGCATTTCTAGCGGAATATTCGGTGCGTTTTTGTCAATTTTTAAATGATACATTAATTTTCATCTGAAATGTGCGGTGATTTTATGCGCTTGTTTAAAAATCTTTTTTTTTTGTTTTAATTAGGTGTGCGTGTTCACCAGGTTATATGTGTGTTGTGTAGCACCTTAGTAGGTCATGCACCTTTCCGGTAACTTTCATGACAAGTCAGAGAAGCAGTTTTCCCGATTATCACCAAATATACAAAAATAAAAGCTTTTTGTTTTGTAAAAGGTTTATTATGTTTACTATTATTATGTTTATTATTTATTACTAGATCTAAATAATTTAGTTTCTAAAAAATTATGGAAATTAGTATCATTAATTTTTTATTCATTTTAGCCTTCATGCTTTTATTCCTAGTCAACTGTGTTTTCGCAGAATTGTTATGCGAAATCACTACTTCTGTCTGTTGTATAAATTTTAGGATAATTCTGAAAACAAAGAAGTGCAAAATTTTGAATCACCTAAGAAACTCGATGCTTTTGCATGGAAATTTTACATACATATTAATATTTTTACGTAATAAGAAGAGATTATTTCTTTGGCATTCATGTTATATTATTATTACTCTGCTCCTTGGCAGGCCCAAGCAAAGTACTTTGAATTTATTGACAATCTCCCTCCGCCTCCCCCCCCCCCCCCCCCCCCCGAAAGAAAATTTTAATAAATTCATAAATTTAATAAATCATAATTTAAAAAAGGTAAAAATTTAAAAGACAATGATTTTCTTAGATTAAGTTTGAGAGGGGGGGGGGGGGGGGAGATGGGGGAAGCCCTTTGTTTTTCAGACCAAGAAATCATGGTCAAGAATCAAGAACTTAGAAATAATTTTCAGTACTTATTTTTTCATATTTCCTTCCTTGATCATTTGTTACGGTTACTGTACCCCAGGTTCAACTTTCATTTTGAAAGGGGGGGGGGGGGGGGGGGTTAAATTTAAACTACACAGTTAGCGATATTGTCCAAAAGTTCACTCCAGTCATGAATTTCTTTTTGGATGCAATGGATGGTCTTCCTAATTTTGTACTAATTTAACCAAAGCACCCATGTCCTTCCCATATCATTTTCCATTTCATAGTTGTGTTATCCTTTCAGTTATCTCTGCTTCCTTCTTACTGTGTTTTTTTTTTTTATGTCCTTTCCTCCTGATCACTTTAAACTGAATGACATGTGCCAATTTTAAGTATCCATAATTAAATCATGTATTCTGAATCTGGGCGTAAATATACTGCTATCTGTCTGAACTTTGGAGATGGCTGTCTGTTTGGAGAACCTTGAAATTGCGGTCCGGAACACATAGAGCCTGTCTTGGGTTTACAAAAGACGCAGTGCTCCCAAAATATGATGCATCTGATAAGTGAATGCGTAGTGATCATGCCCATTTATTTTAACTGTAGTATAGTATTCAGCTAAAAATACTAATTTTGAAGAAGTGATACAAAATATATTGCAGGTCTCGGACACACACTTCCTAGCTCTGAAATCATGCAATAATTCTTTTTTCGTGTGGAAACGAGAAAGACTGCATTAATGCTTTTATATATTTTTTTTTTTTCTAAAGTTGTCATATTAATAATGCATACTTTTCAAAACATTGACTTTTTTTTTACTTTTTTTGCCAAGTCGGAGCCTAAGAAGCCGTAGTTGTCTGAATACAGATCAGTAGATACTGTGTAGGCCTATATATGCTGATAAAAAGAAATGAGTTCGTTTTTTAACTCTTGGAATAGCATTTTGTTCAAATGGAAACCTTCATCTCAGTGTTTGTGGATGCTTGAGGGTAAAGTATTTCGAACTGACAGATATTTTGACATTAATTTGGTAAATTTTTTTCTTTTTTTCTTTTAGTTTTTAAAGCATAAATCATGTGGGCATCCAAATGTCGACTAGCTTACTGCCAGTATTATTTATAATATTAGGGTGATAGCGGTAGAAAGATTCAGGGAAAAACAGATGTTTCCAGTAAAGTTGTACACCACACGATTTTAATTTGTGATTGAGTAATTTTGAGATATGGAAACATTATATTTTTGATCTCAGCATTATGAAAGTCAATGCTTTATTCAGTGTCCTGGCTCTTACTTTTTTGCTTATTTCTCACAAGTTCCTGTCCTTGGATTTCAAAAGTTCGTGTTTGAACTGAAGGCAGTTGCAGGTCTATCAAATAGATTCCATTTGAACATTCAGAGCATTCTTTCAGTATCATCAGAAATATTTAGTGTAACCTAGATTTTAGTGCAACAGAAGAGGCGTAAGAGGGCTTATCGGTGGGTGGTGTAAATGCTTTTGATCTCAATTGCGCATCATATTGACATCAAAGGGATCTTTTACTGATTTTTCATTTGAGTTCTTTCCCGCTTTAAGTGATAAACTTTAACAGATGTATTCAGACTTGAATCATGGCAGATATGAGGAGGAAAACATGTTTCCTTACAAAACTTGAAATGGTGAATTCCATTTTATTCATTATGCATAACACACACCCATCTTTTTTTCTGGTATCGTAAGCTTCTCTTTGTATCAAGGTGATCATATTACCAGTGGTTCATATATTATACATCCCATTTTATTTGAACCATCCTAAAGCTACTCATTTGATAAAATGAGAAACCAGAGGCATGTGAGTTGTCTGAGTCATTCAGTTAGGGGCGATGGATTTCATTTTAGATTATTTTTAAATTATGCGCAGTGTATTCATCGCATGTCTTCCTGACTTAACATTGTTTTCACATGATCCGTGATATCAAGCCCAAGTTTAATTTTGTTTTTGATTATTTTTGTCATTTTCCTAATATAAATTGTTTGGCAGCAAAATTATTTGATAATATGTATCTCATACCAAAAAAAGTATGTGTTTTATGTTTTGAGAATCAAATGTCAAACGTACATTGGATGTTCTGGGTAGATTGTCTCCCATGGTCTCCTGTCATGTTTATATATATCTCTTTTAAGTCTCTCTTGCATTTTATTCTGATTTTTGTTTAACATTCAGTCACACTGATCATCATCATGTCATAAATTTAAGTCCCCAATTAGCTGTGAAAGGCACAATACAAAGTGGCTGTTATCATTCCGATGCGCCGTAAAACTCAAGCTCATACCTCAAACTCAAAGCTTCTTCAGTGAGCCCAAATCTGATATTTAACATTTTTTCCTTTGAAATTCAATTTTGGAATACAGAATTGGTTCTTGAGATATAAACTGACAGTACATGCATTTCCGTTTTGAAAATTTTGACCATTTAATTCAAATCTTTCATCTTCTGTTTCAGGGGTCCACTATGACCAACCCCCTGGTCACAGTAGGGAGATCGGAGGAGGAGGTGGTAGGGGACAGAACCCAGGTGGCGCTCATAACTCACCCTCTCGGGCAGGTGGAGGAGGGCAAGACCCGGGAGGGGGAGGAGGAGGATATAAACCGGTGGGCCCACAGAACACTGCGGCGATAGCATCCGTAGTGGGTGGTCTCACACTAACTACAACAGACTCTGGTAAAGCCCTTGGGCTTAGCTCGGGTTGGAGTACTGCATTAGCCGCTGCACAAGGAGCAGCGACTGTGAGAAAGCGCGCCAACATGAGGAAACAACAAAACCAAAATGTTCGCCCTGCGCGAGCACTTTTTTGCCTGACGCTAAAAAACCCCATCCGCAAATTTTGTATACAAGTTGCGGAGTACAAATATCCTTTTCCACATGTGTCTTCAGCCATTAGCAAAAATATTATAAAAAACCACAGAAAATTTGTGGAGTCACAGCAAGGTTTGAAAGCAAAATCAAAACATGGCATAAAGAAAAAGTTGTATGTAAGGTTAATGTACCAAAAACTTGATTTGTCTTTCCTTTTCCTTCTTGTCATGACTGTATCTTTTCTGTATTATTTCTTTCATGAGGCTTTGCTATACGATGTTTTCATTCTGCCACATTTTGACTTGACAGTAGCATAATCTGTGCTGTAATCTGGTACTAGTGCTTGTTTTTGCCTCCAAGTGATTGGAAATTTTGACTGGTAAAGAAAGGGAGGGGGGAGGGGGAGGAAATTTGTGCCACAGAGAGATGTGGTAGTGTCTCTTTTTGATATATACAAAAAAAAAAAATTATGCAATTTTTTGTCTTTTCTGTGTCAGTCCCTCTTTTGTTGACAGAGGCATCATAAGACTGCAGGGTGATTTTTGCTACCATAAGCACTCCCATATTATTTTCATATAATCATGACTGGTCACCTTGAAAAATTCTCTTGGCAGTAGGCTCGCTTCATAGAAGCATTACTTAACATGTATGTTTCCTGTACCTCTTAAAGAAAAATGTATATAATGTAATTCAGCTGTTTTGCATTATCATCCTTCCGTGTCCTGTCAGAATGTAGTCTGTCTACCAGTTTTTGGGGAAGTTCCTTAACTTGCAGCACAGCATTTGAATTTTTGGTTCTTATTACCATTTTTGCTAACTGTATTGCTCTTGCCATTTATACGCCATACCCCATGCTTGACTCCAACGATGTGAACTCAGCTGTGGTAAGTAATATTAAGATTAATGAGTTACAGTATGAGATTGTGAATAAGAAAACCCGGCTTAAGTTGGCAAAGCTGATTTTGAGAAAATCGGCTTTGAAGTGAAAATATGGGTCCGGCACAAACTTCCAACTTGGGTGTTGTTTAGGGGACCGTGGCATGTTACAGGATAAACTATAGATGAGCAGTGAACACTACTCACTATGATCTCTTAATGGCTTTGTAATTAGACCACGGTCTCCTAACAACAATCACCCCAATATTACTTGGTCAGTTAGCTATTACCACTTACAGGGTTAAATGCCGTTTTCTCAAAATCTTGTTTTAGGGGGGGGGGGGGGGGTGGTCACTGACTTCACTGTATCAGAAATGTCTTGTCTTTTATTTTATGTACAGAACTCAAAATGTCATGTTGCCAACTTAAGCCTGGTTTTCTCATGCACACTCACATACTAAATAGTTCTCTCTTTCCTCCTTCTGCCTATTTCTGTGTGAGTTTGTGTTAGGCTGGTGGCACACTTAAGTCTGTTTTGTTTCGGTTTTTTTAGCATGAGATATGCAATGCCGGAATAAAGCATTGTTTTCATGGGCTGCAATCCAGTGGCCTCCGCCCGCTGAGGACCACCAGAGATTAAATGTTTAGGTCTTTATTTAAGGAGATTCACTGCCTTTGGCATTTACAGATCACTTTTCTTGTTTTTATTTTCTTCTTGTGGTAGGGATTCGTTTTTTTTTTAGAATTTGGCCCGGGCAGCGGCCTGTTCGGCCTGCTCTTTTCGGTTTCCATCTGCCAAGGTATCTTTAACATGCGCAACATATGCACGGACTGTCCAAATATTTCGTCCTTATCCAAGAAGACTAGGTGCTCGATCCTACCTACCATAGGATCAGGGACAGGAAAATATGAGAAAAATCCCAAAATTCCAACATGCCTGCAACGACCGGTATTTGAACCTGGTACCTTCAGCATGAGAGGCGAGCACTTTGCCTCTAGGCCACCGTGTCCCCCCCCCCCCCCCCCGCCCAGAGATAAAGTAAAATTATAAGTATCAAAACCTTATTTTAATTTTTATTGCAGATGGTTCTCCTTAAAAACATAGTGCTATTTTTATGAAAATGTTGGTAGATATTATTTGTAATAATTTATATTTGATATTGTAGCAGTTGAGTAAACTGATTTCAAGAATCTGAAATTCGTGCTTTCATTCATTACCACGGGGGGCCTCACGACCTGTAGCCCAGGTGACTACGAAATCGTAATCCGGCCCTGGGGTCCTGGACTAATGAGTTACATGGGAAGCCGTGCACTCGCGATACATACACTACACAAGTCTTGTCTCACTAGATCTAGTTTGGATGCTTCAAAATGTCTCGAGTCAGATGGCTCAGGGGAGACCTCGCCCACTGAGTCAAAACAGAAGCAAAAACAAGACTTGACTCGGTGGACCACTAGTCTTGAGATTATTTTTAACGCTCGTCCTTTTGAGTTGTTGTTGGGCATCCTGCTCATCGTTGAGCATATTAAATTTTGTGTATTGTTTGTTCATTTCTTTATCGGTTTATTTACATGTATGTGTCTTCCTCACTGAGCATAAATTGTGTGTTGTGTCATCACGTGCGCGATGCTTTAAAGATATAAAAATTGGCGTGGAATCATGGGGAATGTTACTTTTTTAAACCGAGCCTCGGTCGTCATCTTTTATTTAGACAGTGTATTGTTCCAGCGAAAGAGGTCTTCATCTCACAGAAATACATGTACTTTGTTTCGTCCTTCGTTATTTGAGTTGGAATGAGTTGTCCTTTCAAAAGAGATTTTGGAGATCTGGAAGGAGTAAGACCCAACCAGGGAGCAATTGTAATTCTGTACAATTCGAAAAGCTCTTTGCATTTTCCTGGAAAACAGTGTGAGGCTGTAATAAAAATATCTGGAGATAATGGATTACAAAAAGAATTGCTGAGAAAAAAAAGGGGCATAGAAAGAATTTAATGCTTTACGAGAGTAACTGCTTTAGAAATAAGAGAAAACTGCTTTAGAAATAAGAGAAACAGAATTGGCTGTAGATGAAATGGGGAGAGAAATGGGGAAAGTCCACTTGTATTGTAATACTGGACATAATGAATTGTCCCAGCCGCTTCAGTTAAGCTGCATTCGCAGACAATGGGTTATTAATGAAGTTGGCATGGGCAACTGTGCAGTGCTGGAGGAGAATTTCTGGAAAGTTAACGAGGTACCCAGAGTCCAAAAATTGGACAGCTAGGCCTCCGTAGGACCATACCTGTTAATGAGTCAAGGGGGGGGGGGGGGCGCTTTTCAAAGTGAACGACTCAAAGTAAAAAAAAAAATCTTAATTTTGTTGTTGTTGTCGTTTTCAAGCACTAGAAATCTAGTGGAGTAGATTTATACCTCAAAGTCATGGACCGATTGATCCAGATCACCCAAGTTACACCCGAAATGCCATACGCCATGTAAACATTTACTGCAACTGGCACGGAACACTTTGACTCGAAAAATAAATAGAAAAAAAAATGTCAAACACCAAGTTCAAGTTTATTGTAGGCCTGAGGGCCAATTCAAAATGCACAGAAGAATCACATTGGCGTCTGGCGAATGGGCTGTTTCATGCACTTTGAAACAAAAGTAAAAAAAAAAAGTCTCAAGTTGTGTTTTCATGTGTACGGAAGCGGCGACAGAAACGTCAGAAACCCTTCAATTAGTGAAATAGAAAGAATATTTTCATGCCGTTTCCGTTCACGTGGAAACAGTCTTTCTTTTTCCTACTTGATGGACTTTTGTCGTTTTCCTTGCTCTTTTTCCATTTCCGCACACATGGAAACACAGTTTTAAGGGCTTCATTTGTGCAGAACATCGTTGATGTCCAGCAAACAAAACAAAACGTTTTAACCTTTGATGACGGTACATTCAGTTCTTTGCGATCTATAATTATAAACATAAATTATATATACGTCACTGCAGCAGACCAATAGTGAAATTTGCGAGTTAGGACTACGTTGACTAATTTATGTGCCCTCAAAGCTCCCTAAATGCAGACCGTGAACGAAACACAAGTAGTTCATCATATGTGGACAGAAAAAAAAAGGAAATTTTTCTCATTTAACAGAATAAACATAAACTACGATGAAAATGAGGACTGCACTATTCCGCTCTTCCTTCACTCTTCGTTTGCTTCATTTATCATATTACATGGACTCAGTGTCGGTTATTTTGTTGAATTTTTTTTATCTTCCTGCTGTCAGCATTTTATCTTACATGATGGAAGGTTACGAGAAATGGGGGGGGGGGGGGGGGGGGGGTCGGAAAGGCTTTGGGGGGGGGGGTGAATTGAGGATCAAAGTGAATACAGTAATCGTTATGCGGATTCTAATATTAAATTATGATAACGGCTCTCTCACGAAGGTAGGAATGAAATCGATTGCTCATACATAGTTTGAATATTAGTCATTTGCCATAGTGTGCAGCAAAAAAATCACATCTGAACAGTGGCACTGTCCGCATAGCCGAATAGTCATTTAAGTATGCATTTTGTGTTTGAAGTAGTAGTCGAAGTTCTGTATAATATAGCCTTGCAACCGGGAGGCTGAAATTACAGAGTTCTGCAACGGGACCTAAAAAAGAAAGAAAGAAAGATATGGGTATAGAGTGTATTTTTACAATGTGAATTTCGAAAATTAGGAATTTTTTTTTTTACCGTTTGGTAAAAAAAAAACATCTGTATTTAATTTGACATCACTGAGTGTCGTCACTGCTATGTGATAATGGCATATTATATGTTAAGACTTATGCCAAAAAGGCAACTGACTGTTCATTGGTTCCCTGAGAATGAGGGTTATCTGACAGCAGTACAGAAAAAGATAGGAAGTTGTGATAATGCAAGAGAATTTTAATGGCACAAGTCACCAAATGACAGAAAAAGAAGCAGGTTTTTTTGTGTTTTTTTTAAATATATCTCAAAAGTGTAAAAAACGACTTATGACATGAGAGTAGAGCAGTGGCGATGATAGGAAAATCCTCGGCGTTTATAGTTCGGCAGTTGAAAGTCCACAGGTGGACAGCATAGTTTCAGTTCAGTTTATACATTGTATATTGATCAAGAATGGATGGCATTTTCCAAAGTAGAATATATTTTGGAAGATATCTTAGTAGACTACTGTGCATGCTCTTGCAGCTTTGACTTGGTATATTTTAACTGGATAGCTATTTCGCGTTGGTTACCAAGTATAGATAAGAAAGCTGCGTATAAATTCCATTCGTGAGAAGACAGTATGACGCCGTGGAAAAATAATGTTGGTATGCTGCAATAGCGGGAAGGTTGGTTGGTGGGGGCTTCAGGTAGGGTCTCGTTTCTGTCATTGTGTTGTACATGATTGTACTCTGTCCATTGTCTTGCTTCTTCCCAGCACACAGTGACCGTTATCGTGCCGACGTGTTTTCGTCCAACTCAATTGCGCCTTTACTATTAGAACATCTGTGTCTCCACCAACGCCTTCCTGTGGCAGCTTTTACTGAATACTGTCAGTATTAAAAATCTCCATTGAGAATATGTTATTGTTGTACGAGAGTGTTTTGTGTGCGAGCGATTTTGTTTCTCCGTCAATGCGAGCAAAAAATCCGTCGGGCGTGAAAAAATCATATTTGGAAATGCCACAGTTTATCGATAAACCTAGTCCGCCCATCTGTTGCACAATCGAAGTATGACATACAAGTGATAGATGGCTGTCAGTGGAGAGCTTGTGTTGATTACTGTATGCCTGGGTTTTGACTTTTCCCGAGAAGACGGTAAAGCTTTGGCCACTGTGCTGTTGCAGTTTGCAGAAAATGTCCAGTAAAGTATTCACGACACTGCACACAGACGCTGCCATTTGTAATATTGGATGAGCGAAAACACGTTCTACAGAAACGGCGTCCGGCTTAAATAAAAGAAGCGGATGGTGTAATTTGGTTGCAGGGAGATTGGCTCATTCTCCGATGATGAGCAATTGTTATTATGAGTCTGTCTGAAAGGGAGAAATTTCGTGATAAGGTTCAGATTAGAATTTCTCTTTTCGTTTTTCTTATTATAGTGTTGTGGCTAACTACACAGAAGAGAGAAATGCAGATAACTGTAAATTATTGTCCATGCAAAAAGCAAAATAAAGAAAAAAAAAGACTTGACTGTGAGCATAACCATTAAGGATAACTTAACTTACATGAAAAGATAAGTGAGGTATGGCATCCCATTTCCGTCCCATGCTTTACGATTGTATTTTTTTGTCGCTTATTGGGTCTCAGCCAGAGCAGGGTGGACCTGACATTGAGGCAGATGTAGAATCCATGGTAATCTAATTGTATGTACATGTGCATACTTTCGCTTATATTGGGTGTTTCTTTTTGTTGGTATGCACATCTCCACAGGAGGGGAGGTCCGGGGGTGGGTTATGTTTGTGTGTGAGGGGGAGATGGTGGGGGGGGGGGGGTGTTATATGGTGTATTTCTCTATTTTGCAGTTGTGCTGGAAAGGAATGACAAAGATGATAAATTTTAATGCGTTGTTAAAAAATATTGACTGAAGAAAAAAAGGATGAACTGCTGTTGCTTTGCTCGCCAATAAAAGCATTGTGTAGGCTATCGCATTCGGCCAGCACTTCTCATAGTTAAAGGTGATATTTTTTTGGTGAGATCATTAATTTTTGCGTTATCAGCGGGAGCATATACTATAGAGAAGACAGTTATTCTTCTTACTGCTACCAAAAATGCCGGAATTTTAGAAGTATAAAAACCATTATATTGTACACTGTCTATTGGTTTGTTTCTCTTATGTCACCCAAAAAATACTGTCGACCGTGATGCTTTGCAATCGGCACCATCTTGGGAATGCTTAAAATTCACTGAAACTTTTGATGAAACGAAATTTAATATTGGAAAAGGGCAAGTTCTGTGACTCGACCCATTTATGGTACACACATTTGTTACATTTGGAGCTTTAGTAATCATAAATTACCATTATTTACAGCACAAATCCTTTACTTTTAAATGTACGAAAACCGTCAGATTGATCTGTCAGATTTCGTATCTACTTTCTGTCGTCGCGAGTGACGGAGAACGGGCGCCATTAGCTCCCTGTGAATAGAATGAAAAATGCAGTCCCAGTAGAGAACTGATCTGAATACAACCATCTTAGCGGCCACATAGAATTCGTATATCTATCTATGAATTTGCCCATACAAAATAAGGATGCTATCGATCGGCTCTGCCCAGTTTCAATGTGAATCCGAATCGGCGCAGCTCAATAGGCTAGTCTACATGCATCTTTAATGTGCGGGAAAGAGCTCTGAGGTTTTGTGAACTCCCATGTCTCGTCGGTTTTCTGCACGTTTGCCTATTATTATTTATGATGTTCAAGGTTTTGCTTACACTGTTCTCTTTGCTACGTTACATAAAACGGGGTTTGCGGCAATTTGTTCACGTGAACAGTTTTGGCCTTTAGTGTCATGCAAACACGCACAGAAGTTTGTACATGTACACATGCAGCTGCACCAGTGGTTTTCAGATTTCCAGGCCACATTCTTCCCCTTGCCCCCCCCCCCCCCCCACCGAATGTAACTAACTGCCAGCCACATTTTAACAGAATGTGTAGATTTAGCGCACATCCGAAGAACGCATTATGCTTGCAGATCCATGAAAAAAATATTTTCTGACGTGGACCTGCAGCACATTCTTGTCGCTTTTGAAGGGGGCCGAAACCTGCAAGTTTTGAACCGATTTTTATTATATTTTCAAGGTTCATAAAGGCGCACGTTACAGTACGGGCCTTTTCCTGTTTGACTGTTAACTTCGCTTTTTCCCGTTTGATTGTTAACTTCACTTTTTCCCGTTTGACTGTTAACTTCAGGTTTTCCCGTTTGACTGTTAACTTCACTTTTTCCCGTTTGACTGTTAACTTCACTCTTGATCTTATTTATAAGGAATCTGAGGGCCGAAAGCTAGCCCAAAGTACGGTAACGAAAAGACAGGGAAAGGCGCAAAGTGGCCACCATCGTGCTGACGCGCCGTTAAACTCAAACTCAAACTCAAAAAGTCCACAATGCGATCCCAGGTTTCCCCAGTTCCTCCCCCATTTTGAATGGTCATTTATTTAATCTTTTTTTTTTCCCCACCATTATACTTTTACAGTGGTAATAATTGAAAAAGATTATGAATTTTCATTACTTTATTAATTGCGATCAAGTGAAGAAAAGAAAGAAAGAAACCCTCCTTCAAGTCAACGGATCTTGGTGTTTCTGTGAAAATATATACCTAGTCTATCGACTGTATTCTTTTCCAGTTTGGAGTGCCTCCTCTGAGTAAGATTCCTTCCCAATTCCTCCCCAGGGTTAGAGGTCTTTGTTTCTTGCAGGATCACTGCCGTTGGCATTTGCAACTCAGTTTCTCCCGTGGCTAAAATTCCCTCCCTTAAATTTGAAAGGCCAGCCCTGGAAGTCACGTGACTCCCTTTTGAGAATCACTGAGCTACATAATTAATTATGGTAGTGGGCATATTTCGATATTGGACTAAGCCAAGGTCTTTATTTTTACCACATTCTACACATCTTTACCCCAGAATAGAAACAGAACTGTAACATGTCATTGGAATTAATTTTGATGAAGCATTTTTACCACATTCTGCAAATTTTTGCCCCCGATTAATAACACAAGTGTAACATGCAGTTGGCATTGGATGTTAAACCTAATCCGACACCAGGACAGTTATCCATTTCATGAACACTGATGTCAAGTGGATAGATTTCGATATAAAGGTACGTCAAAGAGCTATGGAGCGAGACAGATGAAACTGGCCCCGAAACATCATTCATAATATATCTATGATGCATTTTTCATCCCTATAATATGCTCCAGATGCGGACGGAAATGGGCGCAATGATCAATTAACCAATATGAAAAAGATGCATAGCAGTGAGTGAAAGGAGTGGGTGAATCACCATAGTATACAAGATAAAGATATAAAAGACTGCAACTACTGTAAGTCAGTGTTTCTCTTCCATACCCCCCTCCCCCCCCCCCCCTTGACGCTAAAGCACCTGAAGATAATAGTATAATATATTATTATCAAATTCCGCGGTGCCGCTTCTGTGATTTCATGCTCTCAATATGCAACAAGCAGGGCGCCAATATGCAAAATTTTCAGGCTGTGGCTCGTAAGGTTTCCGCCCACACTATATGTAATGTCGGCTGTTTTTAGAAGGCTGGGGGGGGGGGGGGGGGACCTTGACAAAAACTGAAGTGTAATTAATACTAACCCAGACCCTGAAACTAACTGTAGTCCTCATCCCCAGCATCAACAGATCCCCACAGTTCAGTCTCGCGTCCTTAGCTTTTGTTTATTCCAACTCCACTTTTTGCACAATTGGGAAATTCGACGTTAACTGTTTGCGGCTGTCAGAGTGTATATTTTGTTGTACCTTTTCAACACGCTAAAAGATCTCCAGTTTTTCAGAAAATGGAGATAGATTAAACAAGAACTAACGTCGCGATATAATAAGTCTGTCCGTGCCCTAACCGTTGACACATTGTACTTTTAATTGATAACATTTTGGTAGCTCCTGTACTTTGTATACGACCATGGAGCTTTTAGAAAGTTTAAGAAGACAAAAAATGTAAGAGGATGAAGTTTAAGAATAGTTTAGTGCATAATCTAGTCGGGCAAAGTGAAAACTGAGGCAGAGAATAGGAAAATGGTAGAAAACAAGTTTCCCAGAAGACAGCACGATGAGAAAATGAAGGAAAAGGCCTGAGTTTGAGGAAATGAGCAATAGCGAATTTGATTTGGAAGAAAGAAGAATTCCATTGCAAAAGACACGGGCTGGAGAGTATGAGAGAGGGGAAGAAGGGACAGAGACAAAAGACTGAAGAAAAAGAGAAAGGAAGAAGAGGAGGGGGAAACACAGAGAGAGAGAGAGAGAGAGGCAAAGTTCATGCAACCAGCCTGGCGTTAAGCCTGGGGAACGCAAATATCGGCCCGGTTAATGTGTTTCATTTACTGTATATTGATTGGTTTCTAGGCTCAGCAGTTCAGCTGAGCTTGATCTGGTATACTACTCCCTAGTAACGTTTTCACACGTGTTTCAGGGTTAAGCATGGAAGTTACACGCCCCGTCTTCCCCCGGGCATCGAGAACTTTTGTTTGATGCAGTTGCTGGGTGTGACCATAACTGTAAAGCCAACAATAACTGCAAGGCAGTGCAGATTTACCGTAATGTTTATACTTTGCCTCCAGCAGTGTACACTGTGGATTGTCAGTTTACAACGATTTAAAAAAAAAAATTGCACTCTGGCTATGATCTGAGCGAAGATTGGGTAGGTAAAATAGATGCGGCAATGGCTGCTAAAAATTTAAAATAATAAATGCGAGTTTAAAAGAAAAAAAAAAGAGTTGGCTGGCCATGCTGTCATCCTAGCCCTTCGTGTGATTTAAGAATTATATTGTACAAGTGAACAGTACAGGTGGTGTGTTAACAGTATCATGAGAATAAATAAATATCAGATCAGCAGTTTGAAACGTATTCTTTATAATATTATTCCCCTACGAAACCTTAAATGTTACCGCATCTTCTGCCTGGCCTCCTGGGTATATTTCTGTGTCGTGTATGCAGCCAGATAGTTTATGGATTGAGAATCGCATGCGGCTAGGTTATTGAATTATGTTATTGAGCGTGCTGTCCCTTGGTTAGTCCTTTAGGATTGAAGACACACAAGGAAATTATTGCTGTGTCAGAAAGGTATTAAATTTTCATCTTAATGGCATACAGAAATCCTGTAATTGGTAAGCCATGAACGTGATTGTGTCATAGTAGGCCAAAGTGGCAGGTGTAATAAAAACAAAAAGACAGAGACAACCTGTGGGCCACAGCAGTGCTCGAAGCAAAGTCAAAATGTGGCAGAACGAAAGTGTTGTGTGTGGCAAACCCTCGCGTAAAAAATAGTACAGAAACTTTATAAAAAGAAAATGTTTATTATGTAGCAGAGCCTCGCGCAAGATTTAATGCAGAAATGTTATTTAGCGTTCTTTTTGCCACATCTTGGCAAAGTAGCAGGTAAGCGCACATAGGAGATTTAATACCAAGAACACAGTAGCATAGAATTGCATACTGGATCGGCCAGTTGAACGTTCTGCAAATGACACCGCAACAAGTATCCAAAACAACATACAAATGCATCATGTCTCGGCCCGACGGTTTTGCCGGCGTCTCAGACTGGTAGCCATTGTATCGTCCAATGAATAGTACATTTGCTGTCGTAGTTTGGCCTGTAAGTCAACAATGTCAACGAAAAACCAAATACATGAACATTGCAATGGATTAAGTCGTAGACTAGTCATCGTTCCCCCTAAGCTGCGTAGTCGCTGTATTAGTGCCGCGCACCTCAGAATATTGCCTCTCGTTTTAATTAACAAAATACGATTGTTTTAAAACATTTTTACTCGAAGCATCAAAAGCACCGCCCAGTGTCTTGGAAAAATTACAGGGAACGTTGAATAGAACTGTTTTTATCATTAAAAGTGTAAATCGTTAAGTCTGAAAATATCCCCGAACTGCGCAGATCTTTCGTGCATGTTTTTGTAACGAAGATGGTCGATGGAAATCCCGGTCGAGGGTATGAACATGACACACTTTGCTGCACATTGTTTAATCATCAATTTGTCGCCTATTAATTAGTCTAGCGCGGGGCTTAACGAATTGTAAAAATATTTGATGTGGGTTAAAAATACCGTGTGATTTGATTTAATGGCGATTTGATCATTAAATTGTCAGGAATATTAAGAGAACGGCACGTTGTCTCGTTACGTCTCTCCACGCCGAATTTGTATTTGATTTTCTGACCTTGTGGAAAACAACAATAATAACAACGAACTTCACACTTGAGCCAGTGGGCCCGCTGTGTATTGCAATACAGAGTTTACAAAATTACACATAAATAATTCATGGGAAATTTTGATTCAGTTTCTCCCAGTGAGGAAACGTATTGGCTCCAGCAGCACAAAAATGTACATTTCATTTTTACATTAGCAGAATATTCCCGTGGCATTTTTGTTTGTGTAGATCTCAGAAATTTATTCCAAGGGAACATTAACAACTACTCTCATTTGTGTAAAGATAATTCTTAAAGAGAGTTATCATACATCATTGATCTCCTGTTGAAATCTCTTTGGTCTGCGGCCATAATAAAGGGCGGACCGAAAATTCTGTACTATAATAATATTATTTTACCAACACAGTTATAATATTACAACAGTGGGAAGAAAGTGGTCATTTTGAATATTTGACTTAACTTGGTTTTTAATTTGCTTGATGTACACTTCAATTATTGAAATACAACTGGCGTACACTTAATTTAATTGAAATATAAGTGTGTTGATAAAATAACGCATGTATAGTAAAGCACATGGGCAACCAACAACACAGTGAACAAGAACACATTCATGAGGGCCTCGAGTGAAAGAGCGGGATGGAGAACCATAACCCTCAGTGCCTGCTCCGGACAAGACACTTGATGATGATGATGGTGATAGTAAAGCAACTTTTGTAAACCATGTAAAGGAACTGTAAGCACTAAGTGAGCCAGGCCTGAGGAATTGTTGGTATGATAGGATTAAAACACACGGCGCGATAAGCTTATCACAGGAGGTTGAAAAAGACAAGCTATTACCTTCATTTCGCATGCTCGTGACCGCAGATTTTTTTTTTCTTTATTGTGAATTGCGTCTCGCCATTAAATCGGCCCCAGCGACGGCGCTACAGGTCTCATTGTCTCATTGAAGAGATAAACGTAATAATGTTTTGGTCCCTGTTAAGCGAAATCAACAATTCATAAAAAAAACAAAAAAGCCCCAGACAATGTTCCTATGAGAAAAGGTGGTTAAGAGATGGATCTGAGCGCTCGATGGAGTCAGTAAGTGAAATACAGCAGAGAAAACACTGCATGCTGAATGCAGACTGGGGCAATGAGATGTTTTTTAGAAGAAAAGGTCTGTCTTTACTGGTTAGTGATAGTTGGAGCTGTGTGTAAGCGCAGTATTCCATAATGAAATCTTGAGTTCCTGAAACCGGCATTTCGGTGTGCGGGTCAAATTATGCCAGAAAGAACAGCCATTACAAGCACCATAATACATGTAGAAGTGAAGGTTTTATGAGGACGGCTTGGTCACTGTCATGGGGAAACCACGTCTTGAGAAAGGGTTGTTCGTTCTGAGATGTTTGTTTGTCTATCGTGTACATAATATCTTTTGGTTAAACATGTGTACGACTGGAGACGATGGTATTTGGTAGCAGTTTCAGTAGAAATGAAAAGATAAAGTTGTCATGGCAAGGTTGAACTGGAAACTGTAGCTTTTCTTGCTGTATTCTAAATGATTTTGCAATATTGCCCTCCTTTAAAAATAAATAAATAAATTTTAATAAGAAGAAGAAAGGAAAAAGAAAACATTGTTGTGGCTCCCTTCACTCATGGTTCACACATGGTTTAATAAAAAAATTTTTAAATGACCACGCAGGATTTTCCAGGACGCTTACGAAACCGTAACCCGCCTCTTTTATGCTGGATTGCAAACACGCTGTCGGAAAGTTGAGAATTCACGCGCAGTTTGAGACAGGGGGCATACCAGACGGTTACAGTTTTGTTTTTTCTCTGGATGTTATTGATCTGTCTATCATCTGGTAGCTCCCTCCTGGCCTGTATGATGAGATCCCATGAATCTGTAATGTACAAGGCATCGGGAGTACCATAAATCCACCGCCATGATGGTGTCTTTGGCGTCCCTAGTGACACTGCATATAATCGTGGAGATTAGGCGGAATCCCCAGCTTATCTGGCAAATTACCGCATAAATAGGCTGTAAACAGGCTGCAGTCAAACAATGGAAACTACGCCGCTTTCGGACTTCAGTGTTGTTGACCGTCGGTTTAGTAATTGGCGGAGGGAGCCGCTCACCACACAAAAAGACGATAAAAACAGACGAAAATAGGTCTGCTTGTTTTATTTTTTAAGCGAAATTATGAGCGCTTTACGGGAAATTCGCCGAATCGACGTTCTTCATTGTAGGACACGAATTGATGAACCTAGTGTCAAGGGGTGTCAAATGAAATCCCATGAAATTTTTGTTGTAATCTGGTTGTACATGGAGTTTGTTTTCCATAAAACAGGACAGAGGCCGTCGAAATAGTCAGGCCATTAAAGCATTGACTTTCTACTGTGACATGTCAGGATATGATTGTCAACAAGAATAAAAAAGGTCTCTATGAAGAGAAAAGTTGACTGTTTGCTAGATCATATATATATATAGAGAGATCATATATATAGATGCACCGTACATCAGCTGCGCTAGATAGATGCTCAAGATAACACTTTCATATCACATGTGTAGTTTGAGTGTATGTCTTTATTCCATCAGTCGAGCGTGGGTGGTTGGTGGAGGCTTCTGGTAGGTTCTTCTCCTTCTATCCTGTCATTCTGTCGCATTCTGTCTATCGTCTTGCCTCTTCCGAGTACAATATGACAGCTATTGTGTCGACATGCATTCTCCAAATGCAACTCAAAACTCAATCAGTCGAGCGTGGATGGACAAAGTAAAGAGCCCCATTTTCTGGCAAAACAAGGAGAGGTACGTTTGTGGCTTTAGCAGATTCATGGGAATGTGTTGTCTTGCACAGATTTATTCCTTGATGGTATGAAACTGAAGAGTATACCCTTTTCCCTGTTCGTGTTGTGTCATTACAGAAGTACGTCTATGTGAAAAATGAGGGTCGTTGGTAGGCATTTCTGGTGGGGTCTTCTACTGTCCTATCATTCTGCTATACTCTGTCCATGGTCTTGCTTCATAGGGCACAATATGGCCGTTGTTGTGTCGACGTGTTTTTTGCAAACTCTTGACTCGCTGTGTGAAAAATTGTCGTTGTTGGCCTCGATTTTCTTGATATCCTTTCCAAGATATTTCAACCTGTATTCTTAAGTAGATCTGCCCCCAGGTTTGTGAGTGATAAAGCTAGGACATTATTTTCCAACAACTGGCAGTGACGTATAGCACTTCTCTGGACCGATTAGTGTTAGATGATTAGCTAAGCTACATGGTCTCGCTGAGAGGAGCCATTTACGGCCCCTTTTGTCGAGAGCGCAAGATTGGCTAGTAAGGCAGAGAGCGAAAGCGTTACAGGGCCCGTTTTGGGACCGATCCGTTTGTCCAACTAAAATTTATCAAGACAGGCCAGACGGGTAAATTGAACATTAAATATTATCAGAGAAGAATGAGCGATGGCGATCGTGCATACATGAAAGCTCTGGAATATTCTGGCATCCCGTATGATGGTTCCCCGGGGAGAGGAGGCGCTTGTGGTGGATCTTAATAAAAGAGTACGTCAGTGTAATTAACCTCCTGGGTAAAGCTGCAGGAAAAGAAGCATCGCTTCTGTTTGTAGTAAAGTAAACTTCGCCGTTGTTGTTGTTGTTTTTTTTATATACAGTTACCGGCAAAACACTGTGCATTGCGATATGGACGAACATTCTGTAAATAAAGAAGCAAAATTAATATTGTTAGGCCTACGCCGAATATGTGTTTTTAGCGTTAGCATTTTTAACGTGTCGCTTCATTATATAGTCCTTCCAAAAAAAAAAAAACGCTTGTGTGACCGGGGTTTGTTCCTCTGAAGACCTTCGTCTCTTAACTGTTGCAGTTCTTCTACATTTTTTTTACATTTTAGCAGTGAACTCATTGGGGGAAAGGGGAGAATTTCTGTGTAGCAATAAACAAGCACTAACAATATGATGTAGAAAACGCAGCAAAAATTATAGGGTATTGAGTTAAGTCAAACAGATGGAGATGCATGGGGGGATGAAAGTGAGGTCAGAATGGAGCATTGCACAAAATGTTGGATGCATGTAATTGATGACGTTGTGTCGTCTCGGGAATTACGGACTGCATAGCTACAAGCTTTATGTATGGCTATTGATCCCAGCAGAGACAAAGGGGTACAAATTTGCAAACTGGCGACCCTTCTAACAACACAGAGAGCACTTCCGTTCGTAACCATCGCACGCCATGCAAATCGACAAACTTACATTTATGATTTTCTGGTACGCTTTTGTACTCCCGTCTACTTAGGACAAATTAGTAAGACTTACTTTTGCCGCAAAGTAAGACTACACGAAACATTTTATAAAAGAAAAGTAAAGAAAGAAACAAGAACGGCAGGGCGCAGACGGAAGTGCCAAAGAACGGATTCTGGAGTGTGCACGCACCTATCATTCTGTACATCTAATCAAGTGAACTGAGCCAAAATACATTTTTGAGTTCAATTTTGACATCCACAATGTTGCTTGACTCTTTGATTACCACAATTGATTCCACTTCCAGACTACAGTTCGTCTGTTATAACTATAGTATTTCATTTGCAATTCTTTTATTTTAGGCTGGCTTCATTAGTTTTAGTTGCATTGCAAACATAAATAATGTCTGTAAAAAGGAGAAAAATTGAGAAAGAATATTAAGACACTGTCTCAAAAACCTTTAGACTTAGCAGAACAGCATTTGAGCGACCAAAGCAGACCCAACACACAATCATAATTTTATGGTCCTGTTGAGTCCAGATTGTGTTCCGATATGTCGGCCAAAAGTATACAAAGAGTTAAAAGGGAAAAAAAAAAAAGTTACGACGCTTTTATGATTGAATAGTTGCGGTGGTAACATCTTGGAGCTCACTGGTTGGTGTGTCAAATTACTGTCAGGAAAGTTTCGATTTGAGGTCTTTATTTTAGGAGGTTCGCTGCCCTTGGCATTTACACCTCACTTTACTTGTTTTATTATTTCTTGTTCTGGCGGGGGGGGGGAGGGAGATGATATGGATAAATTTTAATCTATTAATATCAATTTTGCCCGGGCAGCGGCCTTTCGGCCTGCTCTTTACGAAAGTAAAAAGTGTCAGGAAAGTTGGCTCATTTTCAGTTTAAATACATTCTAGGTGCTCATAATTAGAACTGAAACATTTCTATTAATTGCCGAGGTATTTAACCCTTGAACAGCCAGAATCATATTTCTGTGATTTATAATAGTCCCTATTACTTTCAGTTCTAGCCACTTCAATCATCCTATGAAATAAATGAAAGTTTTCATCCCCGATTTTTGTCAGTTATTAAAAGTAACATGAAAAAGTGACAGTTTTGCGGGCAGTTATCATAAAGCACTGTAATGGTTAGTACCAATGACAATACGCCTGACTGACTTAAGTTTTTTTTTTGTGTGCATAATGCAACTGTGAGCACGACTGATCTGGGAAAACATGGAACAGAAGTAGACCCTTCTTGTGTCTAATTGCCATTTTTATGTGTGGGGACCGGTGTAGCATAGGCTACTGATTGGACAACTGTAACAAGACAGAAATACTCCCCAAAACTATAAGTTACTTAAAGCTTCCATAGTTCTTGTTTGTTCCAACTCCACTTTTTGTACAACTTGAGATTCTGAAGTTCCACGTTAAAGGTTTGCGGCTTTAGTATTGTAGCAAGGAGTTAGAATAAATCGGAACTGTGAAACAGCATGATAAGTGCCACGACGCATTTTAAACAAGCGTCAGGGTGTGCATTTGTGATACCTCCTCTGCATTAAAAGATCCCCAGTTTTTTTTCTGAAAATGAAGATAAAATAAACAAGAACTAACATCGGGATGAGTACAGCCTGAACAGAAAAAACTTTAATGATTGACCCTGTTGCACGTTACGGTCATAACAATTTAACCTAGGTGAGTTTCAAAACAAAAAGTTCCGTAGATTTGTCAGATACGTCTTTTCGATCCGACATCGCTGTGATATAAACGTGAGGGCAGTGTGTTTACTCACCCACAGAGGGGTGTGATGCATGAGCTGAAACATTGCATTCATTACAAACGTCCCGAAATGTAGGTCAAGTTCAAATCAATGAGGAACGTCGCTGGTGTTCGATAAAAAGCGAATGGATCGGGGCGTTGGAAAGGAGGGATTTGGCTATCGCTTTCACGCTGGTTGTTCAACAGTATGTGAGGACTTTCCCCGTTTTCTGTGCTCTGGTTACGTTCAGGCATGATGAATGTTGTTACAAGGACGTACGGCCCCCAAGTTTTGTCTTGTTGTTGTGGTTGTTGTTGTTGTTGTTTTGCACAAGGGGTAAAAGTTTAAAGCCATTTGTGACTCCAGAACAAGAGAGCTCCTCCCGAAATACTCCTAACAACAGTCTCAATAATTTAATTAATTATTCTTTCAGATTTTCTTTCTCTTTTCCTCCTGTTTTTTTTTTTGGTTGAAATGGTAGGGGACAGGATGAGGGATTCGATAAGATTTAGGGTTGAAGATAAGGACTGGGTTAGGGATAGGTAGGTGTACGTACGCGCCCCTAGCGCAAAATGTTTGGGGGTCCATACGTAGTGTAACAACATTTTAGGGATATGTATCGAGGGTTATCAATCGGAATGTGTTATGTCTTAAATGCCTGTAGATATCCAAGACATAAGGCGTGCGACTTTATTTCATAACCCAATAATACTATTCATGTGACAACGTTGAAGTTATTTCAGTTATTTGAATTTTCATTAAAATAACAAATAAACTTGTTTCTCTCCGTTTGACTATTATGGACACAAAACATTGTGGTTGCCAACTCGCGGTGTGTCAAGCAGCACCTGCTACTTTCAAAAGTCCATTAAAAAAATTGCCAGGCGTGTTTTGAGCATTAGGCTGTACAATGTACTATCACGATGAAGGCTGCGCAATAACCAGAACAGTTTTATGAAAGACATGAACAGTTGAATATGCTTGGGCTTTGAAAAATATGCATTTTTTGGCGGTTTGATTCGCGTTATTTTATAAACCCTCATAATAATTATTTCATGTTGCACCGGAATGTGGCGCACAACTACTGAAACGTGGTGCCATTGACGGTGGTGCTTGGTGAAGACTCGAATTCATAGAAAGTTGCGACAGAAATTCACTGCCTCACAACAGTTTGCTGCCATCTAATTGTTTTTCAGAACAATTTATTCATCCACAAACAGACTTATTAAAAACCCAGCTTATTCCATTACTTTTCATGGTCGAAAGTTTATGGACTATTCGTCCAGCCGTTGTTGTTGTTGTTATTTTATTTTTGTCAAAACCTTAAAACATAGCCTTCAAGTTACCAGATTATAAATGGTAAGATGTCAGATTTGCTTAAGAATTATGCAGTCAATTGGCAAGATGAAATTGATAAGAATGAAAAGAACGTAATGCTGTATAGTAAGAAACAGTGTTACAATATTATTATGATAGCATAGGACGAAAATCTTTTTTTTTTTTTTTAACCTTTATCCTGACAGTTACATTCAATTCTACAGAGCCATCGTTACCATGTTTGGCGTATTTCAAATTTCGCCTTGCGCATTGTAGACTGCTGTCACCAGTTTCATAACCAACCTCGTCTCTAAATAAACCAGTTTCATAACCAACCTCGTCTCTAAATATCAAATCCTGGCGCTGCTTTCAGTCATTGAACATTTCAAGTTAGGCTCGGTGTACGAATGAGTTGTTTGGAGGTCGGAAATCTTAACATAGTCGAGCGTTTATCGCGTATCGCGACCTTGGTTTTTGTTTGTACTAACTCCAATTTTTGTACAACTGAGAAATTCGACGGCTTTAGTATTATGATAAAGAGTTCGAATAAATGGGAAGTGTGAAGCTACTTGACAAGTGCCACAATGCATTTTCAACAAGTGCCAAAGTACAGTGTACATTTGTTGTATCTCATCAGCATACAAAAAGATTTCCAATTTTTCAGAAACTGGAGAGTAAACAAGAAGTAAGGTCGCGTTATCTGCGGCAAAGTGTGTGTGTGTGTGTGTGTGTGTGTGTGTGCGCGCGCGCATGAGTGAATGAGCGAGTGAGCAAGAGATAAAACGGGCAGGATGATAGTAAAGCACAATAATATATCGATTTTGTTCAACATCTGAACCACAGAAGAGCACTCTAGATTTTAAACGATGAGTTACGGGGGGAGTTTTGATAGACCTGGCGGACAGTACCAGGGTGTGAATGGTGAAGTCCGAACATCCGTGGTTGTTAGAGGACGAGCCCCAGGTTTTTTTGGGTTTTTTTTGGTGTCGCTGAAGTGAAAATGGGCGACTCGCACATTTGTTTTATTAATGGCGATCACGCTGCGCACAACATTGTTCTATAACGCTCAGCGAACAGTCCATTCATAGATAGCCCGGATTGGCCACCATCACCATGCGTTTGTACTGCTGTAATAATTATCACAAGTGAAGAAAGGAAATATCGATACGTGCGGTTTCCTCATTGCGGTTCTATCACGATGGTTTAGATTTGATTCAGTGTTGTCGCATTGCAAATCTGTCCCTGGACAAAGTAGTGGAGGTCGATGTCTCACGTCCAGCCACTTGTAGAGCGTCGTTAAATTGGTGCCAGAAACGACTATTCCCGTTTGTTTGTTTGTTTGTTTGTTTGTTTGTTTGTTTGCTTAGGAGGGCTTTCACAAGACAGCAATCTTCTGAAATTCCAGTCCGATTTATGCTGTTTGAAATATGCACACGTTGTAATGATATACTTCCGAATTTCGTTGTTACAATACATACATCTAGTCAAATGCATTGTATTTTAGTAGGTATTTTCCAGCTCCCCAGCCGTACGGAGTCAGGATAGAAATTATTTAATGGAAGACGTGGGTGGAAAATGGAAATGGCTATGTTTTTGAAATGCATTGTTTTTGTAGGTATTTTCTTAAGCTACATGCACATACAACTGGTTTAGTCAAATACATTTGCATCTGTGGGTATTTTCATGAGTTACACCCACATACATCTAGTCTTGTCAAATGAATTTGTATTTGTAGGTATTTTCTTGAGTTGAGTTGCACGCACACACATCTGATCTAGTCAAATACTATTGTGTTTATAGGTACATTTTCTTGAGAGGAGTTGTATGCTCAAACATCTAGCCAAATACATTGTATTGCAGGTATTTTCTAGCTTCTCTGCCGTAGGGAGTCAGGGTAAAAGTTACAGAATGCGTGACTGGAGAATGAAAGTAAATGTAGGTATATTTTTCAAATAAATTGCATTTGTAGGCATTTTCTAACTCCACTACCTACGAGGAGTCAGGGTAAAAGTTACGTAATGGAAGACCTGGCCTGGAAAAAATGGAAATAGTAGTAGCTTGCATTCAAACTGCGACAGTTTTGAAGAGTTCAACTTCTTTTGTTCGTCCCACATACAGGCGCTATGAATAATGAATTAACCCAAATGGATTTTGCTGTTATTGTTGTTGTAGGCCTATCACTTCGGTAGATCTCTCGCCGGTGGCTTTATTGAAATATTGCATTTGCCAGTGTCGTTCACAGATGCACACTGTCAGGGTAATTAGCTGTTTCTTTCTTGTCTTTTTTCTAACCGGTGGAAGAGTACACTGGCCTTTTCTGATCCAACTGCGGTTCTCGGACTTTTCTCGCATTGTGTTGTGCTTAGGGTCATGCCAGTGAATACATGCAAAACAAGACATGAAATTTTTCATACATAGCTGGCTTTTAACAACAAACGTTGAACAATTTTGAGTTGGCCCACAGTGCGAAGGCCTGGTAGAAACCCCTCAAAGTCAAAAAAATATTTAATGATGTTATTGTTATTATGTCTATATATCATCCAATTCACGTTGAAGCACCTCACCCATGCAACCCACACTTTGGTAATCAACGCCCACTTTGTCAATTGTTATGGTCTGCCAGATAGGGGGGAAAAAAGTAAATATCAGGGAATTTGTACGAAGAAACATTGGCAAAACTTTGAGATGCATTTCATTTTGTATTCCACTTCCAAGTCTAAAAATGTATATATGAGTGCTCAGAACGTCCGGGACCTTGTATGGTTCTGCAAACGTGCAATCCACCCATTTATAATGCTTCACTCAGCCTTGCGTTTGCTCTATTCTATGTGGAAACTGCAGGGCATCGTCTTTGAAGAAGTCCTTCGTGTTTCTGTTATCGATTTCTGGGATTTCTCGGGTGTTGATATTTGCTTATCAAACAACACAGTTCAGATGCCACTTTTTAATGTTTAAATCTATAGTCTGTCGAACTGTGAGAGCTTTAAATTTTATATTTGATTACTTTGCGCTGTTACAATTTGCTTTGTCCCAGTTATGACATGCAGTTACAACACTATTTTCTCAAATATTAGCTCCAGCTTGTTTGTTGTTATTCAGCTTGGCAGAAACAATAAAACGTATTTCCCTGTGTCTGCAGCTCAAAGTAATTATTATTACAAGGTACCGTCGGGAAATTAAACATTTAAAGGCACAGCATATATCAGACTGACACAATACTGTAAAAAAAAAAAAGCATAGGAAATCTGTGGGGCAAAAATATGGCAAATGGAAAAATTTGTTTACAGCAAAGCCTCGCGTAAGAAATAACACCGAAACGGTACAGTAAAATACAAAAGAAAAGGAAAGACAAATCAAGCTTTCGATCGAAAGATCTTCTTCAGGAAAAAAAAAATGTAACAAGATAAAAAACTCAACAAATAATAAGAACATTCGCAGAAGGTTTTACAGATCTAGGACTTAGCTGCGATTTCCTGACCTGGATTTTCGGAACACAGCCCGTCCGGCAAAAAAAAAAACAACAACAACTCGACAGCTGGACTTGCCTTTCCTTTTCCTTTGCGTTTTGGTTTCTGTATTATTTCTTACGCGAGGCTTTACTATGCACAGCCTTTTCTTTCTTGCCACATTTTGACCAAACTGGCTCTAGTTTAGAATATTGACCAAAACTCTGATTTTTATTTCCGGTCCTTGTCCGGCTTCAAATTTAAATGCGTAGTTTTTCTAATGGATTGTTCTGAAAGTGTGTGTGTGTGTGAGGGTAATGTTCTTACTTTGCTGGTAATGTTGCGTGAGCAATATGCGTGTGTATGGTATGCACTAAAGACCTGCAGACTTACATATTGTATTTACTGTTCTACCACTACTGATGCTGTGACAACAAATTTCCTGGAAATAGGATAATAAAATTATATCTTATCTCATTTTATACCTCTCTTTACGTGAGGTTGGTGGGCCACTGATTCAAGTCTGTTTTGACTCACTGCGCGAGATTTCTCTTTCCGCTGGCTGACTCAGGATAGTTTTAAGGCTCCCCTACTAGTAGATAGGTTTGTTTTACTCGTGCCAGTGCTCGGGGTCTCGTTTCAGTTCACGTCTCACACTTCAACCGAGACCAGTGACATGCTACCATTATTATAACTCTCAGGAAATAATGGCAGAAGCTGACTGTCTGACTGCGATAGGGTCTTCCTGGATTTACCAAGAAAATATAAGAAATTATGGTGTACATTTCTAGTCTGCCAGCAGCTAACTGTGCTGTTCTGGGCTTAGCTTGGTATATCCCACGGCTGCATCAGTAGGCGTTCTGCCGTGTCCCAACAAGTACCGTAGATCACTGACCGAGATGAAAGAGACTTGACTCAGTGCGTCACCAGCTGTAGAGTGTTTGACCGGTATTTTTCCACAAAGATTTCAGTTCAGTTGACCACTTTGTGAGTTAAAAACAGAAACTGCCGTAACAACAACAACAACAACAGCAACAGCAAAACGGCCGTCTCATTTAGGTATTGAGTGCCGCACCTAACGCCGTCCTGAAACAATAGGTTGGCGTGCATAATGCAAGAGCGCAAATGGAACTTGGCACTCGGAAATCTATGTTAGCACCTTTCCCGTACACACGGCCTCAGGAAGATTCGTTGTTGTTATTTTAAAACTCGGGCTTCAGTTAGTGAAGGTTGGACTTGAACAAGCTTGCAGAGAATGTCAGAACGAGGTGGAATCCTCGTAAATCCTCGTCTTAAAAATAATTTAAGCTGTACACTTGTCCACGTAATGTTTTCGGTATTTCTGTGTGTTTGCCGTTCCGTCAATGGTGTATGTTGGTTGTTTGTTCTGCATGACTGTGCCTTCTCTGTCAAATTATTATATATGTTGAGCTGAAATATTTGCTTTATTTTCTGTAATTGTCTCCTTCTCCTCCCGCTTTTTCTTTTGTCTTGATCATATTATTATCTATCAAGTTACATTTTGTTGTGTAATATAAATAAATGTATAAATAGTTCGAGGTAGCAGGGAGCGGAGATAGAGTGAATGATCGAGTTTTTTTGTTTGTTTTTTTCAAATCTTGTTTGCATGATTATGGCGTATACTTTAAATTGGCCGTCAGGTCTATAATAAACTTAAACTTAAAACTTGGTATCACTTATGTTAGAACTCGAAAGAATACAGCAATGATTCCTACCATCTACAGATATTGAAACATCCACTAATTTTTACCGTTTACAAAACCACAAATTTGTGGAAGACGATAAATGTCACTTTCAGTGTTCCTTCGTATATGCCATAATCAGTTTCGTTTCTCATTTTCTGGGATTGATTGGATGTTTTATAGAGAGGTCTGTGAACACTTGTGGCGCTTTTCGCGGCTATTCCGACGAACATAACCCTCTGAATTGGCAGTAGGGATTTCAAAATAATCGAAGCTGGGTTTTCTTGTGTACGGAAACGGATGCGTCAAAAACTATTTTAGTGGAGAAATAGAAAGAATGTTTTGATGTGTACGCAGAAGCCCTTTCCGTACACATGGAAACACTCTTTCGATTTACTACTTGATGGATTTCTGACGTTTACGTTGCCGTTTCCGTACACACGTAAACACGGCTAAAAGCTGGGTTCTCAGGGAAACGGCAACGGAAACGTCAAAGAGCCTTCAAGTAGTGAAATAGAAAGAATGTTTCCACACGCTGTTTCCGTACACATGGAAACACTCTTTCATTTTTACTATATGAGGGATTTTTTGCCGTTTCCGTTTCTGTACACATGAGAACCCAGCCGTAAGCTTTATTATACCAAAGTGTGGAAAGACACCGTTTGATCTGTCAGAATTTCTTATCTGTAAGAGTTATGAGGATATCATACTAAGCCAGGAACACTAGAGCCGGATGCTGCCAGCAAAATGTACACTTATGAAATAGTGGCAGAAGCCGACTGTATCTGAGCGCGATAGGATCCTCCTGGATTTACTAAAAAAATATAGGAAATTATGATCTATACTTTTAGTTGCCTACAGCTGACTGTGCCGCTCTGGGCTTAGTTTGATTTGTCCCATGGCTGCATCAGTAGGTGTTCTGCCATGTCCCAACAAACATATTTTTGTTATTAGTGGTAGATTTCGTGTTCCATAACTCTTTGCATTCAGATGTGTTGGTTTTTTCTCATGGATACAATTGTTCTTTTCTTCCATTCACAGGAGAAGATCGAGATAGTCTTCTTAGTGATATTCTTGTTTGAGGCTGTACTTAAAATCATTGCTTACGGCTTTGTCATGCATCAAGGAGCTTACCTGCGGAACGGATGGAATGCTTTAGATTTTACCATTGTGATCATTGGGTGAGTACCATTACCATATCTTTTGTGTGTGTGTGTGTGGCTGTGAGTGTGTCTGTATGGAAGGATGAGAGAAGAGAAGAGTACGATTTGACTGTGTATGACCATGTGGCCAAATTGAGTTCTGTGCCATGAGGCCAAATTGAGTTCTGTGCCATGAGGCCAAATCGTGTTTTCCAGCCCAAATTGTATTCTGTGATATGTGGCCAGATTGGTAACTCGTGACCAAAGTGGGTTCTCATGGCTAAATTGGATTCTGTGCCCTGAGGCTAAATTGGGTTCTCATGGACAAATTGGGTTCTGTACCATATTGCCATTGGATTCCCATGACCAAATTGTGTTCTGTGCCATGAGGCCAGAATGGGTTCTCATGGCCAAATTGTGTTCTGTGCCATGTTGCCAAATTGGGTTCTCATGGCTAAATTGGGTTCGGTTTGCACTGTGTTTTTTACTTTTCTTAGAAAGGTTTTTTGATGAGGGCTGAGTTTAGGTTACGATTAGATTTAGCCATCTGGCCACATCAGCTTTTTTGTTGTTGTTGTTGTTGTTTGTTGGCGACATGTCCACAATAAGGTTTTCTGAAATTGGAGACAAGTTGGTAAATCAAATTCTGCTGTGAGTACTTTGGCTACATGACTCAAATATACTCGGCGAAATAAATATGTTGCGTTTTGTAAATATACATCGTGAGCCGTTTGACGGAAAGGCTGGCGAGCACAGTTTAAACACATTAGACATACATACATTATTATATGAATGGATCTGGTGAAATCGGCGTAAGTGAAATTTTTATACCTCTGTAAAAAATCAAAATAAAATATTTCTGAGACGATTTCAAGTAAAACATTTTAACTGATTGCAGAAAAAAGTGGCAAATCTTTCATTTCATAGGCAGATTTCATTTTCCATAGAAAATATTTTCCCCCTTTGGAGGGGTGTTGCCAGGAATTTGGCCTTTCACCATAAGCCTGATTTCGCCAGATCCACTCACTAGTGCACACAAAACCATCAAAACCGTCTCTACCGCCACCACCACCACCACCACCAAGTAAGAATAGCGTTGATTATAGAATTCGATGGAGTGTCATGTTGGAATTTGCAGCTGTGAAGTACTTGTTGCATGACTAAACAAACTCGCCACTTTGTGGTTCAATACATTGAGCTGTTGGCAGAGAGCTGTCACCCAGGTGTCGTTAAACGCCAGTTGTCAAAACGTCAGCATAATGCGTTTGTCAATGCTTGATAATCAGAGACATCTGCTCACATTTTGTTACCCCAGACAGGCGTTAGTGCCTTTGCTGGTTCTTCGTTGAGGTTTTGCCGCAGAGATGTGAGATGTTGTATAGCACATTGTTGTTATTATAAGTTGAAGTTATGAATGTTTAAACAAACTGGTTGGCCCATTGACTGGGAGAATACACAGATGTGATATTTTAAAGTTGATTGACTTTCGACCTGCAATGTGTAAAGAGAGGCGGAGAACAGAACTCCCGATCACACTAACGTTGATTCTACTCGAGGAAGAAAGTACAATTTTCTTGCAATTTGATGCAAGTCAGTTTTGTTCATCCTATTAAAATGTTCACATTCTGAAGGAGAATATCACTCATTCACTCACTCAGGTCACTCACTCATTCACTCAATCACACACTCACTCACTCACTTACTCACTCAATCACTCACTCACTCACTCACTCACTCACTCATTCGTTCCCTCGCACCAATACTCGCCCACTCCGTCACTCACTCACTCACTCACAATAACAGTAATAAAAATAATAACAATAAAAACAACAAACAAACAAATAGAGAATAATTATAATATTCTAGGCTCACACTACCCAGGAATCCTACTGCCCTTTCCAGCGAGCGCCTTTTGATACTTTTCCCCAGCTTCAACATTGCCTTCCCATCCTCCTTTCATGCCACGCCTCAAGAACTCAAAAAGGCTGGTTAATTTTCTTTCACTCATGGTTGAAATTTGATCTTAGACGAGGACGAGACGACTGGGTTTTTAGTTTCAAATCGATTTTAACTGTGTATCTTGCGTCCATAGTTTGCTAGTGTTGTCACTGCGCGCAATCCATCTCATTGATTAACATTGTTACTAGTAAATCACATCTCGCCTTTAGGATAAGGTGGTAGGGGAGAGATGTGATGTATGCTGCCGTATTATGGAAAAAGACGGTATGTGGAAAAGAAAACAAAACATTTGCATTTACAACGTTTAATTGTTGGGTCCGCTCTATTCTTCCTTCAATTTCCATTTTCTGATAAGCAAAAGAATCTCCTATCCTATTGGTGCAAAATTATAACCCAGACAGAAAGACACATCACATTATTCTGTAATGTGATGCTAAAAAGTGAATATGACTTAGAATGTCGAATACTGTCCTTTTCCGTAAAATGGCAGTATGTGTGTTAATTTAAAAGTCGTGGATTGTGTCGTTTATTACGTCTGCGTTCATATTAAACTGGATCAAAAGAAAAAAAAAGAAAAAGAATCAAGCTGTAACGATTTTATTGTTTCTTTACGACAACACATGCCTGGAGATAATGAAATAGTAATGCTCAAATTGTACCGTCCAGCAAACTACAGTCTTATGATCTCATAGGCTGGGAAATGTCATTGTTCGATACGTGTGTTTGGAACTCAGTCGGCTTAATGTCGCCAGTTGCATATCGAGGGCTATCAACCAGAATGTTTTCTGTCCAATTTTATTCATTGCTTTTGAATACCTGCAGATATCCAAGACACAAGATGTGTGACTATATTTCATAACCCAATAAAACTATTCATGTGACCATGTTAAAAGTTAGTGCAATGATTTGAATTTTCTTAAAGGTTACACATTTTTGACTCGTCTTTTTTTTTTTTTTTTATTAATAATTTGTCTGTGATGGACAGAAAACATTCAGGTTGCCAGTCCTTGATTCACTGTTCACAATCTGTTCGAGAACCACTGGTTTTGATGTAAGCGTTGAACAGGCTCGGAAGAGTGAAACGCATGATCAGAAGGAATGAAGACCAGGCAAAATCTTCATGACCTCGCTGGAAGAAAAACATGACTGAATAGATAAAAACAGTTTTCGAAACCTGGTGCAACAGCTCATCCCAGGCAAATGTACTTTAGCATCAGTTTATTTTCGTGTCGATGGATGTAAACCGTTTTTCTCAATCTACGTCATTATGTGTAAAGGCGTGTGTTGTAAACGTAGCTAGTAGAAGTGTATTTATACCTGCATCAGCTGACTCAAGTGACGCGACATGCACTTGGATGTAGTAATATTTGTGGTGACTCAGACAAACACGAAATCGCAATAGAAATAAAACTTGCCCGCTTGGAATATCAGCAGTTGAGGTTTGACTGGCGTGAAATAACACCCAGCTTTTGCTGTGAAGAAAAGAAAAAGAAAAAAAAAATACAACAGCAAAACTCGACATTGAGCAATCCGGGAAACCTGTTGTATTTAATATGGTCTTTCGCAAGGAAACTATGTGGGTACTGGTAACATGCAATTATTTTCCGGATTCTGGTTACCTGCACTGAATGACTAGCATAGAAAGGTGCCTTTGCTTTTACAAACTGGAAATGCACGGCAGGCGGAGCATGGTATTTTCATGGTCTTAGTATATCAAAGACTTGGATTTGGCTACAAAAGAAAACAAGATCACTTTGTGGCGTCTTCATGGCCAATGAATTTTAAAAACTTTCCAATGGAATAAAAAGTTGTGCATGTCCTTGTATTAAAAAAATGACAACCTTGGTTTGTTGGAAAAAAGAAAAAAAAAAGAAATCGTGGCCTTTGTATTTTAAAAGCTTGTAAGCTTTTTAAAGGTAAAAATAATGGCAAATGAGAACTTCATGGAGTATGACACATTATATTATAGTATTGGTCGTGTTGCCAAACAAGATCCTTGTCAATTCTTGTCGCGTAATTCTTCTATTCTGGGACAAAAAACTGTTGACAATATCATAATCCATACTGTGTACTGTTTCACAGTTGTTGTTTTTTTTTGTTTGTCTGTATTCTTACTGTTATTGTAATAAAAAAAGGATAATTAAAAAAACAAGCAAGTAAATAAGTAAATCAATTAATTAATTTTTTTAAAATGGGAAGTTAACTCTTCTACATCCTTGACCTCTTCCCGCTGCATCTGGCCAAAGACTCATATCTGTTTACGTTTGTTTTGACTTAGGGCGCGAGCTCTACCTTTCCGTCAGCAGACTCAAGCGAGTTTTGACGCGCCTGAACCTATGAGGCAGACTTGATTCAGTTTGATCAGTGCGTGGGGTTTTGGTTGACCCCTTCATTCACATCTCACACTGAAACAGAGAGAAAAGAGACTTGAATCTGTGAGCTACAAGTCTTAAAACGGCTGCAGTAAAAGACAGAAACGGAAACTCGTATCAAAAGAGGGTTCTGAGCAGTCGCACAAGCAGAGAGCCAATGACGGGGTTGACTGAACAGAAGCCAAACTGATATGTAAATGTTGTCCTTCGTTAGTTCCGTAAGCTTCCACTGTTGAGCTGGGAGTTTTTTTGTTGTTTTTTTTTTTTTGGGTGTATGTGCATAGAACTTAATCGTACCTTTCTTGATTCAGAAATACAAAGGTTCTGGTCGGGTCACTTATGCCGTTAGGATCTAGAACACTTCTGTTCTTTTCTCCTTCAACTGAGGCCATTTTGTCTTCTTCACTCTCTCACTCAAATTTGGGTTGAAATTAGCTGGAGAAGTGATTTTGGGTTTTCTAACATCAAAGAGGCGTTTCAGAGCATTGATTTGTTTCTTTGACAAGTGCGTGGTCGAAAAGTTGGTGTAACTAATGATTAAGTATAAGCGTTTGATGTAGTGCCTTGAATTCTGTGAAAAGTCAGTGTTAATGTTCTTGGAACGACTTTGCTAGCAGCAGGGATCAGATTTAAAGAAAGACACAAAGAGAATCTAATATTATTGCCTGGAGAATATTTGTTAGGGGCGCGTAGTCTGATTACAAAGCCAAATAGAGGAAATATTGAATTGTCTTCACATTTTAGCAATGACTTATAATGTTAAATATCACGCACCTCTAAGAAGAAACATAGACCACGGCGGTCGCACAGACCTGGACCATTCTTGGCGTTTGCTGTGTTAAATGTTGCTCTTCTCTCCCTGAGACTTTATTTCCCAAGACGAAAGATCGGAATACGTGGATGACTATCTGTGTGCCACTTCACCTCCTGTCATATCACAGCATCATTTCCACTGAGGGTAGGAAAAAGGAGTGTTAATTGGGGGGCGTAAGAGGGAATGGGGAAGAGGGTCAGGACAAGGCATTCCCTTGGAATTGGTAAGAAGGTAATGGTGCTCCACTTGATCAGAAGGAAATGTTATGATGATGAAAGGCACGGGACGCTGCAAGTTTACCTTATCGTAGATTCATTAGATAATGAGATCAAGTTGCCAGAAGTATGTAGGTGTGGTGATGCCAGCATTTTAGGTGGGTTGTTTTTTTCTGCGTGGAGAGGCGGAAGAAAAGAAAAACTCCACCCGCCTCTGAGAAAGATATCTAATTTGATTCGAGATTTTTTATCTATGACACGTATGATGTGAAAACAGAATTGGAAAATTGGAAGTTTCGAGAAAAACAGAAATTGGCCAGGAATTCAATCAAGCGGGGCAATATCGCCAGATGTTACAGGAGAGCGGTGACGATATACTATAAAACCACAGAAAAACTGTGGGTTTGCAGCAGGGTTGAAGCAAAGTCAAAATAATTATTGCAAAGAGTAAACGCATGTAGCAAAGTTTAGCGTAAGAAAGAATACAGAAACAATGCAATAAAACACACAAGAAAAGGGAAGACATATCAAGTTTTCGATCGATTGATTTTCATCAAGAAAAAATGTAACATGATAGAAAATTGAATCAATAACGAAAATGAGCAAATAAAAAATTTGTAGATGTTAAACCAATACGAGTACTCATCTGCCAGTCCCGACTGAGATTTTTGAAGCGCAGCACGTCCGTCAATGTATGGTGGCTCGAAATCTATTTGATGCGAGATTTTATCTACAACTTCTTCTTGTTGCCGTATTTTGAGAAGAGCAATGACTTATTTAGCATTCCACCAGTAATTTCAGGAACCCGGTCTCAGTTAATCATGACGCAAACGACGGAGCCTTTTCTTTGACAGAATAGCGCATGTCAGTCACACTGACATGGGCTATTCAAGGCATTAAGGCTCATTAATTCCAGGATAGTTCAAGTGGATGAAACATTTTCCTGCCAGCCTTAAGGGACGTGTCAGGTCTTTATGTGAATTTGACATCTGGAGTCTTTGCAAAAAATGTTCTGAAAAAAAAATAAAAAATCAGAACATCCAATACAGCAAATTGGTGAATTTTTCTCCTGGTAGCCATGCGATTATTATGGTAGTTAAGTGAATTTGCAGCAGCATAAACGTGGTAGAAGGTGTAGAATGTGATCGACCGCACCCTTCTTGTGAGTTTCAGGCAGAACTAGCTGTTTGTGAGTGACACTTACGGTTTTTTAATTATTTTCTCACTCTCTCCCCTTTTTTTTATTTTTAATTTTTAAAAGCGCAAAACGTGCAACTGACGTTAGATTCCGTTAGGAAAATCCCTAAGACTTCAGATGGATGCCAAACGTGCAGTGCGCACCGAGATCAGCCTTGTTAAGGTTTAAGAAAATAACTTGTCAGTGAAAGTTCGGCAACGGAAGGAAAGCGGCAGCTTTTTATTTTTTTCCGAAGTTTACAGGTTTTGCAGGATGGAGTGGATAAAGAAATAGTTTGTATCTGGTGGGCGAACTTACTTCGCAAAATCACAGTACCTGTCGAACTAAGGATTTTGGAGTCCGCAATATGAAACATTATTTAAGGATATCCATTGAGCTAGACCGTCCTCTGTTTTAACTGCAAATTCACAGTAGCTGTCGGACTTAGGATTTGGGAGTCCCAATATGAAACGCTATTTGAGCAGATCGATTGACTAGACTTTCCTCTGCAATTAGACCTTCTGTTTTAACTGCAAATTCACAGTAGATGTCGAACCAAGGATTTCGAGGTCCCAATATGAAAAGTTATTTGAGCAGATCCATTGAAACAGATCTTTCTCTGGAATTAGACCTTCCCCCTTTAGATTCACAGTAGATGTCGAACTAAGGATATCGGAGTCCCAATATGAAAAGTTATTTGAGCAGATCCACTGAACTAGATCTTCCTCTTTGGGATCTTGGATCAGGCTTTTAATTATAAGCGAATTTCGTGCGCGCCATCTGGCGATGAGTTGAAGAAGGCAAGACAACACAGTACGCATCTTTGAAATTGCTTTCTCGTTAAAAAGAAACCACCGGAAGAGTGGATGGGAGGAGGAAGGGACACAGGAAATGAGGACGTCTCAACAAAAAAAGTAGTTCATCCCTGTGTGATTGTTTGTGGTTCTGAAATAAGAAGAACAGTGAAACATCTTTTCATATTACGAAAAAAAAAAAAAGACTTAACCGTCAAAGACATTTGCCATCGAGCAAGGAAGTACATAGTTATACGTTTTTAGATAGCTGGATATCGATTTTATTTGCAGTTTTACAATGGGAACCATTGCTAAGTATTTAAGAAAAACAAACATTACCGCCATGGTCAAGGACTGATGTGAGCTGTTGACTAGATAAAGAAGAACAACAAACAAACAAACAAACCGTCAAAGACATCTGCCCTCCATGATCCAGCAAGGCAAGTACATACGTATAATCTTCTTGGTAGCTCGATTTCGATTTTATGTAATATTGCAGTTCAACAACTGGGGACCACTGCTGAGTATTGAAGAAAAACAGACATTACTGCGATAATCTAGGAATGATGGAAGCTGTTTCCTAGATAAATAAATATATAAATAATTTTTTTTTTAATCGTCAAAGTCATCTGCCCTTGAGCAAGGCAAGTACAAACTTCCTGGTAGCTCGATATCGATTTTTAGTAATAATTATTGTAATTCAGAAACTGGCAACCATAGCTAAAGATTTAAGAAACACAAACATTACTGCGATAATCTAGGAATGATGTACGCTGTTTGGTAGATAAACAAAAAACAGCAAACAAACACAAAAAAAAGCAATATCAAAGACATCTGCCCTCGAGCGGGGCAAGTACGTACGTATGTATAATCTTCTTGGTAGCTCAATATCGATTTTATGTAATATCGTAGTTCAACAACCGGCAGCCATAGTTAAATATTTAAGAACAGCAAATGTTGCTACTCGAAAATCTACGGATGATGTACACTGTTCACTAGTTATTTAGGTGAACATCTGAAAGCAATAAGTCTTGCTAGTTTATGAAAACACCGTTTAAATGGTACGGGGAGAGTGCAGATTTGATTAGCGAAAGTGGGGAGAAAAAGACTAGACGTAGAGAGTTGGGCAGGTGGAAGGTAGGAAATTGGGTAGAGAAAGAAGGAAAGGAGAGTGGGGGAGGGGGACTTCTGTTGGAAATTAATGGCACGTTTGAATAGTTCTGGGCATGCAAGAAATCATGTGTTTCCGTCTCATTTACTTTACGTGGCTTCTATGAAAGAAATGGCGGGTCACTTAAATGGAGAAAAGATTGATTCTAAAACTGGTAAAACCAGAACAGATCAAAATAAATTAGCGTTGGTGTCTCATTAGTACAAAAGCCACTTCGTGGCTGGGAAGATTATGTGAGTGGATCTGACGAAATCGGACTTGAGGTGAAAACCATATTCCCGAAAAAATCCCTCTAAAGGGGGGGGAAATTTTCTGAGGAAATTGAGATTTGCTAATAAAATTAAAGGCTAGCCATTTTTCTGCATTCAGTTTAAAATAATGTGCCTGAAATCGTCCTGGGACTTTTTTTATTTTGATTTTTCAAAGAGGTTTAAAAATTTCAACTCAAGTCCGATTTTGCCAGATCCACTCACATATAATATCAGTATAGAGTATTTTTCATTACTGGTATTGTCGTTAAAAATTCATGAGCGGTCACAGAGAAGGTCGTGGAGGAATGGTATGGCATTCGACACTTACTTGATTGCGTTTAGCGAGTTTATGTCGTAGTTCCAATTAGTAATAACCGGGCAGATTCTGCGTTAACAATTTTCAGATTACAACGTATCAACTCTGCTTGAGAAACCTCCTGAAGCGCAGATATCTTGACCTTTATATTATAAAACCCACAGATATCTTGACCTGCGTAACTGGCTCACAACCCGCAAGCCGCTCTGAGCGGTCCATCCGGAAAGCATCTACTTCAAAACGTACATGAAAATTAGACAGCAATGTTAAAATTCTTTCTTTGATTACCTATCATTTGATATTTTCCCACATTTCTCCAGAGCTCGTTTACTTTGCGCCTCTCACTGTGTATTTGGGTATTGTATTTAAGTTTTGGTATTCAGAGCTTCATCAATTTAAATTTCACAGATAGAATTAAATAATTGGTACAAATTTTATTACATTGCTAAAATTCTCAAATGTTGTTTTCTGTGGATCTGAAAAGAATTTTGTAAATCGTGTATAAAAGTGTTTGAATCAAGTGGTAGATCCTAGCCTATTCCAGAAAGGACGAGACGCGCTGTGGGTCCACGTAAGAAATGGTTCCCCCATGGACTGGCGTATTGCAATAGTTTTAACTGAACTTCTTGGGATTCATAAATCTGGAATTTTTAATTTTCTTCTGAAATTTCATTTAAATCTTTTTTTTATTTAGGAAACAGGGTGTTTCCACGGGGATTCTGAGACGCAAAAACAGTCATCTCTTATCTTCCCTTGCCCCGGCATCCGCGGATTGGTAAAAACAAATGGGGTTAAAATAGCTGAAGCGACACATCTAAAATGGCGGAAAATTTGGCACCTCGACATTTTGGCACGCTTCTGCAGCTATTGCAAGGGACTTTGAGTGGCCGACCATCCTAGTGGTCAGAAAGTCATGTTTGCCAGCGTAGATGAGAATTAGTGAAGCTGACATGTCTTTCCCCTGTGCAAACCGCGCTCGCAATGAAAACCAGTTGGTGAGCACACTCGCCTACTCGTGCGTACTCCCGGTAACACATGTGGCCACTCACGCCTGTTGATCAGTGTTAAGCAATTCTTGCAGGGGAAATACCGTATGTGTGCTCTTGAGTGTGAGACCGTGTGTACGTGGATAAAGTATATTTATGTTTTTGGCTTTGGGTGGCGTATTGTCATGAGGAATAATAGAAGCGCTTTTACGCGTTGTATTTGTTGAGTGAGAGAAAAACAGACCTGTGTCTTGCAGTCACGTATCTTATTGTTGGAGGGAGTCGAGCTGTTAATAGCTAGTGGTTTGGGACACGTCTGGGGACGAGAAAAGAGAGGGGAGGAAGAGATTTGTAGTTGAGAGGTCTAGACTGTATGGGCAAACACGAAGAATAAACGCGAGACTCAGCGAGACAGAGAATAAACACAACGACAAAAGAGATGGTTTCGGTGTCTTCCTCATTCTCAGGCGGAGAGAGGAAAAACTACCGTGGGCAGAAGAGAGAGAAAGAGAGAGGAAAAGGTACCAAAGAAATTCGCAGAAGAGTGTGCGCTGATGAAAGGCTGACTGCTTGCATGAGTTGGCTGAGGGAATGGGAGAGAGAGGGAGAGAGAAAGAGATAGGGAGGGAGAGAGAGAGAGGAGGGGTATTATTTAAAGGTGAAGAAACATTAAATAAACCCTAAAGGTGCTTGAGGGAGGTCACTTCATCGCACCTTGAAATCTTGAATTTACTCAGACACAATGGTAAAAAGAAATAAAACAAAACAAAATTAACAAGGTGCTTAGAAGAAAAAAGAAATTAAAGACATGCGCTCTGTCGTAGTTTACAAATCACTGTATTTTTATAAGCACTATTATTCAGAACGGAATCAACACTCGCTAGGCCTTGTTGAATGATGCAGCTAGCTCACTTCCATGGGCGTGAGGTGCAGTGATCTAGGTTGTACGCAGGGCTTTAAGACGCCAGTTCCCTATGGCATCCACAGAACATGATAATATTTATTCCTCCGGCAGAACGGGTTTAACCGAGTTTTGATACAACAGGTATTTTCCGTGTCTGTCAGTTTGGTTGAATGTTTGAACGGGCGTAAACTGTGTCCCGTCGGTCATGTCGTGACGTGTCTGTACCTGTTTTTCCTCTCTGTGCATGCGGGCGTGAGTGCAGTGGCGTAGCCTGGGTTGCCAGCGTCTGGGGCAAGGGAAAGACATTGCAACCCCCAGACCCGTGGACCCTTAGTACGTGGCAACGTTGATTTGCACCATCACGTTGAAAACTAGAATGCTCGAACATGTGGGAGATTTTCAGTGCGAGGGGGGAGGACGTGCTATTTTTTTAATCTATTATATCTAATAGATTATTTTCTTTTTCTTTTGAAATTTTGCGTCCCTAAGAATTTTGCGCCCCCCCCCCCACACACACACCTACACGATACGCCACTGCGTGAATGCCTGTGCGTGCATACCCGAAGGTGCCTGCGAATTTATGTCGAAATTCTGCGAGTCCCTTGCATCTTCCCCAGTTGACAGGTTGACAAGAGAATATCCTGGTTCTGTCATGTTAGCGTCTTTGGGAGCGGCCTGTCTGGACAGACAGAAAGCTTCCGTGCACGCAATTCCACGTGCGTATATGAAATATTCCCTCTCTTGTGGCGATGAGCATGAGTTGTAATGTGGGAAGTTGTATGTTCTAAAGTCTTACATTAATATTACATAACACATAAAATGGTACAGTGAATTTCAAAAGAAGAGCAAAAATCGAGATAAAAACAAATGACGTCGAAGTGTTGCAAAATACATCTTTTCTTTTTTATTTTTCTGTCTCTTTGCTACATAACATTTCAAGTTCGTTTCAAGTCCTCCGACTGTATAGCTTCTCTGTTGTTGTTGTAGTAGTAGCTGTTGTTTTTGTTTTGTTGCTTTCATTTGTTAAGTTATTCCCAGAAAAATACTGCTGGAAAAACCGTGGGAAGTTAATACTTGTAACGAAATAGATTTTGTCACAGTGCGTCGCGTTTGAGATGTTCTGGCGGCCGTGCAACACGTCTTTCAGTTCGACTGTTTTATTATTTTCTATCCACCCGCCAGTGCATTTTTATTTTTTGACTCGAGACAATACTAATATATAATCGCTGAAATGACACAGGTACATATCAAAAATATTACGAATCAAGACAAGATAGAGCAAAAGAAAACGAAGCGCTGGATAGTGGATACATATGGCGACCTTACGTCTTGCTTGTTCCAATTCCACTTGTTGCACAATTGAGAAATTCGACGTTAAATTTTTGTGGCTTTCGTATTATGATAAGGAGTTTTAATAGATCGGAACTGTGAAGCAGCTTGATAAGTGCCACAACGCATTTTAAACAAGTGTCAAGGTGTGCATTGGTTATTCCTCTATGCAAAAGATATCCAGTTTTCATGAAACTAGAGACACAACGAACAGTAACTGAGGACGCGATCTTGTGTTCAGTTTGCCAGTCTTAATTGACGAGAAAGTCGCCTCAGACAGTGCTGTAAGTAAATTTTTGAAAACTAAATGGTTAAAGTTGGCCGGAGGAAGTAGAGGAGTGTTATTTAATGTTTTGTTTTCCGTTGATATGTGTAGTTTCCCTTGTTTTGAAAACCACCTGTTGTTTTATATTGTTTGATTCGTTTTCTACCCAATTAACTATCTGGTCCGCCTGACAGCAATTTTTTCTTGATGGATGGACGGACGGATGTTTGGTAGATGAGTAATGGTACTGGGCGAACTCAGTGAGTGAATTTGAGTCATAATGTAATGACCTCCCTGTTTGATGATATTATGGACGTCCAAATGCATGCAGTGTCCTGTCCTTGGCCCCAGTGTCGGTTCAGGCCTGGCAATTTGACAAAATTACTTCACTTAAATAAAAGGCAGCCTGGTTGTTCTTTCTGTATATGGCGTGCTTTGAATATCTCCCCTTCTCTGTCTGTCAGTCTGTCTGTCTCTCTCTCTCTCTCTCTCTATCTATCTATCTATCTATCTATCTATCTATCTATCTATCTATCTATCTATCTATCTATCTATCTATCTATCTATCTATCTATCTACTCTATCTGTCCATCTATCTATCTATTAATCTATGTATCAATCTGTCTCTCACTCTCTTTGTCATTCTTTCTCTTTGTCATTCTCTCTCTTTGTCATTCTCTCCCCGCCCCCCCCTTTCCTTCCTCCATTCCCGTCGCTTTCTCTCCCCTCCTTCCCTGCACCCCCCTCTCTCTCCTCTTTTCTCCCGCAGCGCTCACATTTCACACATTTTCCCTCCCTACCATCCCAGACAGTTTTTTGATTTGCACGATCTGTTTAGATTTGGTGTCATTTTATTTGTTGTTTTTTTCAGGATTTATTTGCATTTTCAGTGACAGAAAGCATGGCTATTAATTAGGTAAACCCTGTTATTTTCTCACACTTTATCATGATCTATATCTCCCCCCTCCCGCACTTTTACACCTTTCTCCAGATCATACAATGTGATGCATTGCCACATCATGCGCCTTATGTTTGTAACACTGCTGTTTCATGAAAAAGCACCGTAATTGAAAAAATAATAATAATAAACTACAGGGAATGCAAAGAACATTTTGCTCTAATCTTTGCTCAATTTCCATGTTGTGATATTCAGAGGAAAGTACTTTGTTTTATTTTATTTTGTATACTTCTTTAATCCCATTTGGGAAATTTGCCTTAGTGTCATTCAGCACAGTTGCAACTAGAGCAGACACGTCGTCGCCACAGCGGTTGTTTTTTTTTGGGGGGGGGGGGGGTAGGGGAACATTTTATTTAATTTTGCCCGGGCAGCGGCCTGTTCGGCCTGCTCTTCTCGATTTCCAACCTGCCAAGGTATCTTTAACGTGCGCACGCGCCCTCCGAGTTTTTCGTCCTTATCCCAGAAGACTAAGTGGTTGATCCGACCTACCATAGGATCAGGAACGGGAATATATAAGAAAAATCCAAAATAAAATTTCCAACATGCTTGCACCGATCGGGATTCGAACCCGGTACCTTCGGCATGAGAGACGAGCACCTGCCTCTGGTTGTACAAAATTATAACCCAGATAGAGGGCTTAAAGATAGAGCACTTTCATTCTATAAAATGATGTTAAAAAGTGACTTCAACCTAATTTGCCAATACGGCGTTTTTCTGTAACACAGCAGAACAGTAAACCACACCCACTGCGTGCCTTGTGTTGTACAGCTCAAATCTGTTCGAGCGAGCTTGTTGGCGTAATAGAAAAGATAAACAAACTACGGCAGATGTCTTCCTGTTATGCTTTCTTCAAATGATTAGACCAGTGAGATGAAGTGCTGAAGGCATTTGTTTAATGAGTTTAAGTTCTTTACATTATATATATTTATTCACCTGCGTTATTTCCGTAAATTTAGTTGGCAGTTGAGAAATATACGAGAGAAATGTGCAGTTGATAAATTTTTCTTCGGTTGAAATTTTACGCCGAGCGCTGTTAGTCGGTCAGCACTTGTGTTAGGATTTTGATTTGTTTTCATTTCGAAATTTTGAAGCCTGTGAAGTTTGCTATGGGTGTTTTGACGTGTTCGTATCATTGTACTGAATGATCCACTCCGTTGGTGCCTAAGTCTTAATCCGACTTTGCTATAACTAAGATAACACATGGTAAAAGCATTCATGTCTAGGCCTGGGCTCTTGAACAAAGACCACCGTGGAATTTAAATGACCGTAATAATAATAATTATAATCATAATAATAGCTATAATATTGATAATAATGCAAGACAAGAAATTCATGCGCGATTGCAGAGGTGCTGGCTTGTCAGCTGATCAGAAGTCGTATCAAAAAGCAACGACAACATACACAGAACTGGAGACAGTAAATCACAAAAGAAAAAGACTATACGGAATCTGGAACCATATGTCGCGTATTTTTGTCGTAGGAATAATTCGTTGTTTGTTGTTTTTTGTTTTTTTAAAAGAAGTGTGTGTATGTGTTGAAAAGGGATGGGTGGGTGGGGGGGGGGGGGGGTATGGAAGGAGAAAGTCAAACACTAACGCATCTGGTAAATACACTACACAAAATGGAATGGTGTGACCAGCCAACTCCAACCCGCCTTTCTACGAACAAACAAAGAAACAGAGCGCTTGATGGAGTATTGAGGTATCACCGGGTATCACATGCTGAATTGATGACGACAAAACTGGGCGCGAGGTGGAGAACAGGACGAGATCCAGCTTCCGGTTGGCCCTTTTTGGGGGGGGGGGGGGGGGTTCCGTTCTGGGCAGGAAATGGTGTGGATCGACGGGGATAAGAAAGAAGGAGACAAAAGACTCGACCTTGGGCTCAGAATTTTGCGCACAGCTGACGTAAATCATTTGCAATTTAGAGATCTGGAGTGTTTGCTCCATGTTCCGCAAGGAAAACGTCGAAAAGAAAGCCAAAATGACGAATGGAACTTGCAATAGTGAATACGCTGCCAAAAGAATACAGGCAGTGGATGTATATATTTTATGTTTTATGAGTGTCTTGCTACCGATGCACTGTCATCAAACAGGACTTTGTTTGCACATTGAACGTTTGGAAAATTCAGGCTTAGGGTTTGGATTAGATTTGGGCAATTGTCCACAATAATCCTTCCGTTTGTAAATTTACCTTGACGATATTCTGGTGGTTAAATACCTACAGCTGATTACGAAAAAAAAAAAAGTGACGGAGTGAAAGGAGATGCAAGATTTTAATAGAAATCCAACAGGTTTTGTGGAAATCGATGATAATTATTGTGGCGCTCAGCAAGACTTACGGGCTATAGGTACAATTTTATATGCAGGGCTGTAATTGTTTTTAGGACATGTCGAGTTTACGCAGAAGGTGCAGCTAGCAGAATGAAGTAGGTGCATCACCCATTCATCAGTACAAGGAACTGGTGTCTGTGATATAATTTCAGATGAGAGACAAATCGTCGTCCATCCTGACAAATGAAACAGCAGCTAGTTGTGAGAGTATAGGGGGGGGAGGGGGGGCGGGGGTGGAGAATCTTCAGTGATTTCCTAACGAAAAGTAAGGCGTGTCGTTGGCAAGTGGGAAAGATGAAACTCGCAAGAAGTATACATGGTAACATTCAGATCACGACAGTTTCTCTACGATGTCTACAAACTGACATTACTCACAAAAGAAAGACTTAGTGATACCTGAAAACACATCATCATTCACAGCGTACTTCAGGCATTTAAGCGTGTGCCTTGTGGTAGGCACTTCATATTGTTGTTTACCCGTACTGCTACCCGTTCAAAGATTATGAAATGTGGGATCTGTCTTTCACATTTTCAGAAAACAAGCATTTTACTCTGTAAAAACACGAAACATCTCGTGGTAGGCACTTCATAGTTTTGTTCATCCGTACAAAGATTATGAAATGGAGGTCTGTCTTTCGCATCTTCGGAAAACAAGCATTTTCCTCCGCGAAAACACGAACGTATCAATAAAACAGCATGGAAACAGCTGGAAGAACATTGTCTTTGTAATGTGTTAAACCATTCGCCTCTCTGTTCTACTCTCTTTCTCTGCCATACACTTTTTTTTTGTTTTGTCTGTTTCTCCTTTGCCGTTAAAATTACTTTCGTATTTTTATTCTGTCGTCATGATAATCTTTCTTCAGTTTTATGTATTATGTTTTAAACACTGGTTTGCCTATAAATATTTTCGTTCACAAGCGTATGTCGGCCCGCTTGTTCGTTTGGATGCATACAGTGTTGGAAAAAAAAAAACGTAGACAGAAAAAAACACACACACACAAAAAAAAACAAAAAACAGCTAATAATACTGGTTTACCAAAATACCGCACCCGAAACAGAAACACACCTCAGAGGATGACGTCATTTCTCTCTTCACGTTGGCTTTGATTCTGACATGCGTCACGGATTTGTACCTATGCAAATCGATGGGTGAGAATTAACCGCATGTAGACGAGAAGACTCTTGGGGGGAGAAGAAAGTTATTGTAGATTGTGATGAAATAAATTTTGATGGAAAGGCAGGAGAGTAAAGTCTTGAAGATTGATGGAGGGCTGACAGGCAGGTAGAAGGTTTGGGAATTTACGAAAGATGAGATGACTTCAGAGAGAAAAATTTAAAAGAGAGAGAAAGAGAGAAAGCTGAAAAGATATGTAGAGCTAGACTACCGTATCATGAAAAAACACCGTAAATGCAAAAAAAAAAAAAAAAACTTTACAGATGACGCAAAAAAAACCATTTCGCTCCAATCTTTGTTCAGTTTCCATTTTATAATATTCAAAAGAAACTATCAGTCGTACAAAATTTATAACCCAGTTAGAAAGATAAGCACATTTATTTTCATTCTATGAATTGATGTTAGAAAGTGAATTTAACTGCGGTCTTTTTCCGTGACATGGCAGTAAAGAGGAAGGACATGGAATGAAATCATGGAAGGGTGAAGTAATATAGGACACGCGAGAAAGAGGTGGGTGTTGGGAAATATAGGTATTTACAGTATAGGTACGGCATGGTCTCTGGAGATCTGACCTAGAGGTAGGTGAATGAGAAAACGGTAAAGACCAAACAGCTCTTCAGAGATGAGCACACCACCGGGTTCTTACGTTAGCCGAGGCCTCCCTGGTTTTGCTGATGGCCCTGGTGGAACACGTTATGTGGGCTGCTGGTTGCTGATAGTTTTACCTGCTGGCTCGTTCGTACCTGGTTCCTGCAGCTGGGGTAGGGGAGGTGGAGGTGGGGGGGGGGGTGAAAGGCGAGAGGTCAGGTCTAAGGAAAGCCAGGGAACGGTCTAAGAGAAAATTGAATATGATTGCAGAGAATTCTCCATTTTGTTATCCTTCTCTAATAGTTCCTTCGTTGTTGTTTTTTTTTCATATATTTAATTTTTTTTTTTTTAATGGAGAGAGCTAGTCTTTGGGCAGTATTCCGTGCGCATCATGCTTGTATGTGTGTTTCCTTGTATTGTTGTTTGAAGTAGGCCAGATCAGTGAGTGCAAAGGACTTTCGTCTCTAAACAAATGTGACGCCTGGTCAGAGTGCATGGAATAAATGTCTCTAAAAGCCGAAGGAGGATACCATGCAGGGACAAAATCAATTTTTTGTTATTGAAAAAAAAGACAAGTGGTATCGGAAATTTATCGGTCATCTTGAGTATCAATTGTAGCCTGTATTTAAAAAAATGTAGCCTCTACTTTTTGCGGTTTATCTATTTTGAGAATGCAGACAGACATATAGAACGAGAATTTTAATTATGTCTTTCCAGAAAAAAGTATAAGTTTATGTAAACGCATATCTTTCAAGAAAACGCATACATTTATGTAAACGTATGTCCACACTTTTGTAAACGTATGTCTTTCCAGAAATCGTATACATTTATAGTAACGCATGTCTTTCCAGAAAACGTATACATTTATGTAAACGTATGTCTTTCCAGAAATCGTATACATTTATGTAAACGTATGTCTTTCCAGAAATCGTACACATTTATGTAAACGTATGTCTTTCCAAAAAACGTATACATTAATATGTAAAAGTATGTCCCTCCAGAAACAGTTTAATTTATGTAAACGTATGTCTTTACAGCAAATGTATGGCACTGACACAGAGAAGTATAATCAGGCTGGTTTCGTCAGAGAGGAGTATATAATGTGAATGTCCCCGTAGGAGTAATAGGCTATCTCAACAGGCCTAATCGTTCTCACTTTAAACAGTACAAGATTGTTTTGCTACGCTCGTGTGAGAATTGTTACCCATTATTGGACTGGGAGTAGAGGCATCTTGTTACTCGAGTCTCTTGAATAAAAGTACGGCATGGAAGTAGGTGAATGGAGAAGAATATTTTCTGTTTTTTTCATACCGGTAGAGAGGTTAATTTCTCGGAAATGTCAACTTAATTGGATAATGCATGCGCTGGTTTGTTGTTTTTCTGTTTTTATTTGTGGTAATTGCAAATAGCCAGTGGCGTGGACAATAATATTATTTGTTTAACTTCATTATTAGACTGGAACAAGTTGGCAGGATAAATCTGAAGTTAGGTGTTTCTGTCTATCAGCCAGGCAAATTATGAATTGATCCTAATGTGAAAATGAGCTGTGTCTGTCGTGGTGTTTTAATATTATAATGGAGCTTGCCATCGCCCCCGCCTTGCCTTGTTTTTCTTGTTGTTGTGATTGTTGTTGTTGTTGTTGCTGATGATGTTGCTTTTCATTATCGAAACAGGTGACTTGACACAAGGACATTGCGTTATTGCTCTGCAACATTATAGGATGTTTTGTTGTTGTTTTTTGGTGCTTCTCAGTAGTCACGGTAATTTTCTGGCATCATTTAGAAGAGATCGCACTGAGACACTCCTTCGGGATTAAAATCGTCTGTCAGTTACTATACCGTTGGCTTAATGTAGCGTAACGAAAGCTAAGTGTGAGAACAAACTAAGTGACACTCAGCACGGTTCCTGGAGTTCAAATAATTAAGGGAATGTAGGTTTATGTCATTGTGAGCTCACACATTCGCCAGGCGTTGTTTTGAAACGCAACCAGTCTAATTCATGGGGATGTAGTATTGATACTTAAATGTTGTCTACACATAAGGTGGGTGGATCTGGCAAAAGCGGGCTAAAGGTGAAATGCATACCTCTTTAAAAAAAAAATCAAAATAAAATATTTCTAAGACGAGTTCAAACAAAATATTTTAATTGGATGCAGCAAAATAGTTAATCTTTCATTTTATAAGCAAATCTCAATTTATAGAAAATCGTTCTCCCTTTAGAGAGATTTTCTCAGGAATTTGGTCTTTACCTTAATCCCGATTTTGGCAGATCCACTCACATATTATTATATACCTTGCATCATAATAAAAAGGGTTTTTCATGACTGTGTTTACTTGTTTTACGTTTGTAAGGTTTCAAGAAAGAAAATTCATCATGGTCATATAATCCTTTGTAAATAACACATTTAACGGCGTCCTTATTGGTTGATTTCTAAAAATGCACAGCTCACCATTTTACTTTCCTGTTTTCTCCCCAGGCATCAGAGGCAGGCAATGAACAAACAAAAAAAAAAAGCGGGGGAAAATAATCTCTGCCTAAATTCAATTGGGATAATTTTCGTAAAATCTCAGCACAGTTATTGCCTCTTCAGCTGAACTGAAACTTCACAAATATCTCATCCTATCAGCAGTTGGACACACAAAAAAAGGGGGGGGGGGGAATGAAAAGAAGCGATGGATATATGTGTCTACATGAATTACGGGAGGAAAGATTCTTGTTTCGCAAGTTGGCATCATTTGGCAACTGATTGTGTGGCTTACAATGTACCAGAGACGTCAAGTTCGGAGTTTGCGTGTGATTTGGGGTAAAGAACACTTGGCAGACATCGCGAATGGATTTTTTTTTTTTCTTTCAGCAGTATGTACACAAGTGTACAGAAATTCGACTGCCGTTTGGGTCTGCTTTCAAAACTAGACCCATGCCTCTATTGTGCAAATTATGATTAACAACAGATTTAGATCATGATTTAAATTACTTTCGTTTGCTTGGGGGTCTGAATTTAAAACAAAACGAAAGAATGAAAGAATTGAAATTCATGGGAGAACGAATCTTGAAGAGAGGAAAAGAACCTTCATCAAACAATGTATTTTGCAACCTAACGTTGGTTACTCGCAAGGGCAAAAGGTCCGGTCTTAGAGTCCACGACTAAAACTCTCCGTCCCAGCAAACTGCTTCATGCACTGTCCTCTGGTCCTCTAGTTTAATTCTCATTTGTCAGGAGGATCACTCTCCGTGACATCAGTTTTCACTCTGTCACCATTCTGTCCCGTTCCCTTCGGTTTGGGATCTCATTCCATTATTGTGGGCTTTCTCACTCAAAGCCGGGGCACTTTCAGGGGGAGGGGAGGATTTTTTTCTGTGTGCTCTTTTCTCGTCTTGTGGCCTGCCGCTGATCGTCCTGCTCTCCGTTCCGTGAGTCTGTCCATCTCAGTGTCCGCATTTTATGTTAGTTTTGCCACAAGAAGAGTTTGTTTAAAATTCATTGAACAGAAGGTCTCGGAGAAGCACAATAGAAACAGACTTACAACATCGAGTATTATAAAAACCACAGAAAGTTTGGAGTCGCAGTTGAGTGGACCTGCTGATTTAATATTCCACAAGATTTTTTGAAATATTTGTGTTATTGGTTCCATTTTCCACCCTGTGAATTTTTCTCTCTCTCTCTCTTTTTTTTTTATTCCTGCACCGAAAACTTAATTTGTCTTCCCTTTCCATTGTAGTCTATTGTATCGTTTTGGTGTTATTTCTTATGCAAGGGTTTGCTACCTACAACTTTTTCTTTTCGCCATACTGTGACGTTACAACAAGGGATGACTTGGCAGGAAGCAGAGAAGCTAGTAGAGAGGACTGGGGCGGTTGGAGCTAAGGAAGGCGGCCCGATGTGTGCCTGGTGGCACTAAGTGACTTAGTAATAGATGGTCTTGATGACTTTGAGTTGGAATATTTATAATTATGGTGATTATTATCAAGCTGGCAAAGCAGTCGATAGCGAGGACAGAATAGAATGTTTTTGTGAAAGATTAAATGATGTGTCAGTTGGATTGATGCCACAGTTAGATAATGGAGACAGACAGAAGGACATATTATATGTGAACAATCATGATACACCTTATACACCTTCATAGGTAGAGAGGCGTATTGCCAGCAGATAAAAACGCTCTCGTACGGTCATGTACGCTTTAGTATGTTTTGACTTTGTTGTTGTTTTTTTTTTTTACAAAACGCGGACAATTGCAGTTTTATTGTTATTTTTTTTAAAAGAATCTTTTGTTGCTCCATAATGAAATAAACTTTGGCCACAAGAATAACATCCAAATCGGTATAGAAATGTTTTGCGTGTATGACCTCTTCAAGTCTTGCTTCCTTACCGCTGTGGTCCCTGTACCATAATAATTATGTATGTCATGCCATGTTATTTATCCCCTCAATTGTTTATTGTGCGCTCTTTAGCTGCGTCTTTTATTGAGTACACACATCTTTGTCTTTTCCCTGTGTCAGTCCACCCCTTCAAACCTTCAATCCTCATTCCACGGTATTACGTTCGTTCTGTGTTTATGTTGACATGATGCGTTTTATGGCTTCTCTCGTTCCATTTTTCACCCCATCCCCCATCCCTCCGTCGTTTTCCAACCCTCTCCCGTGTTATCTTCGATCTTTTCAAACTATTTGTTTCGCTTGCGCGCCCCCATTCTCCGTCTCTGTCAATCCCCCCCCCCCTCCTTCTCTCTCTCTCTCTCTCTCCTCCCCCGTGCATACCGCGCATGCATTCATGCTCACATGCCAGGGCTTAATATGCTTGCGCCGATG